>JAIEZT010000009.1:6128112-6575612 GCA_019594935.1 Periophthalmus modestus
GCTCATGATTCTGCAGAAACCACGGTGTTTTCAGCCCCTGTAAGACATATCTTTTTTACTTTATTTTTACTTGTATGCCCTCTGATGGTAATCCACCTGTCCCAATTCTGCCCATCAGAATAGGGAGATTGAAGATGACCGACTCACATCTTGGTACGTAAGCAAGAAAGGTATTCAGATTAGGGAATGATTTATACAATTATGATTATGTCTGTGATAAAAAATATTGCAACTGAAATTCCTATTGTAATTTGGTAAGATTTATGCGTAGGTCTTATTTTATTTTTCAAATTACAGCAATCTCCTTGTTAAATCTCTGAGTCTATGAAAGGCTCCACAGGGATCTGTTACTGTTACAGAACATATGTTATCCCCCTAGAGGAGGCTGTATGATACACTTTGTGAGTTCTATGTTAAAAGAAGAAGAAAAAAAAAACAAAACCAAAAAATTCTCTATTACATGCACACCCAGGTACTTTGATAGCCTCCATGTACTAACCACTCCAAATGCGGTGTGTCACGTTGCCTGGAGGATTTTTTTTGTGTTTCTATGTAGAATCACAATTGTGAGATATGTCCACAGGCAGCCCATAGTAATAGCCTGTACTCGAGGGAATATACTTTTTAAAATAGCTGGGTATGCCGCGATAGCGAGCAGGAGGCAGGAGTCAGAAGAGATCAGTAGACAACAGACGAGAAGGATAAAAAGTGTCAAAACCCTTCGTCGATGGTGAGGTACGTTGAAAGGGGGTCTTTTTTGCCAGGAAATCCATTGGTCCTGAGGGTCTGACAAAGAATAAAAGCTACAGACTTACTCTGCTGTGTGTTGAGGTAATTTACAGGTTATTTATAATTATCAGCCAAAGAGACAGCATTGGTTCTTGCTGCAAGGGGTTTAACAAATGGTGCAGTAAACAAGAACAATTGCAAATATGATTGACTACAGTACAGAACTACAAAATAGAAAACACGTCATAATGTTAAGCGAATTTCAGTTAATAGAAAGGTTTGTTTTGCTAATGGACACCCACAACAGTATGACTAAGTCTGGATTTGAACCATCAATCTTACCCTAGTTTTGTGGACTTACCTAAGCTTTCTCTTTCTTTTTTTCAAGGTGAAGATTTCTGAACTTGTGTGTGTCTAGGTGACCACTAAACCTCTTCTTTTACATGTAACTGGGTACTGAGAGCAGGTAATGACCATAAATCTCATGAAATAAACATGTGATATACTTACACATGGATACTGGCTTCACCTTTCATTATTAGGTAGTAGTGGGTACCATAAACCCTCCAGTTAGCAGTCTTAGCCTCATATTCACATTTTTGAACAAATAGCAACTGGCATTCACACTCTTTACAAGTTACTAACTTCAAAACTACTCCTAGATGTACTAGCTAGCTTGCAATTTCACTTTTTTGTTACTTATCACAACAAAAATAGCACAAGAATTACAGCTTCCAGAGATTACCTGCACAATCTGACACGTTTTATTTATGCGTGAAGTGCCTTACTTTTTTATTTAGCTCAGACACAAATCAAAGATGCTGCAGTGGTAAAAAGCAGTGAAGAAAACTGTAAGCCATTCATGACAAAAATACTGCTATTATTTCTTTACTAACACATTCCTTTGCCTCCATATGTGTGGAATTTAACTGGCTCCAAAGCTCTTTATACTTTCAAGTGCAGAGCGAGAGGTTCGGGGGCTGCTTAAATTTGGTTTATTCAGAGAAATTGATATTAAAATCCTTTTGGTAGAGAGGGGATGTAGGCAGGGCTGCATGCAGCCGGGCAAAGGAAGCAAAAACACATTATAGAGCTCAGTGAAAGCGTAATAGATATTCACAAAGATAAGAGGTGAAAAAACTCATTTATCGATATGAAAAAAGATAGCAAGGCTCATTTCCGCTGCCAGATAAGGTCATTTTTCTATTAGGGATTTTAACATGTGCTGTGTCTACTGTCGACTGCTATAAAAAGACTATAGGAACTTCAAACACTCATTACCGATATGCATTTGAATAGCGAACAAAAACATTTTACAATAGAGGGAGATAATGAGGACTATATTAGATTTAATTTGAATTTATCTTAAACACAATGTATGCTTTCAATAAACCCTTTTTTTTTTTCCCATTTGGGTGCCCTTATAATTTACTCTGTTTGCTCAAATGCATATGGACAGGGTTTCATGTTTTTTCTAAGTATTACTTGCTTTTGGTGGGATAGTACCGTGGTTAATTTTGATCATAATTTTACATCAAATAAGTGGCAGTTTGTGTAAAAAAAAAAAAGTTGACAAGAAAAGTACAAAAATACACAAAGCTGTCATAGCCTGTGTCACAATAACAAATTTTGATACACGATAAATCCTACAGAGAAAAATATACAAAGAGATAAATGATAATATTGAAGCCTACTTTATGCACTAATCAAGATTTAAATAATGCAAGATAATCCATTAAAAAAACACGAGCTTCAACATAGCAGAATGTACTAATAATTAGCCATACAAGAGACTTATTCACCTGCCTGCAGATCAAATCTTATCATATCACAACAAAAAATATTCCAAAATCTCCCCACTTTTGCAAAGAAAATGTACTTATGATAAATATATTGTTCCAGCTTTTATATCTTGAACGATAAGTCAATATAAATAGTGTGACAGACCTACCAGAAGTAGCACTGAGTTCTTAAACAGAAGGTCTCTATTTATGTGATCAACTTAAAATTTCATCCAAAATACAGGGCCAATTTACGTGCAAGGAAGGCCTTTTTCTGACAGCTTAAAGGGCCAATGTTATGCTTTTTTTCTGATAAAGAAGCATAATATGGGCCTTTGGTGCTAGATAAGCTTAATGCCATACTGTGAAACATTCCAGGCCAAATTGTAACATCTCCACTGAGACAAGCAGGTGATGGACCCTCCATCAGAAAAGTTACCATAGTATGCCTTTTAAAATATGCAATGCAATAGGATTTCTAAATAAAGGCAAGTCTATAGAGTTTTACACATATAAAGTATTGCATAAAAAAGCTGTCTAATCCATGCTTTTCATCATGATACTCTTTTAAAACCTGGGGCCCACCCTGTTAAGTAGAAAATCCAAACTGATCTCAAAGCAGATTTTCTTCCCCAATTAGTGCAACCATTAGATTAGGCCCGGGGATCATTTGAATAGTTTAGATGTGTTATTGCACTACAGCAAGGCACAGGAGGTGAGGAATGAATTTGCGATTGAGAATTTGCCGGTGGACCAGAAATGCTTAGCTCAGACTTTTATGAACGCAATCAAGTCCATTAACTAATGAGAAATATTAAAAAGCTTTAAAGTGGAGCGTGATGGAAGAGGCACGGGTATAGAAGAGTGATTTAAAATGTCCAGAAGATGCCCAAGACGTTTCCAAATCTTGCAAAAAGTTTGAATGAACAGGGGAAAAGTGCGCAAGTAGCACAACATAAATAGAACCACATATCATTTGTCTGTTTGAGAAGAGTGAGCATTGATTGGCTTATGGCACGGGCCGCTACAGTGACTCATAATAAGTGTAAATCAGAAAGTGGTCAATGCCAGTAGAGGCTGCAGAGAGTTCAGAGCAGGGAAATGATAAGCAAGCACTAAACATGTAAAACAGTTGTGGAGCAAAGCAAGAAAAGAAAGTTTTATGAACTGGAATGAGATGGAATTGTCAATAATACAATAATATACATAATATAATGCCATACTGTGGAATATTCTTATATGGAATTTGGCTCCAAATGTATTACTAGTGTGCATCCCTTTGTCAATAGCAACTGTAATGCCAGCCAATTTGAAAGGCACGCTATGTAACTTTTCTAGGGCAGGGTCTGTGCACCTGCCTGCCTCCATGGAGATGTCTCAACTGGAACATCTTTTTAATGTGTTGTCGTTCGTAAAACAGAGAAAATTGTTAACATGTTCATTGTTTTCAATCAGCTGATGGACCTGGACGTGACATCATACTTAATATATATTATATAATGAACAAAAATCCACTTTTGTGAGCTTTAAGCCATGCTATAATGCTGTTACCTGGTCAAAAAACCAAAAAAAACTGCCTGGAAGTTTTCACACGTTTGAGTAATCCTTAATTATTAATCAGTCTACACCTCAAAGCTCAAAATGCTCTGTTCCACCTAGTGATGTAATGAAGTGGCAGTTTTCAAGTCAACAGCTACCTTTTACCTTTAGTTCAGTAGAGATTGGCAATTACAGGGCTGAAATCATCCAAATGATTCTAGTGAAGGTGTATGGAGTGTTAAAAAAAGAGTAGAGGAAAATCCAGTATTACCCCATGACATCACAAGGTGGAATAATGTTTTCATGTTAATGTTTATGTTTCAGCCTAAATATGCCAAATTATGTATTAAATGTGTGAATGAAACAAAACACAACTCTGAGTATGTGTGTGATGAGGAAACAACATTATAACATAGCTCAGAAAATACCATAAAACAGGCCCTTTAGCGGCTCTATAGGAAAGTGACGCTTTACCGTGGAGACCCCAGAAGGAGCAGATTTGAAGTTTGGCAAACAAAATACTAGAAATCTGCCACTCTCCTCCACCTTATCCAGTCTACAGATGTGTGTTTCTACTGTCTCCTCTGTCTCTGCTGCCAAAAGCTCTTCTTTTATCTGCAAAGGATTTTAAACAACCTGCCCTCCCCCATGTTACCTGCCTCCCCTCTGCAAAGAATAAAATCTAAAATCTATCTTTAGAGCAGTGTTTCTGTCTTTCATCATGGGAGCAGTTTCCAAGATTTTTCTAATGGGTCCTTATCCTTTAAGATATTTTGCTTTTTGTGTTTGGGATTTGCAATGGGGACTGCAGAAAGACTGGAGCTAATAGGAGGTTTGGTGACACTTTTTAATATCTGTACCTATAGTTAATTCATACTTAGTAAGTAATTAAGGGATTAGAATTAGGAGTTAGGGTTAGGCACTGTACTGCACTGGACCTGATTTTTACTGTCTTAAAAAATGTGAAAAACAGAACTAATTTGTTTTAAACAGTTTGCAGCGTCATCCAAATTCCTTACCTACTTTATGCATTTCGAGCCTAATTATTCACCCAGATGAGTGTATCAGCACTTTTCACAACTCTGAGACCAGTATGCGGTTTTGCCGTGGCAGGAGATACTATAGCTAGCATGCTAACATGTATTTCCTGAATCATTCTTAATACATGATTTGTTCATTATGAATTAAGTCTTTGCTCATGCTTTATTAAGGCTAATACGGCGTACAGTGGTCCCTTACTATATCATGGTTCACCTTTCACGGGTCTCGCTGTTTCGCAATTTTTTTTGTGTGCAATTTTGCAAGCTTTTTTTTTTACAATGTATGAATGTCAATTGTGTTCTCCTCCGTGCCGTGTCTCCTGTACAGTACAGAATGCGTTCAGCCAAATCTACATAATGTTTGATCGGCAGCAGAATGTTTGAAAGTTTTCTCCCCGACAAAAACCCACAATGTCAATGAAACGTTCTGCACCGACAAACGCGTGTTTCTGTGCACAGGAGAGGCCACTTCTGCGGATCCCGATGGAGAAAGAGGCATACATGAACAACACATTTAAAGCAATATATATATATATATATATATATATATATATATATATATATTATATAATATATATATACATATACATATATATATATATATATATATATATATATATATATATTTTTTTTTTTTTATTTATTTTTTTTTTTTTTTTTTTTTTGAAAGTGTTTAAACAGGAGAGAAATGTGAGAAAATGTTAATGCCTGTCTGAGAAAAGTGTATAAAGTGTGTGTGTGAGGGGTTTTACAGCCTTAAAACATATATAATATTGTAAAATAAAGCTGACTACTTTGTGGATTTATCCTATTGCAGGCTATTTTTAGAATGTAACCCCTGCGATAAACGAGGGGCCACTGTAGTTGTTCTAGTTACCAAAGGTTTGAAATAAATTTTTTAAAAACTATAAAAAAGCAGGAGACAGACTTTGACAAAAAACATAGATTTATGATAGACGTCCCAAACAAATCAATGCAATAGTCAATACAGCCATTCATCACGATTGATTTTTAACTCAAGCAAATATTAGATCAAAATGACTAAGTAAAAGGCAACATGACTTTATAAGACCTTCTCAGGGAATAACCTCAAAAATATAAAATGTTCATAAACAAGTATTTGGCAACGTAGTACATTAAGATTCACAGTCAAGTGTAAAGAGCTGGGTTGAATTGTCTAAAAGTGCTTAACAATAAAAAGTAGAAAACAGAATGCTATATGGTATTGATTATCACAGAAAGTGGGTAATTTTTTTTATCATTTTAAATGAGCTATAAGGGACCATTTTTTTGCTTCCTTAATAATTTTAGAGATATCATGATATTTTCAGATCTTTTTTTTTTTTTTTTGACATTTATAAATCTATAATGAAATTACCCTAAACTGCAATTTAAAAATAAGAGCTCAATGAGATTATTAACACTTGGTTGACCAATTTCACAAACAATATAAAAAATAATATTAGCATGTTCACAGTTTAAAGATGCACTTTTCTGGTGGAGGGTCTGTCTGCTTGTGCTGTATCCAGGCTTGGCTTAATGTGAAGTGTGCTGAATGTTCCAAAGCATGGCATTAAACATATCCGTCTCCACTGATACAAGCAGGTCCAAGATCTGTTAAGAGGTATACCGCGATAGTAAAGAGCAGTGGGCGTATGCCGGTGAAAATGGGGATTGATCAGCAATATGGTGATGCTGAAAATAAGTGATTAAAGAGTGTAAATAAAAAGAGGAATTGACTAAAACATGGTTAAAAGCTCTGAAAAGTCGATTTTGCATAATAGGCCTAGTTAATGTCATACATTCCAAAGCAACTCAGAGAGGCAAGCAGGTGCGGACCTCCCACCAGAAAAAGTCATGTAGTGCACCCTTAGGTAACATTTGGGTTCACACTGTGATCAATGATTTTAACATGTTATAACACTGACTGCTTACATTCACCCAGTCTTAAGAGTACAATACATTAGACATTTGATAGGACAGTAACAGACACAGGCATGGTACATATACTATAGTGAAGTCAGGCAAATATCCATTCATACAAACATTATTAACCCAAGGCACGAGCTTGTTCTGGGCTGAGGAGGTAACAGTTTAAAGCACACCTGAAAATAAAGGCATTTCAGGAAACCACCTGTCTGTATAGCATAAGCTTTTGTGCATTTGTCCATCAAACACTACTTTCTCATTGCAGTAAACATTTGATTGTTTTTAAAATATTAGATGGAGGCAGAAACTAGTATTCCTGTTTAAATTATATGTGTTATTTTTTAATAACAAAAATCAAAATCTATAAATGTAGAATCACTTATTCTCAATAATGTATAGTTACAACCACTGGATACCATTTGCATATTAAAGGTGCATTATGTAATTTTTTTCTGGTTTTGTTTGTCCATATTGAGATGTATTGCTTTGCCTGGAATGTTCCAAAGGATTGCATTACACTTATCCATCCATGTAAACAAGACAGGAGAAGTCAGAGGTCAGATCTGTGGAGAGGTGATCCCACTCACAGCATGAATGTATGTTTTTTTTTTTTAATCTAGTTATTTTTTTTGAAATACCAAGTGTGAAATTGAATAAATGATGGACAAGTTAATGTGGAACTTTCTAAGCAATAACATCTCCATGGAGACGAGCAGAAAAGTTACGTACTACAGACAGCAGACAGGTAAGCGGCACTCAGACCGCCCTGTTTGTTGCCTTGTGGCCATCACAGTGGGACAGGTAACACTAATTCTCCAACCCCTGTCTCCTAATGTACTCTGATCTACTCTGACGGATGGGTAAAGAGCATTTGAAGAAGGCTGTCTACATCTGTGTCACTGTAATAAATAGTTTAAATTATATCTTTGGACTAGAGAGGCCACATTGTATTATATATATAACAAAAAACAACAACAACAACTAAATAATAATAAAATAGTGTGTTGGTATATATTGTCCATTTCAAAGTGTATCTTGATTTGTATGGTTGCATGGGATATTAACAACAGTTATTATTACTATGGATTTGGCTAGACAAATTTTTCATTTTAACCACATATTTAGTGTGTTTTATCATATTTTTAAATTTTTATGTTCATAGCAAATGGCGGAAACAGTAGATTCTATGTAGATGCTATGAATCTACAGTTGAAAACTATAGATTCATAGAGACTTTCTATTAGGCTAATCAAGAAATGCTGTTCAACCTTACTGAAATACATTTTGGATAACCAGTTTACCAAAATTGGACAAGTAAGTGACAAATATTTCACGAAAAAAGCTATATTAAAAAGACTTAATAATCAAACAGGCTTAAAATCCATATGGCTATCTTTATCCCATTATAGTTTGGTATTCTATCCTATACATCCTATCTCAGGTCAACTCAGCATTCAACAAGTGAGTGTAAACTTGTTGTAATGTACTTCCCAGTGGCCCTATGGCTGTTTCCACTAATAAAATTTAACTGGCAGAATGTAATACCAGGAACAAATCTCATATATCCACTTGCTTCTCCTTAAGACAATCTCACAGTGGGACAAATGTAACACACACAGATGCACAATTATACTTGGTCTTATCACGTCTACTGTATCACTCCGGCATTACCCCACCACACAGCTGTTAATTTAAACGCGGGGACTGAATTTCCGAAACCCTATCTGCTAACGTGCACCACTATAGCAGCTGTTGTGCATTTTACCCCCTATTACTTACTACATTCATGAGGTCAAAAAGGTCAAGCGATTCGCAACAACAAATGGACGCATACTTTTAGTCATAAGCATCAAATGTAATCTTAACCCTTAAAGCAACACTATGTGTAGACTTATATATTGTGAAACAAAAGAGGAGTTAGGTGGTTTCCTGGATTTAGGTTTGTAGAAAATATGGACCAAAAGTGAGTAATTAAAACCGCAAGCAGCGATAAAGGGTTCGTGCATTGCTGCAGGGGAGATTTGTTTTTGTTTTTCTTTTGGGGTCACTTTGATAAAATAGAGTAGATAGGTCCGTTGTTTGATTCATAAAGCCAGTGACTTTCAAAATGTGAAAATGTTACATAATGTTGCTTTAAGTGCACATTTAATCTATTAGTTCTTTACATCACCATCATCACATGAAAACTGTGCACTAGTCTATATTCATCAGCATGTCTTGTTGTCAGTCTTTGCGAAGTCCTCTCCTTTATCTCCATTTTGACGCATACCGCTGGGTTGAAGCCATGATTGCACTCCTGATATCCCAGTTTTCCAAGCACAGTGAAAAATCTTTAGATCAGCAACAAAACGTGCCGAAACATCTTCCTTAAAGTCAAATTTTAAAAGCTATTAAAATCACTTGTTCAGCATTGTGTGTCAAAATCATCCTTTTCCAGTCTTATAGTAAGCATTGGGTCACCATTTGGCTGTGATCCAGGATACATGTGGTGTTTTGGTGAATTAGATTATAATGTAAATTTTGATTTTGATAGCTCGTGTAATTTCCTTGTGTATTCGGAGTTTGGTTGTGGTAAGTTACAGAATGATGACTGCTCTTCTTTGGGGCCCAGTGGTAGCGATGGCAACACAAAATCACAGTCACAGTTACGACCACCAGCAGCAAGAGGGCGCCAACTCCGGCCAAGATGTAGTACCAGAAAACAGGAAGTGGCTGCGCGATCACTGAGTTTACCGTGGGCTCCATCCCAGACATGGCACCCCCTAGAGGGCAGGAGGATATAATGTAAATGGATTCAGATGCTAAAGAGGTGCAGGCATGCAAGCCATGTAGAGAAGCGTGGGTAACAAGATTCAAATATTTGTACTGGAACAAGAATGGCTCCTCAAGATGGCATACAGCGTCTCGGTAGTAACAAAGCCAGCACAAAATCAGTCATTTGCCATTCACAAGTTTTTGCAATTCAAATATTTGATTGGTTTGAACATAGACTGTATAAAGTTGTGTTGCTTGAAGTGACAATGAAGCTAACCACTTGCTAACTAATTGTGAAACTTCTACTTTCCAGCCTATATGCTGACTTCTAGAGACTGTAACACTGGCCATGCAATTAAATAAACACTGTAAACCAATTAAACAATTATCTCCTAAATGTGTTTCATGGTCAATAAACAAAGTAGATAATTTAGTGTACATTGCATTTTTAATTGCAAATGATACAAGTTTTGTTTAAGCCAAGTCATGGCTGTGTTAAAACGCCTATATATCTAAATTGGGACAGAATTAAGATTAAACCTGAACTAGACCATGACAAAACCAGGACTAGAACCAAGAACCAAACCAAGTCTACATCAGGACTAAACCCAGATCAAACCAGGACTATACCAGAGGAAATGTGAACACAAGCTTAGCTGTACAAAATCATTAGCGCCTGGCACTAGACCCATACATCTACAAACTACTAGGTGGTGTTTTACCAATACTAGCTTCCTTTCTATGCCTAATAATCTATATACAGTCTATCTTCAAAGAGAGGCGTAAGTGTAAGCAGAGGCACATTAACAGGTGACCGCCCATGCCATGCTGTTGTTTAAACATTCAAAGCGTTATGCGATGACTGGCTTTACAAAAAAATGAAGCATTTTGGGTAGATTTCAACCTCTTGTGCACCCACTTTGAACGTAAAAAGAAATGGTAAGAAAACTGCAAGTGTAAGGCAAGTCCGAGGCATTATTAGAAGAATGAATGGTGTGAAATGGAGAGGTCTTGTACAAATGCCGGGTATAGGGAGAGTGCTAATCCGACTGCGATAGCTTTAATCCTGCATTAAAGGGTTTGTCTAAAACTTCAATACTCTGTCAACTGGCTGTGAAAGAAACCCAGAGAGGAGTGGAGGGGAAGAGAGTGAGATGAAGGGGGTGGAGGAGAGGAAAAAGGGGGAAAAGGCTAGAAAGAGCTAAGAAAAAGTGGACCGTAATGTAGAGGAAGATTGGGAGGCAGAGGTAGTAAAGAGAGAGGGAGAGAGAGAGAGAGAGAGGGAGGCAGAGAAAGAAGAGAGGAGAGGTAGAGAGAGCAGAGAAAGGAAAGAGAGGGAGAGACAACTAGAGAGATATAGAGAGATAAAGGAGGGAGAGGGGGGAGGGAGAGAGATTGAGAGAAAAAATTAAATATAGATAGATAGATAGATAGATAGATAGATAGATAGAGAGAGAGAGAGAGAGAGAGAGAGAGAGAGAGAGAGAGAGAGAGAGAGAGAGAGAGGGGAGAGGAGATGGATAAATAGAAGTTTAAGAAAGAGAGCGTGGTGTGTAACAGAGAAGTAGAGAGAGGAAGGAGACAAAGAGAGAGGATTAAAAGAGATGGAAAAGTGGGTGAGAGGGAGATAGAGAGAAAGAAGAGAGCATGTATAGAAAACAAAGGTGAGAGAGAGAGAGAGAGAGAGAGAGAGAGAGAGAGAGAGAAAGAAAGAGGTGTTAAGAAAAATATATGGGACCTCAAGGAAACCAGGGGTAGCTTAATTTAAGTTTAGATGGTGTCTTTAAGGGTTTAAAATAGGCTTTGATTGTGGAGTTGCACGCAACAGCAGTCTCCCTGGAGTGGATTAGGCTCTGTGGGTTTGAAAAAGGCAAAAACACTAAAACGCACTGGCCAGTACTTTGCTTTTCTAAGGTTATAATGAAATACCTTACAGTTTTGCCACACTTTGTTTAAATGGCTACCTGTATAGACACAATAATGTATATATTTATCTTAGACATATAGATATCAAAAATAAATGACAAAAGACTAGACACAAGAATAGACACCTAATCAACACAACATTATTGATCCCAAGCAATGTATATGATAGATACATTCAATGTCAAAAAT
The DNA here is from genome assembly GCA_019594935.1 of Periophthalmus modestus. Classification (NCBI taxonomy): domain Eukaryota; kingdom Metazoa; phylum Chordata; class Actinopteri; order Gobiiformes; family Gobiidae; genus Periophthalmus; species Periophthalmus modestus. Next base: position 6,140,000 of record JAIEZT010000009.1, read on the forward strand.
AGCTTTAATGAATCTTTACAGACCTACAACTTAAACCACAAATGCATCTTAAAATTACAATTCTCTAGGAGACCATTATTCCATTTCTTTGCATAAAATATGGCTATATGGCCATCACCAGTCGATCTAATATTATTGTGGTTACCATAGATACAAACTCCAACATTATGACATGCTTGCAGTGTCTATACAATGTGAACTATAAAATTCAAGAAATCTGGTCAATACAATGGAAAAAACAAACAACAAAAACAACTGTCTAGTTAATGAATATGTTTATAAGGGTCATTTTGAGTACTTTTCACAGTTCAAAAGCTATATATTTTTGAATTGCTCTGATTGCTTATTGGCTTTGTGCACAATAACGCCCGGCAACCTCTTCGCTTCCTGTCCAATTTCATCTCGATAAGGTTTTTACCAAGTCACGCTAAAATGAATACATATTTAAAGATAAAGCAGTGAACAGGGAGGTGCTGGTGGATGTCACTGACAACATGTTAAAAACTACACAAATGAAATGAATACTTCACCGAAGGACAGTTCTGTGCTTAGAAAGAGAGACGAATGTTAATGCGGCCTTATCCAAGGAACAGAAAACAACAGAAATCCTTAAATGTCAATATTTTAATCATAATTGTAATGCAATTTTTCAACACAGAATTCTTATATTACTACCCCAATTTATCACAATGAATTTGAATATAATGTATAATCTGGAAACAGTAATCTGTACTGATCAGAGGTTGTGTGTTTTCAATGAAGATGGTCGAATTTCCAATCAGACATTTCACAGACCACAAACTACAACTCAGCAGTAATAAAATGCCATCGTTTCAAAGCATTAGCTACTTCACAAAGCCAGGTCAAACATAGTGCCAAGTGCCACCTGGTTCTGACTATTTTAAGAACTATCTTTGTTTTAAATCGTAGTTAAGTTGTTCTCATGTTTCTGACACTGTTCAAAGAATGTTTTTGATCTCAGCTTGAAGCAGGTTTGAACTTTGTGCTATTCTTACAGTCACAAAAACAGGAGCGAAAGCAAGAGGACGGTTTGTTATAGACAGGTGTGATCATCTGTAATGCTTAGTCTATTCAAAACACACACACATATTGTCACATTAGCAGTAATAATGGTTTAAAAACTGTATAGCATATTAAGAGTTTGTACGGCTAATGTTCACATAGCAAAGCAGGATTCACGAAAAACTAAAATGCCGCAATTAAAGTTTGGTAGCAAGCTACTGCAAAGTAAAGATAAATAAGCTCTGGAAAAAAATGTAAAAGTAAATAAAATGTTTTGAGAAATATAATACAATAATGATTTTATTAATTCTATTTGTCCTAAATGTATTTTTGCTGACTTCAGACCTAATTGTTTGTTGTATATTGCTATTATGTACAAGTCTTTGGAAACTTATCTACTGCTTCCAGCTCTTTTTTTTGTCATTTTAGTTCAAAGTACGTAGATTTGCAGTTTGCAGCTTTGTGTTCAAAAACTGAATGTGTGCTGCCTCAAGTGGCCACTACAATTTCAAGTACTACGTGACATCTCACAGGACTGCCCTGATTACAACCAGGTGTTTCTGGTTATAGACACCTGGCTGCAGGGGCCGAGTTTGAAGTGTGGATACCTGTTAGACCAATCATACTATACCTCTAGCCTCATGCTCTTTTTTCTTTAGTCCTCCAGGTACTGCCCAGTTTATCAGCTTTATTTTAAATGTGATTGTGTGCAGAGTTTAGGTGTTTAGTCTCATTTTAAAATGTGCTATACAAATACACATGAATTGCATTGAATTATGATTCACAAAAAATACTTATCAAAAATGTAATCAAATTTTCCATACATTCCTGAGCATCACACAAAATACTGTACCACTGGAATATTGTTCTCACATTATGATAATTAATTTAAAAAATGTTTATGCAAACCTCAAAACATGTGCAGCCTTATTCTTTTCTGATGTCTTTTAAAAAAAATCTCAAGTTGGATACCAGGAAGCCAAGTCAAGCTGGTAGCCTAATAACTATAAAGTTGACAGATCAATCTCTCCACCTGCAGCATACTGCTGTTCTGTCCTAGGGCAAAACATATGACCAATATTTTTTGCACCAGTATATAAGTGTTTATGTTTACTCATCATTGGTTGTCAGAGAGATCACATATTGACAGCCACATTTCTGTCAGACTGCCCCATGTTGCAGTAGCTTACCAGCTCTGAGTATGACTGAAGAGGAGTGAATGATAATGATTAAAATGCATCTAATATATATATATATACTAGAGGTATATAAAAGTGGTATATAAAAGTTAATGCATTATTTTGAATTCACTCCATTAAGTCCAATATGCAAATCCAGGTGTCTCAGCCCAGCATGCAGCAGCTAGCCATGCTAAAAATAAATAAATAAATAAACAAAAATATATATATGCTGAACCAAAAGTTCAAAATGCTAACACTAGAACAACCCAGTAAACTTCCACAAGGATTTTATTTTTTTAAATAAATGCTGACAAAATGGAAATAGTTTCCTTTCACTGTCCGAAGGTTATGCACTGACAGTTGTTGAAAGCTAAGCTGAGCCACAAGCAGGAAGCGCAGACACTCGTGACAGGAAGTAGAAAGGAGAAACAGGAAGTAGAACTTACTGGTTATTCCTGGTGTCAGCGCTGGGAGAGGCTCTGGAAAAAGCAAAATCATTACAATTTTAATACATACAGAAAATGACAAATTACTACTGCTTGTATTGTTGCCTTACTAAAGGTCCACAGTCTCTTAAATGATACAATGGAGTAATCTGTAGCCATTGCATTTTCAGAATAAATTGAAACAAACTCACAAATTGACAAAAAAGAGTCTACAAGCCACTGGGTTTTAGAGTTGGGTAAAATTGCCCAAGCATTTAACAGTTTAAAACTAAATAATGTATCTTTTTGAATGGTAATGAGTTCCCAAAATGGCGACCAACCAAAGGCCTGTATAGAGGGTCCTAGCCTAGCTATAAAGCCTATTGTGATATCACTAAAGAAACTGCAACATGTAGACCTAACGTCTATTACAACCTTTCCCTTAGCGATGAACAATTTAAAATAAAATATATTTTTCGACTGGAAAAATGTTGCATGACATATATGAATACATGCACAACATAGCATCACATAGTGGAAGAATTACTATGCAAGAATCTCTCTGACTAATTACTGATACTATGATATAAAACATGGCACTATATTGTCCAATGCATTTTAGATTATAATTATAACAAAACAGGTGCATTTGAATACAGCTGACTCGCACAACAGCCCATCACATCTACGTTCCCTTCCGAATCAATACAGATTTGTAGAGATTGAGGACGCTATTGAAGTCTAGCGGGCCATAAATCAACTGCCGTGACAGTTATTTGCTAAATTGAGTGAACGTAGAGATGGGAAAATAAAAGAGTTTGTGCTGACAGGAAACATGGCCTAGTGCTGAGATCTCTGTGTTTTTTCTGTGTCTATGGTCTGTTCCAGTTTGTCAGCTTGTCTTTAGTTGTTTGAAAGTGAGGTGTAAATGGAAGCAGACGTCGAGGGAGGAAGGAGAGAGGAGACAGGGGAGAGGAAAGGTGGTAGGAGATGAAACGAGGAGCTGAAAAGGGAGAGAGTGCGTTTAAGGGTTATGGTAACACAGAGATTTCACGGTTTACAAGATTTATATCAAAACATTTGAGTTATGGAAATGTCCCTATAATTTTATATGTAGACCTAATAATTCATGTTTATGCTGTGTGATAAAATGTTGCTTCTTAGAGTATGGTCAACTTTCCCCTAATTTGTAATACTAAGGGATAGCATAGCATCATAGCTAGTTTCAGTGTTTGGGGAATACTGGTCTTAATGCATAATGTATTTTGCATGGTAAGATTTAATTTTTATTTTTATTTTTTTATGTCTGTACAATAATGTATCTACACTTTGACAATTCTATAAATCATATTATATAGGCTACGGTATACATGTTGCTATTAGGGCTGTAGGACATTAGTCGTTTAATCGATTAATTGGTCGATGGTGTCTTAGTCGAGCAAAATATGTATTAAATGATAAGGATTTACGTGAGACAACAGCAGAAAGGAGACATTAGTGAGTGACTTAGCTGAAGATTTTATATTTTATGTTATTTATATGTAAACAGGCAGATTAAAGTCATGATTCACAAATTTATTCTGTCCATTGTCCTAGCACATTGTTTCCTAGTACTTTTTTCTGGTAATAGTAATAGATGTTTGCATGAAGTCCTATGTAGCTGTAGTTTTGTCAGTGCTGGGTCAGATCCATAGAGACATGTTATAGTTTTGTGAGCTATTGAGCAACCTTTTTATTTGACTCTTTGACTGATAGGACATGTCTTTAGTCGACCATAGATTTTTTTAGCCGACTACACGCCTAGCTGCTATAGAATGCTGTAATGTTTAGTCCGGATTACTTAGAGAAGTCCAGTATCAATTTAGTATAAATAAAATGTGCACCTGAACCTGCTGAAACAAATTAATTGAACTGAACTTTTAAGAACAAAGAAAAAAAACTTACAAAAACAGCTTGTTTGTGACAGTGAAATTAATTCAATTAATATCTCTAAATATTATCCACATTTTGGAGAAAGTAAATCCACGTTCCAGTTCCAAGCACAATGCATTTTGAAACTGTTATGATTTTCATGCAGTGTCCTACTTATTTGTCCAAATCCAAAGTTTATGAGAGATAATATCTTTGATGCAGGAGTCAAACAGTTTCACAATAAGGTTGATTAAGAGCCACTGTTCACTTAATTTTGCCATTGTCCACAGAGGAGACCCAACATCAATCTAATCAGCTTCTGTTTCAGTAAAAGATTCTGTTTGTTGGTTAAGTCTATTGACCTACACTAAGCTACACTGAACTGCACCTAATTAGGCCTGTCACGATAACAAATTTTGAAGTGCGATATAATGTTGAAGTAATGTAGAAGACAATAAACGCTACTAGTGAAACCAAACCATAAAGCAGAATTACCCCCCCCAAAAAATTCTAAATGTACAATATTTTTCTATTATTATTATTATTATTATTATTATTATTATTATTATTATTATTATTATTATTATTATTATTATTATTATTATTATTATTATTATTATCATTACACTATTTTTTCTTTGTTCCTATTTGTTTTGGGTCTGAGGATAGAGTAACATAGCAGCGAAGCGTCTTCACTCCTACAACAATTTGTCCAGTTGACAGATTTCAATTTTGTCTTTTGCTGTAATTGTGTGTATTATATATTGTGGAAAAAATAAATACATGATGTGGAATATACATTTGCAAACAAAACATACTTAAAAACTAAAATTTGTAATAGTTTTGCCTTCATGATTGTATTTTTTTGTTTAGCAATTGCATTTTAATATTCACTGACAATATAAAACTCCTATTAACAAATGTTTTCAAATCTGCGCTTGATCTCACAGACAGTACACCACAGAGAATATCTAATGCCTCATCTTCATAAACTGTGTAAAAAATACTTATAATCAAAGATAGATGAGGATCCGTGCCTAGCGGTTGTGTGTGGCCTACTTTCTTTTTTATTTATTTCTTCTTTCCGTGTTTGTGGGAACGAGGAGGAGGAACGATGAGCCTTCCCCACTCTCTTCCACTCTCACAGGAAAACAAACCATAAATTTAGGCTCTAAAGGGGTTAAATACTATAGTGCATATGTGTAGAAGTATAGTCAAATGGAGGGTGCTTATAACAGCTGGATCACTGAAACAACATGGGAACGGACATGACTGCTTATGTTAGCTTGACAGGTTTACCGATGATAGCTCTACTGGTAATATCACTGTTTCTGTTGTATTTTGGTATTTGTTGTTTTTTTTGTTTTTTTTTTGGTTGGTTTTTTTTTATGTATATTGGCTTTAGTTTTTAGGGATTTTATGCTATTTATGTAATTTTAATTATGTCACAGGCAAAGTTGGTAATCCAGGCTTCCAGGCACAGACTGGAGTTTTTGGTAAAGGAGGAAATAAATGTTTTATTATCTACTTTGCCTAGGCATTGTATAGAATGGGTGGTGTCCTCTAGGCAAAGTATGACAGACAGTGTTTATTGTTGGAGTTTATTATATTTTATTATTATTGTTGTTTATATTATCTTGTCTTTGATTATCCCATTGATACAATCAATCAAATACTTGAAAATTCTGCTAAAAACTGAGGAATGATGTGAAGTCAGATAAATCTACCAGGAAAAAAGTCATAAACAACTGGTTAACAGTTTACTTTAACTTTGACTCAGAGATTCTCTACTTTGCCTAAAGGCATTTCATGGAATGCCTGATTTGCTCCTTTGCCCATAACATATACAATATACTTGTACTTATAAATGATGTATACATAACATTTAAAAATCAAACTTTTCAATAACCCGTATTTGTATTATTTCGTGTGCGTTTTTTTGGGTGTGTGTGTCTGTATGTCGCACTTTATCTAAAATGTCTGATGCGAACTCATGAACACTTCTTAAACCTGCACTAAACTGGACACTTCATAACACTGGTCAAATGTTCTGATGCGAACTGTCAAAAATCTCAGACAATGGCAATAAAACTTCTTATGATTCTGATCTGACTATGTACTATCACTATATTATATACTATAATATACTTACTATAAAACCTCTGTAACACAAGTGTGACGTCTTGGGCTTTATGGTTGTTTTATAGTATTTAATCACTGTAGTTTGATGTACTAATCCAAATGTATTCTGCTTCAAAGAAATTTCAAATGCCCATCTTATAAACATAGAAAAGCAACAGTTTAAGTTGATATAATGTTATTATTAGACTTACGTATACACTGCTCCAGGTCGACACTGCTGCTCATATGAATGTTGTCTATCCGGATGTGTCCTCTCGTCGGATGCTCAAAGAATCCCTCAAAAACAACCTAGAAAATTTAAAGTGCACTCTATAAGGTTATGCAAATAACCACATTACAACTATGGCTGTGGGGTGAGATACAGTGGACACGAATACAGTTAGTATTTCATTATCAATTCTATGTTTTTACAATGGGAAATATCACAAATGTTGGTCCTATTTGTCCATAACTTTTCTACACACCCACAAACAACAACATATTACTGGGATTCAGATGACATTAGAGCATTCTATAAAATGAATATTGTTCAAATGCAGATTACTGTTGTAATACAATGAGATTAAGGTTGTAGTTAGTAAAGGAAACAATCAGGTTCACCAAAACCTGAAAATTGACTCTTGCCCCCCACATCTGGGAATATGACGTCATAATCTAGAATCTAAAAAAACACCAATTAATAACCCTTTATTAGCCCAATACTGTACCTGATACTCCTTGGGGCTTTGCGGCAGCACCGTGCGTCCCTCTCTCCACAGCGCCCCCTGGTCTCCGCGGAGGGACCATAGCAGCGTCTCATCCTGGTCCGAGTCGCGCAGCAGCACCCTGAGGCTCCCCTGGGCCTCTCCCTGGAGCTGGTAGTGGAAGAGAAGGCAGAGCGGCCCTGACTCAGGCCCCAGCTCAGGGCTCAGCAGGCGGGCACGTTTCCTCTGAGTGTGGGGCCCTGCATCCACATGGAGGTAGTTCCCTGATAGGTCTGGAGAGAGGAGAAAGACTGAGTTAGTTTAAGCCTGAGATAACATTACTTAAACACTCAAGATTTTTTAGAATTCTTTAATGTGGAATCAATAAACAGTTCAGATAAGAAAAGACTGAGTTAAAGTCGCAGTATCCAATTTATTTCTAGTACAGAAATGTATTTATATAGAGATTTATTTTGTATTAAACAGCTCAGCTAAAAAATTTGGTTAATTTTCTGTACCATGATGAGATTTGTGCTAGAGTAGGTTGAATTATAACTTCTGTGACTCATTATAGGCACAAACTAACTACTTAAGCATTCCATTCTGTTATTTATTTAGTGCAATTAATTTTAAATGTTTCAATTTTCAATTTTGTATATTTATAATACTTTTTGGGGGATAATTCTGCTTTATGGATTGGTGTCAATTATCATCTATATTTATTTCAGCAATATATCGCACTTTAAAATGTGTTATCATGACAGGCATATCTTGAGCTACTGTTTTTCGTGTTATTTAAGAAAAGAAAAATCTAAGGAAAAATCAGGTACAGCTCCTTTAAGACATAAAATCTATACTAGAACAAAATTGCTAAATCACACAATAAATACAGATAAGGTCCAGTTTTTGTTACACATTAATATAACTGAGCACATCTGAGTCCCTATCACAATCCACTGCCTCCTGCACAGAATTCTATCATTAAACAGTTTTGAAGCAAAATTCAATCGTCACATAGTCTACAATCTATTCATTTTCATTAGACAGCTGTTGTCCTTTGAGAATACCACTGTAAACCCCATGTCACATATTGGCTCAGTTTTCTTCAATATAAATAGTATATAGAGCAAGCAATAATCTTCTGTATTTTAGTGAATGTCATTTTAAAATAACTTGCACAAAACCAGTTGCAATATTCCTCCCATAAGATCAAAAATCCTGTGCATACAAAACCACTCATTCATTTCTGCAGCTCCAGCATTGCCAAACATTTAGCAACACACTGGGCTTTAGATCTCCTGAACGCAGCCCATAACTGTGACAGCCCCATATATTTCTGCTACGCTATTTGCATTTTACTCATTTATTGGATTCCATTTTAATGACTGATGCGATTTGCCAGGGCCTGTGAAACAGAGGAAGTGATGGAGTAATGCAGCAGTTTTCGTTGCTCAGGGCTTTAAGGCATTGGAGCTATTATTGTGTGGTATGAGGCTAGGACCACAAATGAGCATGCTATTTCATCATCAACCGCTAATGACAGAGGAGACAAAGGCAAAACCCCACACACGCACACGCTAGGCTACAGGCGAGCTAGCTAAACAGGGGTAATCATTTTGAAAGTGTATAGCAGTATCGCAGCGAAGTCGTCATGGGTTTCAGAGTGGTGAAAATGAAGGACTATAGCAATCAACAAGCGAAAACATAATATAGTATATGTTAATTGAATGGTGAAAAGTGGAAGAGAAAAGTGAAACTATGGAATTCTGCTATTCTTGTAATTGTCTGTGAAATCGCTCAGACTGAGGAAAAAAATCCCTCAGACTGAGCAAAAAAGCCAAAAGTAAAAGCCAAAAGTAAAATCTGTCAACTGAACAAAAGGTTGTAGTAGTGAAGACATTTCGCTGCTCATTCAAGGCGCTTCTTCAGCCAGGATGCCAATAGGTGTCAAAGAACCCATTAAGAGTTGAATGAATATTTGCCTCAGGCACAGTGCACACTTAGTGTAGCTCAAAAGATCTAGCCTACTTACAGAAACTGTAAACAATAGCTGTTTACAGTTTCAGTGTGTTTAGATCCTGTCTTCAGATAGATATAAGGCAGTGTCCACCAGCAATCTGACCAGAACTGAAGAAGCGGTTTGGATGAAAAGCTCCTCTGTCCAGTTGATAGATTTAGTTTTGGCTTTTACTATTCTTGCACCTGCTACTTGCTGTTAACTCCAAGTTTCCCCACTAGATTTTTCTTTTTTTCAATAACATTTTATTTATATAGTACATTTAAACATAACTTCAGCTTCCCAAAAAAGTCAATCAAAAAACACAAATAAACAGATAATACAAAACATAGGGGAAAGAATGATAAAACACCAAGATATCCTGTCTACCTAGTGTTAAATGCCAGGGAGAAGAGGTGGGTTTTCAGTCTAGTCTTAAAGAACTTATTTAAGTTATATTTATTCAATTACACATGTTTATATCACTCAAACATCTCCATAGATCTGACCTGTAACTTGCTCTGGTGGCGTCACATGCTCACAATGCCAGTTTCTTATTATTTTATATCAACTCCTTTTACAAGCACATTGAAAGACTGAATTTAGACTGATGTATACAAAAATACCTTGAAGTGAACTTGCATATCCCTTTCACTTCCATAGAGACGTAATAATTAATCCCCTCCTTTTTGTGCATTCGCCGAGAAACGAAGACAGGGAGGACAACACTACAACTTTCTCTAACTGTATTTGCTGCTGTAATTTAGGCCCTGCGTTTCTACTGCCTCAGAGTCTGAAAACATTTCCTCCTCAAACCCAAATCCATTATTCTTTTTCATCTGGTTAAATAAAGGTAGATAAGTAGATAGGTAGGTGGGTAAATAAATAAATAAAAAATAATAAATAAAATCCACAGAAATGTGCCTCCAAATCTATGCATGCAGTTTAAATAGTGCATATTATAACAGGTAATTGTTGTTTGGGTTTAGATATGCTCATTTGAATGTTGCACATGTAAGAATTGACCCTTGAGAAGAAAAGTCAGTTAGCTCTGTGCATAACAGCGCCGGGTAACCTTTGTGTTAGCATCACAACTTCCTGTCCAATTCTAGCTCTCTGAGAGTTTTGCTGAATCGTGCTAAAATTATGAAATAATTTAAGATAAGCTAGTGGACAGTCACTTGAGGGTGCGCGCCTCATGGCATGGCCACATGACAAAATGTTAAGGACTAAACAAATGAGGTGGAAATGTCAGCGGAGGACTCTTCTGTGTTTAGAAAAAGAAGTGTTTGTGTCTCAGTGCTAACGCTAATGCTAATTTTGTGGCATGAAAAATATTAAAATCCTGCAAATTGAAATAATCTACATATATAAACAATCAGATAGCCTTTACATTTTCATTTTAATACGTTGTTTATTTTATATTTTATGATTTTAATAATTGTTAGCATTAGCTTTGGGACACAGTGAGCTAGCTACCATGCTGCTGTGCTACAGCAAAAGCAAATATCTGAAAAGGACAATATATACTAGCCTTTTTGTTTGTAGTATATAAGGTAGCCTCTTCCTCTCTTTCTTACAAACCAAGCGTCTTTTACTGTATGCTACAACATGTCTATAGATCTCTCTCCCTCCTGCCCTCCCTCCTTCTCTCTCTGCCTTCCTCTCTCTCTCTCTTTTATATTTCTCTTTTACGCCCTAAACTGCCCCTCGCTATGACAAAGCAGTCCTGATTTGCATACAGCAGACAGCTCAGAGACAGGCGGCTGCTGCTAATGTTGTGTAGAACAAGACTTAATGTCGTGTTCAGTCTGATGGAGGAGACCAGAGCGCCGCTAACTCAATTACACTGTGCACTGAGCTAGCATACAGGCACTATTCTATACTTACACATACTGTACATTCTCTATCATGAAGCCAGGAGTAATAGAAATTTGGTATAACGAAAATTATTTGACCATGTCATAATGTACCGTAGGTTTCAGAACGATGAGAAATTAAGACCTTTTCCATAGCGATTAACAATTTAAAACAAATATCTTTTGAATGGGAAAACATAGCTTTAATAGTCGCTATCTCCATAGACAAGATATTGACACTACCAGGTGAAATTACAGGTACCGATCATAGACTGTACATGTATAGAAATGGACATAGTTAACCTGCTAGCTGCCACATTCCAGATAGGAAGTGAGCATGGGTGCGCTTCCAACCACCATAGAACGCTTACTTCAATTTACTTTCTATTGAAAAACTGCGCAACTGCCACTGTCAGGTTCATCATTTTGGTCTTAAAATATTCATATTAATTGTCACTACATGGAGAAGCACTACTAATTCTCACTCCTGGAGTTTTTATTTGACTATTTTGCCTCTAAATCAAGATATGAGCATGAATAATAGACCTATGAGGCATCCTCTTTCCCTGAGGTCGCTCCTGCTAGCGTTAGCAACAGGTTTGACAGTTTTGAGACAAGTCACATATTTAAAGTTAAATATTCAGACACAATAACACATTGAGAAATAGAAGTATATCTTAAGTTGTATTCACGTAAATGATAAATAATTATAAAAAAAAAATAAAATCTGAATGATCTTGGAACTTCTCACGAGTCTCCCAATTCTCCTTTACTCTGCTGAGCTGTCCATGTACAGTGCAGTCAGCCATAACCTGGAAAATTTCCATAGACGCCAAGGTCATAAAACCAAGTGCACCTCCTCTCCCTCCTTACATACACACAAATATGCACCTGCAGTTATCAAATGCACCTCCAGGTCTAGTGTGTGTGTCTGGGCCTCTGGGGGAGCTATGGAGCTATAGAGCTAAGCCAGCACTACTGTCAAAACCATCATGCACTTATCAGACTGCCCCGGGCCAATGAGGGCCAGTGGAGAAGAGTAGTATCTATACTATATATATAGTAGTAGTATCTATCTATACTATATATATATATATATATATATATATATATATATATATATATATATATATATATATATATATATATATATATATATATATATATATATATATATATATATATATATATATATATATATATATATATATATATATGTATGTATGTATGTATGTATGTATACACACACACACACACACACAAACACACATATGAGAAAGAGCGAGTAAGGGTGGGGTAATACAGGGCTGTGAGTGAAACAGGGCTTTCTGATGGATAAAACAGCCTTTTCCTGGCTTATAAAAAGATGGACAGATGTGTAAAGGCACTTGGCCTTTACACATCTGTCCAGGTGAAGAGGAGAGCGCAGGGGTTACTGACAGAGGAAAAAAGTGATCAGAAACATGGAGATGAGGATGAACAGAAGCAACAGAGAAGAACGGAGGAAAGGAGGAAGAGGGTCTTAAAGAGACAGAGACATGATGGACAGAAGGAGAGGGGCTTTACAGTAAAAAGATTTAACGCTGACTAAGTTTATTATGTAAACATTTTCCATTTTAATAATTTATGTTAAATTAACCTATATATTTCAAATAGATCATAATAATAAAATCTTAATTACTTGAATCAACATAAATGAATTAAATGTAAAAATGTGATGTAGCATATTTTAATAGTGTCAACTGCAAAGTAAAGTTTTGCAAGTACTTTAGTGGTATGATGACAGCAACACTATTCCTCAAGAGAACTTCTCTGTGTTCGCCGTGTCTCCTGTACAGTACAGAATGCATTCAGACAAATTTACATAAATGTTCGATCACAGTGTGACTCTGAAATGCTGTATGTTTTTAAGTTTTCTCCCTGACAAAACCCACAATGTTGATGAAATGTTCTCTGCACCAAAAAAGTTCATAAACGCTTTGGACTCAAAAGTGTTTCTGTGCACGGAGAGGCCGCCTAGTAGTCTATGTGGTCGTAAGACTTGTTCTGATGCAGTGCAAGATCATTCTAAGGTGATTCAGGAAAGGTTCATTTCTGTCCTATGAATGTAATTTGAGTGCTCAAATGAGTATCTAGTTTTGATATTAGGTTTAGTATCGATCTGATTTTTGATTTTTACAACCTTAGTTATGGAGTCCTACTAAAATCAGTTTCATTTGTGATTTTCCCTATAGTTCCAAAACGCTTCGTCATAATGCAAACTTTAGCATTAAGATTTAACCAATCATTTAGAAATAAATAAATTAATGGCTTAATAGATATTTAACATAGACTAGCTCTCATTGTCAAACTCAAGCCTGTTTTATGAAGGGAAAAAACAAACCAGAAGTGATCCGACACCTCCCTTGAACAGCAAAAACAGTCTGAAATCTTTGCATCATTTTACTGGCTCAGCTGGAGAGCGCCGTCAGCCATGGAAACCACCTATTCTCTGCTAATTAGTTCAAAATGCACCTAAGCAGGTCAACAACAAAAACTCTTCAATTTCTGCTGTGTTGTATGACTTTGAATGCAGAAAAGACCTGTGAGATAACTACTACAGCTATAACTAACGACTCACTGCTCTCAATATATGAAATATATCAATATAAAAAAAAAATAAAAAATGAAAATGCTAAAATATGTATTTGCTTATGCACTAATTCAAAACAAATTATTCATTAAAAATAATCAAAGTTTGTGTTGGAAATCCCCCATAATCTCTTTTAAGGTTTATCTTATCTTAAAGGTGCTATATTACACAAAATGGACTCTTGTGAGTTTTTAGCCATATTATAATGTTGTTACTTACTCAAAAACATACCTGCAGCCGTGTTTTGTTTCATTCACAAATGTTTGAGTAATGTTGGCTGTCTCTGTTCCACCTTGTGATGCAATGAAGTGGTACGTTTTAAGTGAACAGCTACCTTTTACCCTTTGTTCAGTAGAGACTGGCAGTTCCAGGGCTGAAATTATGATTATTATGATTCTAGTGAAAGTGTATGGGGTTTAAAAACACAGTGTGACACACGCATGACATCACAAGGTGGAACGGAGTGTTTTCTGTTTGAGAAAAAAAGAGAGAAGGCCCATGAGAGATCGCTAGATCACTCCCACATACATGGGTGACATATAAAACCACTTCAGACATGTTTTTGATGATGGAACAGCATTGTAATATGGAAGAAAGCTCAAAAAAGTTAATTTAGCATAATATCTCCTCTTAAAACATGTGTGTAGATATTTAAACTCACTGTCGGAGGCCTGGGTGAGGTCGAGCCTACTCCCATGCGTGCCGTGTCCTGTTGAGGTGCCACCGTTGGCCGTGTGCAGAGACCAGCTGACCCCAGACTGTGGATCCGCTGACCACCCACACAGACTGGACTCAAAATCACACACGGCCGATAAGGAGGGAGTGGTGGCTGTGAGGAGAGAGAGATATGGTTAGTGTAAAAGTAATAAAGTATTTTTTTCTAATGCAACTGTTTGATATCTGGGATTAGTACTTTTAAATTAAGTCACCATATCATATACTATATATATGGACTGAGTTTGTATAATGATCATTAGCAAAAGCATGACCTAAATGTCCCAAATGCATCTTAAAGCAGAAAATGATCCTTTACTAAGTGTTACTAGAATGCCTAGTGAATTCTAATCCAATTGAACATTTGGCTGAACTAAAAACCCGGGCATTTGACTCAACTCATCCATAGAGAGCTGGACCCATGGGCAGGATTCAAAAGCCTTATAAAAAGACCACCAACACTTTGAGAACACGATACAAGAAATTAAGCTGGAGGAACTTCAAACTAAATGTTGATTTGGAAGGGATTTGTTGAAACTTCATGGACTAAACTATTTACAAAGAGACAAATATAACAGAAGCAGAACAAATTGTCTTAAGAAAAAAAATGGAATCTAACTCGAGTGATAAGAGCTTTTAAGTTAGCTACAACTGAAGACATTGGCTCTAAGTAAATCTATGCTATCGGTAAATGCTATTTTTGTTTCTTGGGGGTGCCTAGAGTGACCAAAACAGTGGCAGGGAAGATGCATATGATGAAACAATGTTCAGGCCTGATACACAATTACTATGTCCTCAGAAGGCTACTATAGGTCCTCAAAGCTCCCTGTTATAGAGAGGAAGGGATTGGAATATATTATATTATATTATATTGGTTTTAAAGATACACTGTCACCTACTTCTTTCTTATTGCTTTGCCTGGAATGTTCCACAATAGACTTTAGACTATCTCCATGTGAAGTTACTGGTCATATCTGTGGACAGTCGGTGTCTTTTTTTCATTTTTTTTTTTTTAAATCAGTTAAAGCACATGTATGACTAAATGCTAAGTCCAATGCTATACTATGGAACATTCCAGGCAATGCAATAGTAGTGGTAGTAATGGTAGTGGACTGAACTAGAAAAGTTACATTGTGCACCTTTAGTTCTAGTCTCTGTGATTGATGTAGGGTTGTCAAAAATATTGAAAACCCGATACTAATTCATACTAAAACTAGTATCGAAACTAGATACTCATTTGAGCCGGTATCAATACTATAACAGTCAACTTCATGGGACAGAAATTAACCTGAATAACTTTAGAATGATCTGGAGCTGTTTCACAAAGCCACATAGAGTAGTATACGCTAGTGGACCACTATGGAGCATACCTGGATGACTGAGGGGATACACAAATATAAGGCAACATGTCTGCAGTTATCATTGTGGTATCAGAATCTGTACTGAGTATCAAGTCTATTTCATAGTATTGAAATCAAGTTTGAAACATTATTATCGTAACAACATTAGATAAATGTAGTGGATATTTTTCAATCTGCTTGTATATGTGTGTGTTAAAGTATGTGCATATGTAAAAGTATGTTTGTGTGAAGGTGAACTGGTCCTCTGGCATCATGAGCTTATTTTCACTCTTCTTCTTCCTGTGGGACTTAGGATTCAAACTGATCTCAAAGCCAAAGAAAACCCCACATGACATCATCAGCCTGACCTTAGAGTACTGCAGCGTTTCTCAAACTGTGGTACACAGATCCTCTACAGTATTTGTTTTACTTAAAAACAAACTTATTCAGGTTTTTGTTCTTCTTTTGGTTAATCATTATTTAAAATTACCCAGATTTATTTTCTATTTCTATGTCTTAATTACCTTGGGAAAAAAATAAATTAAATTAAAATAATCGAGCATATAATGAAAATGTAAATCAGATTAATATTCTGAATTACAATTATTTTCACCCACTCTAGGAATTGATTTATGTATTTATTTTCCAGTATAGGGACAGACAGTGTGATAGTTTAAATAGGGGTAACGTACCTGGTCTCATGGCTGGGGTGGTCTTCTCCACTTTGGGCAGGGTGGGGGTTGCTGTGTCTGGGACAGTGGTACTCTCTAAAAACAAGGAAAAACAACAGGGTCAAATGTGATACAGGGAAATGAATGAGATACTTGGCTTTACACTGGTAAGATTAAAAAATATGGCATTAAAACACTACAATAATGTCAAAATAATAGATGTCTATTTATTTTCCTTTTAAACTGAAAAAGGCCAATGGTTGTAACTCTGACATATGATCTTATGTTGTTTGTATAAGATTGGTCAATGTAATTTGTCTAAGTAAAAACAATATTGTGGTGCATTTATAAAAAATACATGTTTATTTGGGTTCAACCTGAGAAAACAGAAACCGCTTTATCAAAACTAAACTAACACATTACATATTACAAAAATACCAAACACGCACAATGGAAGTGTATACACACAATTCCCTAATCTGTCAAATATAGTTGGGAAAGATTTAAGGCCCCATGACTTGGAAAATATTTTGCTTTCAAGTTTGAGCGAGTAAGATGAGATGAACTAAAACAATGTGGTCACCAATGTCTTTTAATGTAACATTTTACCATGACCCAAATAGTGACAAAAATATTGCATAAACTAAGCCTACATTAGGGGGTGTAGCACATAGATATATATTTATAAGTCACCTTTGGGGTAAAATTGTCAAATAATTGTTTAACATTAGCATGCTAGTTGTTACTGTCAAGGCAAAACTGGTGCGGGTGCAGGTCTCTGAGAGTTGTGATAAGCACTTATAAACTCATTGCTGTGAATAATTAGGATGCTCGGAATGCATAAGGTAAGTGAAGAAGACATTTGGACTGTTTTTCATGTTTTTAAGAAGGTCAAAATCAGATGGGCTACAGTGCCTTTAAATACATTTACTTAAGTGACTTTTTAATAAAACTCTGTATTTCTGAGTAATTTTACTTTTACTGGTAATTGACACTGATTATGTGAATGGTCTTCAGATACTCTTTTGCCCTCATTTAAAGGTATTAAAACAACTGCCCAGGGTTACTTATTTATTTGCTAGTATTTGAACTAGTGTGCAGCCAGTTATGTGTAGTATCGAAAAAAAAGAAAGAAAATAAATTAACCATCTCAAACCATTGCATAGACCTCCATTTTACAAAATCAATCTATATAAAAACAGGCCTCCTATGGCTTCTCCTCAACCACACATGTAAAACAGACGCACATGTTTCGGCTTTGTTCAGCACTTGCCATGTCACCACACACTTAACCAGTCTCTGAAGTTTTCCTGCTAACTTTCTGTTCTCCGCTCCTATGTTTTCATAATATCCTCCTCTCTTCATCCCGTCTTTTTTCCTGTCATTTGTCACAATAAATCTGAACAGCTTCAGTTCTGCCTTGCAAAACCACATTCAACACCACAAGAATGCCTCTCAATATGTGCACTTTAGCAGACTGCACTCCAAAAACATCAAGAACACCAATAAACATTTTCTCAAATGTTAGTTTCAATGAATGATTAAAAAAAAAAAAAAAAAAAAAAAATCTAATCATTTCACATATTTGTTCTTATAATATGTTCCAGTTCAGCAAGGAAATGCATACTGAAATCAGTAAACATATCTACATATCTAGACGTCTAAATGTAGACTTACTGAATAAATATAAACAACTTAATTAAATCAAGAAATTATTCTTTATTTGGGCCATAAGATTAATTGTAATTTAACCAGAAAAAAAAAAAAAAATTACACAATTAAAAAATATAAACTTCAGGTATTATGAGTAGATTTCAGTTAACATGATGCCCTTAGTATAGACTAACCACTCTCTCATTTATGCACCAAAATACTGCTTGTTTCCATGGAAATGTAACTGCTTTGTTTGGAATGTTCCACAGTACGGCAATAAATATGAGGACAAGCACAGACACAAGTCACGTTATAGGTCAGATTTGTAGAGAAAGCAAGACAAGAATGCATGATAGATATATTTAATGCATACTGTGGAACTTTACAGGCTGCGCAATAACATCTCCATGGAAATCAGTAGGTTTATTCTGAATTCAAACCATTTCAACTCAACTTAAGATGTCCTTTTTTACAGTGCTCAGTGCTTCAGTTAGCTTCACCACAGTCACACTTATCTTTTCCATAACTCTCGTCCTGTTGCTGTGGTTTCAGAAGCTGTATTTTGGTTTTCATTTGTATTTGTCTGCTGCATCCCTGCGTAATTTGCTTTCCGGGATCTTTCTGTTATTTTATGTCAGGTCCAAACAGCAGCTCAGTAAATCGTTTGTGTATGGGGCTATGGTGATTTACTGCTAATGTGTTCTGTCTCGATGTTTTCATGACTCACACCGCCGATGATATTTAACCTATAGCCTCTTCGCTAATGGCCAAAAGTTTGGAGAAAGAGTGATTTCAACTCTGTCGGTAACTTCATCTCTGTCTGTGCATGTGGGTAAATAGAACATTAACATTACAGAAACATTATGTTTGCTGAAGTTTACAATGATGAGATGCAGATTCCTTGGACAAGGGTTTTTAGATTTTTATATAGAATAGATGTATAACTTTAAATATAAATAATACTATAAATTACTACCTATTTTAAAGCATGCCTATACTATCAATTGTTTTATGTGTCTTTGTATGTTGTTCCGGTGATAATATTCTTTATTTATACATTTTTGTTGCCAGTTTTGGGGGTAATGTTAACTTTTCCATAGAAAATGCATTATGATCTGTTTATCTTATTGCCCTATTTTTTCCCCTTTTTTAGATGTTGTTATTTTACATTTGGAAATGATCCGTAAAATTAAAATATTTGTTTAGTGAGTAAGCAAGCAGGTCCCGATAATGCTTGCAACATTTCCCTTTAAAACTACCATCTGTAAACAGACTAGCTGACCTGCCCAAGGTTGTATTCTGATATATCACCACTAGATGCTATCTGTGTTACTGCTGTTCGATAGTGTGCCAGCTTTAGCCTGACAGAAGAAGACCAGAGAGCACAGGTGAGTTTGAACAAAGGCCAGGTGAGGGGAGCGGGAAACAGGTTTTACATCTGCCATCTGCTGGTGAAAAACCTCAAATAATCTTGCAGATGGTAGCTTTAAACCACCTAAAAAAAAATAATAATAATAACACAATTATTCCCTTTTTTATTTCCAAGAAATGTCAAAAATTTTGAAAGTACCTTCAAAATGTCTGCTTCTTATTCATCAACATTGCCTTTTAAAATACATGACTGAAAACAGACTAGTAAGATTTTGTTTCAAACCATTATTTTTCTTTTCATTCCCAAAAACATCAGACATGTGTGAAATCACCTTCAACGTTTCTGCTTCTTATTGATCAACATTGCCTATTAAAATACATGACTGGAAACCGGACAAAAAGATTGTGAAGAAGTAAGATTTTTCTGCAGTCTACGAACAGACCATCTAACGCAATAATTTCCCTTTTTATTCCTAAAATGTCAAAAAAAAAAAAAAGCTTCAAAAAATATTAAGATGAAACAGTAAGATTTCTTTTTTAAATTGTCTATTCATATGTTTCTACTTCATTTTGAGCACTTCAACATTCAAAATATGTAATACTTGTTTTAATTTGTTAATTGTTATGATAACTGTACTAATTATACATCATCCTGAAAGACCATTCCCTGTGGGGGAAGCACTCACCCCCAGCCTGGCTCCAGGGTAGCGCCCCAGTGACGCCAACCCCGGGCGACGTAACTGGCCTTAATGTTACGCTCATCATAAAGGGCTCCTGATCTGCTCTTAGTCTGACCCATCACCTAGGACGTTTGCCATGGGTGACCCTACCAGGAGCATGAAGCTCCCAACAACATAGCTCCCACGATCATTCGGGTGCTCAAATTCCTTCACCAAGTAAAGGTGTCAGTTCAAGGAGGGACTTTTTTTTAAATTTCATCCCAAAAAAGTGTTAAAATGTGCGGAAACCACCCCCAATTCCTCTGTTATTGATCACCATTTTCGCGCGTTGTAAGTATTTAATCTGTAGGTTTTACGGCTGTTGCACAGGAAGTCCCTGTGCGTGAAAACAGTATTGATCGTCTTCAGTATCAGTCAGGTCTCTGAGGAGAGGAGCAGATTTTTCACATGGTTATGCCTTTAAGCGCAGCAGTCCATCACAGACATTAGGCCAAAGGCAATCCCCACTGAAGACATGGACCAGTGAAGTCACATGTCGGGTTTCCATGCTTTTGGGGACATTACATTGACTTTCCTGGAGACTGACCCTAATCTTAAGACCTAATATTAAGACCAGCACTAAACCAGGGCCAAATCAGGACCAGAAAAAGACTAAATCAGGACTCAACCAGGATCTGCCAACTGCTTGTCTTGCATGTTCGATGGTATGCATTTAACATATCTATTTTGTACTTCAGTTGTAGGAGTTTATTACAAAATAAATACTTGGCCCTATATGCTGCATTATTGCTTTATTGGGAAACATTCTACGTCATCAAGTTATGCGTTTAAGTGTAAAATACATCACAGTAATTCTGAAATGATTTTTACCTTTGAAAAAAGCTTACTAAGAATGAATGAAATAAAATGTATTCACAAACATACAGAAACAACCATTTTGTAAAGTTAATTTCAAAGTTGATTTCTTTATCTAAGCTTGATCAAAGTTTGGGGGGCCATCTGCAGTTCCTCAGAGGTCAATCAGGAAGCTGTGGACCGCACTTTGAGAACCACTGCTGCATTGCCATGTCGTATTGGAAATGGTTGTCACTGGTCATTATTTAGGCTGACAAAGTTAGATTTATGCACAGAGCTCTCTCCATAATTGAGGGACATTTTTCGCCTGTGCTGAGTGCAGAATCAGCAGGTTTACGAGTCGGCTCTGTTCTAGTTCTTATTGAGAGGAGACAAGTGTACTACCTCACTGCTTAGGTTACTGCTTAAAGTGCATATGCAGACTACCCATTTCACGCAAATGTACTTAACATAATTACATATAACCTCTTAGTTTTCACTTTTTTAATTTGATTTAATTTTATTTTGTGGCTGGACAGAAGGCAATGGTGTAGTAACAAGCAACCATGCTGTAAATAAGGGCCAAATAAAAATATACGAAAAAAAAATATTTTTTTGAAATTAATATAAACTGACACAAAAATAGGTTCCTTGCACATAAATTGTCCCAGCTTTTTGGGTGGAGTTATTTATGTGTATTAATGTAGATAGAGGGATTCCTTTTTTTAAAACTTTACCTCACAAACTGAACAAGTATATTTATCATAGGTAGTATCTTAAACAAAGTAATACATAGAAAAACATAAAAATCTGCAATATTAACACCATTTTTAATAGATTTTTAGTCAAAAGCAAACCTTTACAGCCAAATCATGAATATCTGTAGTTGTGGCAGGAGTGATAGGCTAAAATATAAGAAGAAGAGGTGCGTTTATTTAGTCTAGGCTTAAACTATGTAAAAGACTAAGAGAATCTGACAGGCAAATTAATTAATTAATAACACTGGAACCCTCGACCCCATAGTTAATGGGCAAACATTTAACGCAAAGCACCACTACCACCAACATAAGAACAAATCTCTACAATATTGAATTCATTACTGTATCCTGTAATTCTTTGGGCAATCATTTGGTTAATATTCTGGCTTACATGCACGTCAACATTTAATGAATTGGAAAATCAAATTAGAATTTTAAACTAAAATTCCTACCGATTAACTAATGATTAACCCACATCAAATATTTATCTTTGTAAGCAGCTGGCCTTTTGCGGTTTTAATCATTTTAGTGACCTTTACAGTAGCTTCAGAAGCAGAGATGGGGGGTGTGGCACAGTGGGCAGGGGGCTCTATTTGATGAAATGCCTGGTTAGTGCAACAGCATACAGTTACATAGTATAGGACCCATGTGTGGTCACTAATTGGGAGAGAGGGAGGGAGAGAAGGTGAGAAAGAGAGAGAGAGGGGGAAAGGAGGGGGTAATTGCGTTGGTAAAGGGCACCAAATGAAAACAGCTTAATGTCATCAGCTGGGAGCTACTTATCCAATAGTTATAATGCGGTGACTGTGCAGCGGTGAGGAGGTTTGGGTTATATAATGGTGGTCATATAAAAAGTGCTTCTTAAATGTTTGTACTGATTACGGCTTAGTCTTGTTTGGAATTTTGACCTGGTTTAGTCCTGGTTTAGTTGTCTGGCAAGTCAAGAAATCTGCAATATTTTCTAGTTCCCCTGCAATATTTTTTCCCCTTTCTTTTTTTCCTCATAAGCAACCATATTTGTTTTGATGCAGATGGACGATGCGTGTCTCTGATAAGGCTAATTCACCTGCCAATCATGCCTCTGAACTTGGGGAGATTCACTGGTGACCAGAGTCACAACTTTGTAAAATATGAAAGTAGTGTATATTCTGGGTCCCAGGCAACTGGTTTACCCCCGGTTAAGTCTGGTTATAGCCCTGGTTTAGTCCTGGTTCAGTTTTGATTTAATTCTAGTTCGTGGTTTAGACTAGGGGTGTGGTCACATTTAGACTAAACTAAATCCAGAATTCTGAAAAGTCCAAACACTCATGGTGTAATTGAAGTCATTGTGCAAAAGAACAATGATTCAGAACATTTTGTAAGAAAATTAAAGTTTATTTTGTTATTTCATCGCTGTGTGCACAATTGGTCTTAAATAAGTTGACTTTTGAAGTAAAAAAAGAATTTGTATTGATAATGAATGAAAAATCAGTTAAGCGCTCTCAAGTAACAGAATCCAGGTTGGACTTGGCTACTTACCAATCTGCAGTCTGTAAATGTGTGATGCTAAAAATGCGTTAGTTTTGGTTTGAAATTCAAAAGCAATAACTCAATTAGTGCATTACAGCAAGTTGTATCAGGAAATTAGGTTCTGTGGCATAGAGTTAAATTGTGGAGTTTTGTAGTTTCATTCAGACAAAAAATAGTAAAAGAAGGGTCTAACAAAGCGAAGCCTTGGATCTGTGCTCAGAAACTATTGGCAGTTAATTGCTAATTAGTCCAAAGAGTAACAAACAGCACATGGATAAGTCAACTTTCTAAGCTTTGAGCAATGATGGACTGCAAAATATTACAAAATGGAACCATTTAGTAATTATAGAATAAAATTCAGTTAAAAAAAAGTAGGAAATTAGATATATATCTGTTTTGAAAAGGAATCCCTCTATGTCATCAATACAAAAAATTCCATCCAAAATTGAGGAACAATTTACATGCAAGGAACACAGTTTTCTGATAAATGTAAGAAAATGAAGGTTTAGCCAGTGAGTGAGCATGGACGTGCTTCTGTCTCCATCAGCTCTGACTCCAATTCACTTTCCATAAAAAAAACAAAACAAAACTGTTGCCCCTCTCTCTGTAACTGCTGCTGTTAGGTCATCACTTTGGTCTTAAAATGTTCGTATTAACCCGCTCTACATAACCCTTGTATTTTTATTTTGCTATTTTGTCTGTAAATCAAGATATGAACATTAATAATAGTAAATCAGGTGCCATCTTTCGTGGAGGTCGCTCCCGCCAGCATTAGCAACATGTTTGATTGACAGCGTTGCTAAGTGCGCTCCCTATTAAACCAGCTGTGTGGGTTGGAAGAGGCTTTACCTTCAACAGCCTCACTCTGCATAGGCTCTTTGGTTGCTATGATACTCACGGTCGGCATTCCAAACATGTAACAGCTCCAAATTCACCCATATAACTGGTAACCTCGATGAATGTCATTTGCCTGGAGCCAAATGCTATGGGTGATGTCGCAGTCCCTTAGCCACTTCTTTATACAGTCTATAGTACAGCCACAGACCCCCACAATCCCACATTTTATGAGTGCAGGTCAGTCGCTTCACTCAGTAGTGTACAGTATACTGCACAGCTAATATTTGGTTAGACTCCTCCTCCTCCTGTGCCTCCTGGTGTTTACAGCTGGAGATGACTTTATTAAGAGTGGCTTCCTCTCTGCTCTCCACATATTTATACAGATGCAATAGCTCACTGTTTGTTTTCCCTACACTGCCTCTGTCACCTTTGAATAAACAAAAAACACACACACACGTCACGGCAGCTTGCATTACAGCCAAAAACAACTGCATGTAAAAAATTTTCAAAGTTTAAAAGTGAGCTATTTTTATAACTTCAGCATAATTGTTTTGATAAGACAAAAAAAAGACAATAGAGATTTACAAATCCATACTTTTAAAACTTGTAATTTAAAACTTTAATTCAACCAGCCAAAACTGCTTAGCTGTCTAGTATGATTTATATTGCGTTTTAAGTCTTATTGTAATCAGGATGTGTGTGGTTTGCATGCTCGTTGTTGTTAGTTTTAATGTCTCAACACTCTCATGCCTCAACTTTGCGCTGGTCTCTGGGAGTAGTGAAAAGTGCTTACGGTGAATAATTGGTATGCTCTAAATTCATAAAATAACTTTGGAATCGGAATAACTTTGAACCATGTCATGATCCCTGTTCTGTCCCTGCCTCCTGTGTGTGCCCTGCCCCTCCCTCACCTGTCTGAGCCTGGAGCTGGGAGGAGTACCTGGACTCCATCAGTGCAATCAACACCACCTGAATGGAATAAGAGGAGCCAGGACCCAGCACTCTGGGCCAGATCGTCTGTTTGTCTCACTGTGGTGCTACCTGTGTGTCTTGTCCTGTTCGTGTACCCGCTCGTGGTTCCTGTTCGTGTTCCAGATCGTGTTCCAGCTCATGTTCCTGCCTGTGTTCCCTGCACCTCTGGACCCTGACCTGCACCCCTGCACCCAGCTCCTCGTATGTTCTCCCGTCACTTGTCTTGTTCTGTCAATAAACACCGTAAAACTTGCCCCGAGTCCCGCATCTTTTGGTCCGTCTCACCCCCTCATTACGACAGACCAGTGCAAACTGTTTAAAATTAACTTGTTCTATTTTTCACTTTTTCAGGATATAATAAAAATCAGGCCATTAATTCAGTCAGCAGAGCAGTCGCTTAGCATGATTTATATTGCTTTTAAGTTTTTGCTGTTTATTTTAGCTTTTTGTCATAAATTTTGTTCTAGTTTGTTAGGGAATTACCCAGCAATGAGAGAATACCAGATCATATCACTAATGTTACCGGGTCAAACTATAATTGTATTTTTATTTTTTGACCTGCTGGCATTATTGTGTGAAATGGGGGTAAAGAGTGGCGTGAGTCATTCAGTATATTGTCAATTGATCTAACATATGTGCTGCCCTAGGTCATGGTACAGCAGCAGATTATCTCGATAACGGTTGTTCCAGTGGAGGTGGGTGTAACTACTGGGGCTCTGATCATCTGGACTAAAGTTTGAGTACACATGTGAAAGACATCAGTGAGTTTGGGCCTAGGATAACACACGCTCCTCTCTCTCCCTTCCTCCCTCCATCTCTCCTGTTTCTCTTTCCTCTCTCCATCTCTCCTCTGTTTCTCTCTGCCTCTTCTCCCCCTCTACAAACTCGCTTTCTCTCCTTTTTCGCCCCCCCTTTGTCTCTCCATTCTTTCTCCACCTCTCCTATCTCCATTTCTACCCCCCCTCTTTCTCCCCAGTCCTTATCTTCTCCCATCCCCCCGTCTTCTTCCTTCTTTGCTTTCTTTCCTCTTTCTCTTTCCTCTCCCTCCTTCTCTCCCCCTCTTGTCTATCCCTTCCTCATTCACTGTCTCTCTCTACCCCTATCTCATTCTCTCCACTTCCTCTCTTCTCCCATTCGACTCTTTATCTTCCCCGTCTCCTCTTTGCTTTCCTTCTCTCTTCTCCCCTCTATAATCACTTTCTCTCCACTCTTTCTCCACCTCTCCTTCTCTCCATTCCTTCTCTTCTCTCATTCCCCTTTCTTCTTTATCTTTCTCTCCTTCCATCGCTCCTCTTCTATTTCCTTCTCTTTTTTTGTTTATAATTTTGCTTTCTCTCCTCTTCCCGCATCTCTCTACCCTTTCTGCATCCCTCTCTTCTCCCAAATACCCTCCTCCTCTCTCCCCCTCCATCCATCCTCCTCTTTTCTCTCTCTCTCCCTGCTACCCCCAGCTTCCCTTCTCTCTCCTCCCTCCCTACTCTTTCTCTCTCTCTATTTCCTCTCTTCTATCTCCTCTCACCTAACCTCGCTCCCTATCTTCTCCATTTCATCCCTCTTTCTCTGTCTCTCGCTCTTTTTCTCTCTGTCTCCTTTCTCCGTCCATCCATCCATCCCTACCTCCCTCTATCTCCTCTTTTTCTCTCTCCCTGACTCACCCTCTCTCCTTCTCTTCCGCCTCCCCTATTTTTATTCTTTCTCTGTCTCTCTCTCTCTTTCCTGCCCCCTCACTATCTTTCTAGCCATCTCCTCCATGCATCTCTTTCTCTCCTTCCTTCTCTCCCCCCGCCTCCCTCCTTCTCTCCCCACTTGCCCAAACCTAAATAATTGTCTGCAAACCTTGACCATAGGAACCCATTTAAATTCTTTAGACTCAGGTCCCAGAGCATAGAGCAGTAGTAGTAGTTAAAACATGTGTGTTTCATTGACCTACAGTTAATGCAGGAGGAACTGAGGTGAGCTCATTCTGGGGATTGGACACATACGCCTTTATTATAGGAAATACTAGATTGGAAATACTTGTATTACTTATTTTGTATTCTTCTTTTCAGGTGCCATGATCATAACATCTTTAGTTTTGCTTTTATGTAACTATTTTGCCAAGGTTTTAACCAGACAAAGAAAATGACAAAACCCAGAAAAAACCTTAACTGGACCAGGACTAAGGAAGGACAATACATACACATTTCAAGCCAAGTTGCATATTTGGAATTACGACCACGAGTATCATAGCAACCAAAGAGTCAATCCGGAGTGAAGCTTTTGAAGTTAATGCCTCTTCCCGCCTGCACCACTGGTTTAGCAGGGAGCAGGCACTTAGCGACACGATCAATCAAACCTGTTGCTAACTTGGGCCAAAGTTAGCGCCTAATTTGTAATGTAGAGCGGGGTAATACGGACATTTTAAGACCAAAATGAGAAGCCTGACAGCAGCAGTTATGGAGAGAAAGATAACAGTTTTTCAATAGAAAGTGAATTGTTGATGGAGCCGTAAGCGCACCCATGCTCACTTCCTATATGTAATGCAGCAACTAGCAGGTTAGCCATGTCCATTTATATATATACAGTCTGGTAGAGGTTGAAGACAATGACAGCAAGTGTTAGTGTCCAAACAGAAGAAACAAAACTTTATTAAACAAATATAAAGCACACAAACAAGGTATCTTCAAATTTAGACGAATAGTACGACAGTTTGAGAACTACAGCAAGATAATAAAGCAAAAACCATCTTGATCCAATGGAGTTTGCCAATCTCCATGGGTAATCATTTTAACACCTTTTCACACAACATGAGTTACTTGTGACTTATAGCAAAACAGCCAAAACTGATTTATACTTTTGGTGACATCTTCCCACACTTCAGCCTTCATATTTCTCAATCGCAGCAAGAATCCAATCTTTATTTACACAACTCCGAGTCCTCACCC
This sequence comes from Periophthalmus modestus, assembly GCA_019594935.1. Lineage (NCBI taxonomy): Eukaryota > Metazoa > Chordata > Actinopteri > Gobiiformes > Gobiidae > Periophthalmus > Periophthalmus modestus. The sequence goes on from JAIEZT010000009.1 coordinate 6,168,115, forward strand.
TGGTTTTAAGTCCTAACAGGTGGTAGTCTGTGAGGTGTACTGTTCGCAGATGTCCAGATCGCTCTCAAAAACAAGACGAAAGACGCACTAGACGTAGCTTCACGGACACCAAATTACATGTTTTTACTAGAGCTAGCGACAATGATTATTTCTACAATAAAACTCTGGCTTTTGTTTCTGTTTTGGGCAGCGGGCGTAACAATGAGATGCTAAACTACATTATTGTTTTGGCCCTAAAAACCCCAATGTGTAATTTTGGATTGCTTCATCATGGCTGGGTGCACAGATTGAGAGGAAATTGCTGCAGGTCAGTGAACCTCATTGTTAAATATGAAAACAATTCCAAATGCTGAAATGGAAAAAGCTATTTGTGTTGTACAGTTACAGACAAAAATCATTGCTGATTGGCTAAAAATTAAGCTTGGTTTAAAAAGTTAAAGTTTTAAGACAAAACACCCTAATGAAATGCAAACAATCTGATGTTATTGTGTCTTTAATTGAGAATAAATTATGTGAAATTGCTACTAGGGTTGTCAAAAGAATCGAAAATCAGATACCAATCATTTGAGCAGGTGCCAAAACTAAAAAAGTCCCATTTACAGGACAGAAATGAACCTTTCCTGAATAGCTTTAGAATGATGAGCTGTATCAGAAGAGTATAAAGACCACATAGAATATCCCCATGGAGAACAATAGAACAGTTATTTAATATTGAAAATATCAGTCTTTTTTTTTTTTTCATTTATAGTTTTTTTTATTTTTATTACCAGCATCGTATCAGAATCTATATTGAGTATCAAGTCTATTCATTAGTATCAAAATTTGGGGAGTTTGAAGTTTTAGTATCGTGACAGCACTATGGGTAATATGGAGAAAAGCATATTAAAGTCTTCAACAATGGCTAAACATAAAATGATTGACTTTTATTGATCAATGACTAATGTTTTTCTAACTTTCTGGTGGTTAAATCAATAATTTTGTGAAGCCCTGCGAGGAGTCTGCTGTTGTGATTTTGGGCGCTACACTGGAAGTTGAAAGTTAAAACCATACTTCAGAACATAGCAAAAGACAAAGTTTAAATCTGTCAATTTGACAAATCATTGTATTAGTGAAGACGTTTCACTGCTCATCCAAGCCGCTTCTTCAGTCATTACTTCATACTTTGGAACATTCTCCATGAAGATAGATAGGTTTTATGCCATACTGTGGAATATTATACCCAAACAGAGACAGGTTTGTGGAGATGCAAGCCCACTCACAGTAATTACACATCTTTATACATAAATGCATTCATAGTGAAAAAACATGCTTTGATTTTAGTCTGTCTATTGGTAATAACAAACAATAAAATATCATTTGAGCATGCTGTTTAATACTTGCCAGAAAAAGAACATAAATACACATAACTTGCCTAAGACCACAAAAGATTGAGGAAAAAAACCCCAAAACATTTCAAAGCATTTTCATTTCTAAAAACAATGCTATCTTCATTTGTTGACTTAAAATGACAGAGGTGTTAAAAGCTAAAACACATATTATTTGAGTTGATTACACTTTATTATGAAACACCTCCCTCTAACCCTGAATCAGCGCCTTGTAAAAGCTATGACAGTGTGGTGCTATAAACTGACTCAGACTATATGGTTTGTCGACAATTGTGCTACTTGGAAATTATGTTAATTACTTCCAAATGGCAAAGCACCTTTCATTATTGTTGCTGCAAAACATCAGGAGAACCACAGTAACAGCTCATTTGCAGTAACAGGAAGTTAAAGTATTTCAGTACTTCAAGCTGCAACTGCTACAACTGCTACTACTACTACTACTACTACTACTACTACTACTACTACTACTACTACTACTACTACTACTACTACTACTACTACTACTACTATTTGTTTTATTATGATACTACTAGCCTACTAATCTTACTGCGACATTAAAATATACTACTACTACTACTACTACTACTACTACTACTACTACTACTACTATGACTACTACTACGACTACAAGTGCTACTCCTACTACCACTACTAGTACTATTAATACTAATGTTATTGTTTACTCCAGCTACCACTAAATCTATTGCTAATATGCTGCATGGACTAATGCTGCCCTACAGGGTACTGTTCATATTTTGCTACTGCCACTACTACAACTAGTCACTACTACATCTACTGTTTTAATATTCGTTATGGATATATTGTGGTAAACAGACTTATCAATCTTTTATGCTGATATTTTATTCATTCACTTATTTTTAAAAGTGGAAAAACCTCACAGGGAGTACCCTCTTGTGAGTCAGAGGTACTTCAAGATGCGCACTTGTCGGACATATCTCTATAGTGTGGGTGTTTGTGTACTTTAGTGTACTATTGTGTACTAGTAGGTCTACTGCAGTGTGTGGACAGCTGTGTGCAGTGCTGATGTCCTCTGTTGAATATTTTATCTCTCGTTACAAGCTACACAAATATGCACAAAAGAAAACTGCCTGTTCTGTCTCGAGTTTATATCTGTGTTTATGAGGCTTAGAAAACTATTAAGCAATACAATGGATTTTTTTTTTTTTAAATAATAATAAGAATAATATATACAAGTCAAACAGATGGGGATTTGAACTGATTAACAAAAAAGCTGTGGAGATTAGGTGAAATGAAAATGTTCTAAATTGGGGAAACAGTATTTACATGTTGGTGTTGGATATAGAAAAAAAAAAGTCATCTGGGCTGAAGAATTCTGTATTGTAACATGCTCATACTCAATTACTTAAATTTTGGGTAGTATAGATTGCAACAATGAAAGGCAAAGGAAAAGACAATGTTAAACAGACAGAGTTAAACATAAATATATATTCAAGTTATGCTAAAACTGATTACCACTGTAAGAATCTCTATGATAATCCAAAGTCTGGATATATGATTTGGATTTGATCAGGACTACATTCTGCAGTAACACCTTTGCCAAATCAACACAGTGTAATTCCTAAAAGATTTCCAGCTGCCATAGATTGTTGTTAAACCAGCATCACTATAGTTTCCTTCTCTACACACAGAAGAACATGGACAGTAGGAGCTATTTGTTACAAGATGGCATCTCTGCTCATCAAATGAAGTCCAGAACCAGGAGTGGTGCCAGACATTTTTGGTTGGTGGAACTAAGGGGGGTGTTAAGGTCATCGATGTCGGTGCTCACTTAAAGAGTTAATTTAGAGCCTTTTAACAATGGTGCGTATTCATTTTAAACACTCTGTGGTTGCCATTTGAACACTTTAGTCAAAATTGGATGTGATATGAAAGTGAGGCAAAAATCTTTGAGGGAGCTATGTGAGGGTGCATTGGTCATTCTAGGGGAGGTTTATGCCCCCTCAAGACCCCTTCTGCCGCCACCCCTGTTTAGAACTCATGTCTGTTGCGAAGAACATGGCATTGCTGGGTAATAAATCTTGCAACAGTCAGGGACATAGTGGACTCAAACCCAGGTCAAACAATATCAAATATCAATATCAAACTGGGTATCTAAATAGCTGCGTTCTATTTATTTAAAAAAAGGCTATATTTTTAGTGGTAGACAGCAAAGACAGCTGTTCTGATGACAAAAATAAAATCGCAGTAGTAGCACTCTAAATCACATAATGTTCACCAATTACCAACCAGACAAAGCCTAATGTACCAGAGCACCTCGCCTGGAGCCAGAGGCAGCAGCCAGTCTGTGTGGCGCAGATGTCACGGTGGGCACGGCAAGTGGCAATGAACTCAACTAATGCAGTGATTGCAACCACGAGGCACACATCTGGAGAGGAGGTGGAAGAGGAGGGGGAGAAGAGGGAGTAGGAGAGGGAGAAGAGAGAAGGACAGAGATATATGTGGAGAGGGAAGAGGAGATTGAAGGGAGAGGAGGAAGAGAGGAGAAGGGTGGGAGGGGGGGGTAGAGAGACAACAGAGAAATAGGAGAGGGGAGGGGGTTGAGAGGAGGTTGAAAGGAGAAGGGGGGAGAAGAGACAGCGAAAGATACACAGAAAGAGAAGAGGAGATAGCAGGGAGTGGAAGGAGAGAGAAAAAGGAGGGGAGGGGAGAGAAGAGAAGAGAAGAGAAAGAGAGAGAGGACAGAGGGGTTGAAGGAGATGGGCATACTCTATGATGGAGAGAAGGACAGGGGACAGAGAGGAGGAGGTAGTTTAAAGTGCGATATATCACTGATATAAATATAGATGGTAAACAATAATACTGAAATCAAACCATAAAACAGAAATATCCCCAAAAACTATTTTAAATGTACAAATTTGAGCTGCAATACATAAATAACAGAATGCAACACTTAGGTAGTTGGTTTGTATCTATAATGAGTCATAGAAGGTCATAATTTAATCCTCTATTTCTCAAATCTCATTCCTAGTACAGAAAAATAACCAAAACTTCCCCACTAGTACAAAGAAAAAGCACCCACAATAAATATTAACCCCCAAAAACAATTGTCCAATCTGTCATGTATTGAGGTCGATGACAGTATTTATTAGGCCTTTGGTGAGCATAGAGGAGATAATACCTAATGTAATCTCAACAACAGGCCACTCCTGAAAATTGATTTGGGGGCATTTAAGAAGATAGTTATATGATTCAAAATACTGCAAATACAGCACACTATAACAGCAGCAGATAACTGTGCTACTTATTCTCTTATTCATATTCCAATCCTGGATTATTTTACTCTGCATTTTGTACTTATCATAATAAGTGGTGGAACAAAGTAAAAGTTGTAAAATACAGCACTTAATTGCATTTTTAGTGGATTCTTTTTATTTTTAGTTTACTACATCTAAAAGTAGGAATCTACTTTCTAATCCACTACATTTTTAACTGGTATGAAAAGTAAAATGATTTTTCTCATTGATTGAGACCTGCAGAAAAGGCTGAGGGTTTATTTTTTAACACATTCATAATTTGGACAAAAAAAAACAAATAAACAAAAACAGTATAAAAAGATCGATTCAATTGTTTCTGTTGTCAAAGTCACTACATTTGAAGCTTATTATTTGCTTACTAAAACTATGTCAATTAATTCCATGCTTAGTACAAAGCCCTCTCATGCTTTTGTCTGGATTTTAAAGATGTTCTAGTGCAGCATCATCAGTGATCTAGGCCTACTTTTTGCTTTATGAACGTGCTTGGTACAGGTACGTCCACACTGTATACTTGGCATACTTTACAATTCTCTGAGTGTACCCAGTCTGACCTGTGCCACCTGCTCTGAGCCAACAGGATGTCCCTCTGTCTCTCTTTCCCTCCCTCCATCTTGATGCGTCTTTTTATCTCTTGCTCTCTCTCATCATGAGCTGCCTGTGGGTTTGTCTTGACACTTCAGGGCTACAACCTCAAGGTCCCCGTCTCTCTCTTTTTCTCTCTCTCTCTCTCTCTCTCTCTCTCTCGCACACACGCACACAAGCGCACACACACACACACACACACACACACAGTTATAAACAGTAGTGGTGACGTAGGTCAGTCTTGCCTGGTGCCCACTGGGAGCAGGTCCACTCGTGTGTCAGTTCTACTCCTTGTCTTCACCTGTCATACCTCACAACCTGCACAACGCTCTGAAAAGTAGACCATAGTACTTTATAACACTGCAAAATATTTGGTATAATCTTCCATAACTTCATGTCCTCTTTCATAACATTCATAAAGCCTCTCTTTATCTTTTCACTATCCCTCCTCTGCCCCATATATTCACTCTTCCTCCTCTACACTATATACCATCTCTCCTTTGTACCATATATTCACTACCCCTCCTCTATATCATAAATTAACTCTCCTTCCTCTGCACCACATACTCATTATCCCTCTTCGGTACCATATACTCACTAGCCCGCCTCTATATCATATATTCACTCTCCTTTCTCTGCACCATATATACACTGTCCCTCCTCTTTACCATACTACTCCTCCACTACCCCTGCTCTGTACCATATATTCACTCTCCCTCCTCTGTACCATATACTCACTATCCCTCCTCTGTACCACATATTCACTCTCCCTCCTCTACCCATGTCCAAACCAACTACATCTGGAAATTGTACCTACAAAACATCTTCACTAATTAGTGCACAATTACACAACTAACTGTACTTAACCTATAATTGCTATAATCATTTGGACTATATATTGACTTACATTATATAACACCACATTTAACGTGACTATTTGCTAACAAGCACTACACAACATAGCACTATTACCTTAAACACTCCAGTCTTGGCCTCCGAAACCAACATGTATTCTAAATATTTACAGATGTGCTTAAAAAAGTCATAAATTATCAGTCTACACAGCATTGAATCTTTCTACACTTACACGCTCTATGGTATTTCCACAACATCGGAGGTGCACAGCTGGCTGCCATTACAGGACGTCCCATGACCTAGACATTTTAATCCCGTTCCAGACAAGCATCATTCACCCCTATGGAGATTTAACTATTGCACAACCATACTGAGCTATAGGAACGGTGCAGTGTGCAGCAAAACACATGAAAACAATAAGGACTTATGTGTAGGCTCAGACATAAGCTGATATTAACTCCATATTGTCGTCACTAATGTTACATTGCAATTATGATGTGGGTGGATTTATGTATAGTGTTAAATGGAAGGTCTGCCATGAAACCTACAGGCTATTGTGATTGGTAATGGCCTATGTCTACATTAAATTGTATGTGACTCAAACGCATCAGTGGAAGGTAACAAAGTAAAAAGTAGTAAAGTACTGTACCTAAGTAGAATTTTTAGGTATCTGTACTTATATGATAATGTAATAATAAAGTAAAATTTACAGTAGGTACTTTTTACTTTTCCTTCACTACATTTGAGAGCAGGTATCTCTACTTTCTATTCCACTATTTTTTTTAACTGGACTGAAACGCAAATAAAAAAAAATTAAGAAATTACTACTGTTGACCAAAATATGTATCATTTTTTAATCAACATCGCTACATTTAACACTAACAAATTAACAACATTTATGTGGAAAACTATTACCTTTTACTTTTAAAGAACATTTTAAAATGGGTACTTTTAATCAGTAAGTTGATTTTTTTCATGTGATACTTTTACTTGAGTAAAGTAAAGTTGAGTAAGTCTCCAGGGATACAGATATTTTGATAAGTTTAGTGCTGTGCTGGGGTTTAGGTAGTCAGGATTCAGATCAGTGAGATGCATTTTAGGTTAAACCAGTTGGATTTCAAGCTCATTCTGCTTTCTGATTGGATAATCGTTTTGAGAACCAAACACTGACTTGCAATATAAACAACTTGGCCATCATGTCCCAGTTTTTGCAATTAAGAATATATCAGAATTGTTATTAATAAAATCTGTATTTGGATTGAACATGTCTACCTTGTTTCTGGGGACACAACTTTCTTTGCACTTCTGTATATAGTATTGTGTTGTTATTTTCTTACCTGGGAGGTCACAGCCTAGTACTTCCAGCCTCATCCCTATCCCGGCTGGAGACCAGCGCTCCGGGAACACTCGCACAAATTGAGCCACGATCTCCTCAAACCTGCGCACCTCCGGAGTGTCGTAGTGACCATTCCCCTCAAAAATCTGAGTAAAAACATGTCAAAAAAACAAAATAAATGAGTGTAAATGAGCTGTGAACCGTAGCATAGCGGCGTAGAATGATAATTTAGGGTCTTGTGTTTTGATATGACACATAACGGAAGGGGCCAATTCAAATATCTCCCCATACACGAGACGTCCCACGGCTGCACATTCCTGGGCTCACCTCGAGCATGTAAGCTTTAACATTTGTTAGAAAGTTTGGTTTTCACTGTAGCGTTCACACATATCAAAGTCGTTAAAGTTGCACTACACAACTTTTCTCTTATAAATGAGTACCTTTTCCAGAAAATGTATTGTACTGAAATCAGACCCCTGCACACAGTTGTTTTTTGTTGTTTTTAAAAAAAAAAAAATCTAAATATAAACCTTTTGATCACTTGCAAAGACAAGAAAGAGCCATATCAGCCATTATATAACGGTTTGGGATGACAGCTCATTGGCTGATGTGCTGATTTAAAAATCATACCCTGCATTTATCAGTTTTTTACTATACAGTCTTTATCTATGGATTACTTCTTCTTAGCTCCTGCTGGCTGTGCCCAAAGCCAGGCTCAAGACCAGATGTGACAGAGCCTTTTCTGTGGCACCACCCAGACTATGAAGCTGCCTCCCTCTGCCTGTCAGATCCTCTCAGTCTTTAACACAGTTTAAGACTAGACTGAAAACTCACCTCTTCTCCCTGGCATTTAATACTAGCTAGACATAATATCTTGGTGTTTTATTGTTCTTTTCTTATGTATTGTCTTATCTGTATATTTGTTTTTTGCTGACTTTTATGTGAAGCAATTTGGTCAGCTGAAGTTTCATTCTTGAAATTTCTGAAATGTGCGCTGTCAGAGAAAAGGCAAATAACTACTAGAAGTTTGTTGTCAAGTCCCTGAAAGCAGACAACGTTTTGCATGATAGATTTAGAAATAAAGTGCATGGATAACCAAACAGGTTATTGTTAGATAGTCAGCTTCAGAGGGAAGGAAGTCATGTGGTGTTGGTTGTCATGGTAATGTGACGAAAACAATAGTATTTGTGTCTGGGTAAATTTTCTGAACTAAAAATAGCCCCAGCTACGCCTTACATTTTGGACCTGTCAGTTTTTTTCTTTTACAAATTCGATAAACTGAAACAAGCCTTGCAAGATTGATGTCAAATTTCAAACCTGTCTTTAAACATTATAACAAGACGTTTGAGCAAAATAACCCACAGATTTTTCTTTGATTTCAGAACAGGATTTCAAGCGCTAGTGGCTATTGTACACTACTGCTCCTTTTTGAATTCAAATCATGTAGTTTGTCTGTTCCTCCACATGCAAGTGCTTAAATGAATTTCCCAAGGTGCATATTGCTAATGACAGGCAGATGAAAGCAGGAAAGGAGACACTTAAAATACTATTAAATACACAGTAAACCCTAACGGTGACTACCGGCATCTCTGCGTAACCATGCAAAAGGCAGACCATTTTAATTAGCACCCAGGAGAAACAAACAGAAGATGAGTAGTGAACAGGAAGATGAAAAGAAAGCAAGAGACATGGAAAGAGAGAGGCAGGGCGAGAAAGAGAGGGAGACAGAGAGAGAGGTGATTAAATTGAATTATTATCGGTGCGTAGACTTGAATAAAATGGGGTTTTCAGAAAATGACTCAAAGGTTTGGTTCTAAATACTCGACAAATGAGGAAGCAGGCAGTGAATGGTAGACAATGAGAGGCTGTAAGTGTAACGATGGAAAGATTTTTCTGCACTGAAGGGTATTGAAAAGTATCATCTAGGCAAATAGCATTATCTTACATCTGATCCAAGAGGCTTTATCAATTCTGAAGTTGAGCTTTTGCACTTTTAATGTTGAATTTTTTTTAAATCTATATTTAAATTATTATTTTTAGATTTTTCTGCATTATAATGCTGATTACACATGAGTATGATTAAACAAGAAGTAAATATAATATTAATAATTTTTGGTTTATAGTCTCAAAGATGAAAAATTCTTGCAAACAAAAAAGCTTGATTTGATAAATAATAATAATTAAATAATAAAAAAATGTTCTATACTTTTGATGACCCCTACTATGAGATAGGAGAGAATGATTAGTATATGCCAATGTTTGACATAGCAATCATAACAGCACTATAACATGTATTTTTAAATATATGTTTTATCTATCTTATCTGACAATGTGAGTTACCTTGGCAAGGCCGGTCTTGCTGTCCATGATGTGGGTCCAGTCTTTCCCATTGAGGCTATGAGCCAGTTTGTATTTGCGTACAAAGGCTCTGTTTTCGGCACTGGTGCTGCCCTCCAGCCCTCGAGCACCCTGGGTAATGATCCCCCGCACGGTCTTTGGGACCCCCAGATCCACCTGGAACAAAGTACAGAGGGAGGGCAGAATGGCAAGGAGTCAATGGTTACTTATCAATACAGCAGGGATTGCTGTTTGTGAAATTAAGTAAATTTAAAATAAGTAATTAAAACAGCAAATTCTACAATACAAATATATTCTTCTTAAGAGGAAGTTTGAATCTCTTTCATTGTGTAGACAACATGCTTCACAATGGCATATATATATATATATATATATATATATATATATATATATATATATATATATATATATATATATATATATATATATATATATATATATCCACCATGTTGAAAGTGAAATTATGAATCTAAGACTAAGACTGAAGCATTCCCTCCAGTGCCTCTGATTGGTCAGAAACATTTAATAAATTCCATGGCACAATAACATGTATGACGTTAATGTATACCTGCAGCCACTCCTCTCCGGCGATGGGCTGGGTGGGGTTGGGGAACCAACCAGAGCGACTGGCCACAAGACGCGCTGCACCCATGGAACCATGCAGGTCCCTCATGGACGAGGATGAGATCTGGGAGTCAGGGAGGAGACCAGACATCAGGCCCTGCAGCTCCGAGCATGGCGCATCTGTAGACAAGCACATCATAACATCATTTAAAGTGTGTTTATGAGTTTCGGTACACACTATTAATCCACCTACCCACCAAAAAGACAAAAGAAAGTGCAAATATTTTCCTTGTTCCATGTCCCTGGTTCTATATTTGGGAATAATAGTTGTTTTGTTTCTCAACTGGTTCAGAACTTGCTCCAGACACTCCGGAATAGTAAAGTATTCAATTAACGCATGTGTGAATTAAACAAGGAGCAGCTAGTAATACCTCAAGGCACAGTTTTCCCCAGCACACCAATTGAAAATCAATGATTAATAATAACACAATGGCATAACTTTCTGGAGGTGGCACATCAACTGCATGATTCGAAGGAAATAGAAAGTCAAAATCATACTTCAGAACATAAATAGATTTCATGCCATACCATGGAAGTTTATAGCCAAAGGAACAACATTTCCAACGAGACAAGGAAGTGGAGTACCTCCTCTAAATAAGAGTCAAGTTTGCGAAGATGCAAGCCTGCACTCAGTAAGGATGTTTTTTCTATGTTTTTTTAGTGCAAGAAAATTAAAAATACATTATTTTCTTTCAATCTATTTATAGGCTAAAAGGTTATGATTTGAGGCCTTGAGTATATTATCACTGTAACACTGTATCACTGTGAAATCTTTTGCTATTGTTAGTATTCATTTGGTGCCTATATCAAAAGTTCATTTTTTATAGCCAATAGGTCTTGGGTTCAATAGTGTGAGATGATTCCATGTTGTCTCCATGACTACATGTGTTTCAAAAGAAAAAAAAAAAAAACAACAACACAAAAAACATATACTGAATCTTAATCGTATTTTCTTTAAGACATGTTACCAAAATATCATATTAGCTTCTTTTTACATGCCCAGTGCATTAGCATCTCAAACCACCCCATATATAATGTTATTAAGACGAACCATAAGTTGCTTCCTATGTGAATGGGACATGAGGGAATAGGGCTGGGGAAATCCCTAAGAGAACTAATGAAAGCGAGCAGTGGATCAAAGTCAGACTATTTATTACACTCATTGTGGTGTCTAACTATAGAGTCTAGTGCTAAAACAGAGAGAGAGAAGAGACAGAGAAATCGAGTAGTAGTAGAAATAAATATTGTATCCCATTTAAACTACAAAAAAGAAATTGTTCAAGCAACATTTCTTTCCGTACTAGATTATGGGGATGTGGTGTAGACTTTGGCCTCTGCTTTGGATCCACTCTTTCACTTGGCCCTTTGTTTCATTACAGATGATGAATTTGAAACTCATCACTGTATTCTCTATGGAAAAGTGGGTTGGCCATCACTGTTTGTTAGAAGAGAACAGCACTGTATGAAATATATCTAATGGACTACTTCAGAAATGTCAGAATACCTCACCTGCTTGTTAGTCATTGATACAAGAACATTTAATACCAGATCACATGACTGCATAAGGCTGAGGACTAGCTGCACCAAAACTGATGGGAAAAAGGACTTTTGGCTGTTTTACTTCACCAAAATGGAATACACTCAACAAAAAATAAAATTGGATACTTTGGTGCCACAAATGCAATTTAATAATCTGGTAACATTTTTTTTTGTGCACATATAAGCACCTGTTTTTAATGTTTTATTAGGATTTTTATACATAGTTGTTTTGTTTGTTTTTGTTTGTATTGTATTTTGAACAGGGCTCCCATGAAAAAGAGAGTCCAGGTGCTCTGATTTGGTTCCTCTGAGTAAATACAGATACAAAAAGAAGAAAGAAAGTTCCATTGCAAGTCATTTTTCTAACCAACAAATCAGGTCTGAACTGGGATTAAACCAGGATTTAACGACTTGATTTAGGTAAATATAGAACTAATATGGATTATGCCAAAGGACTAAATCAAACCTAAATCAGGACTAAACACAGACTAAGACAGAACTTAACCAAGACGAAATTAATCTAAAACCTTTTCAGGAGTATTTCTGATGAGGGAACAGTGTTGTTACATGGTAGAAAGCTAAAAAAAAAAAAAAGAAAACAAAAAACATTCTGTATAATATAATTTAAAATGAGCATTGTGAACATATTGAACATAAAGTAGGTATATAGAGTTGATCAAGTGATATAAAGGTCATGTGATTTAAAAGGGCAGGAGAGAAAGGACATACACAGACTCTAGGGGCGAGCGGCGACAGTGAAGGGTGAGTCTGATTGATGGTGACATTCGCAAGGCCTTGGAGCAAATGAATGTTTAATGCGCAGACCAAGAGCCAGAGCTGCTTTAGTAAATAATGAATCGGCCGTAAACAACTACAGGTTTCAGAGCCAGGCCAACTGTTTAGCAACAAGCTGCATTGTTTCGACTGAAAAGTAAATCTGCAATGGGGAAAACAGCAAAGGGGTCTCTATAGGGGCACTATAGTGAGGATAAAGAGGTTTTATATAATATAGCCTACATCTTCACAATACAAGCAATGATTGGCCTTAGGTAGGAACGGGATAGTAGACACTTAGGTTGCATTCACACTTGTCCTGGTTTGAACCTGGTTTAGGCCTGATGTCGACATGGTTTTGGGCTTGTTTTAGTCTTGATTTAGTCCTGGTCTAGTCCAGTTTTTGTTCCCGGTTTAGTGTTGGTTTAGTCACAGTTTTTATAGGGTGTAAAGGAAGGTATGAACGCATCCTTTTTGTACAAGTGGTTTTCACAAACAAGGACTGAAGGCTTTTAAATGTGGTTAGTAACAATAGCTGCTAGAATCAAAGTTTTGACTACAACAAACAAAAAAACAAAAAATAAACCCCAAATAACTTAAACCATGCTTTAGATTAAAAAAAAAACAACATACAAATAGAGTGTCTATTTTTAGTTCTTATTTTTTGTTTCTTGTTTTTTTTGTTTCCTAAAACAAGTTTTGAATGCTTCAAACCCTACTTTGCTATTTTGGCTATCTTGACCCTGACAAGGCAAACCTGTGAAGTGAGAGCTATTTAAGGAGACTTCATCAAGAAGCTTACTGAGAGAAGGCCAAGGGTTTGCAGCGCTGTCAACAAAGCAAAGGGTGCCCACTCTGAGGATTTAAATATAAAATATTTTAAAAAATGTTGCTTAGTTATTTAGAGTCTTCTGTGTGTATCTAAAATGTAGAAAGCAGTGACCTTAAAGAACCTTAAGTAAGTTAAGTTTGTGTCCAGACTTTCGATTGATAGTGTACATGTACTATAACTACAAAATATTGGTAAAATGGTGCTATTCCCAAGCCTGAATAAGTATAAACGGGAAAATAAAGGAAATCGAAAGCCTATGTTCAATACGAAATAAATGCCACTCACAGATTGTTTGCTATGTCCCAAAACTTTCCCATACCTTTCTATGACAGCAAATAGAATCAATGACAAAATTACACCTAGAATCTTACACTATTTCCCCATAATGTCACCAACACGCAGAAAAATGCTCCTATCTCTCCGCCACACATAAACAGACCGCCAGCAGGAGCAGTCTAATTCCTGCTCTAGCCCATAAAGCTTTCATTCAGTGACATACCATTAACTTAAATCACACTTTTGTGTCCCTCCCTCAACTTTCCTCCCACTTTTTACCTATACTTTTTCATCTTTCCTTTCTTCCGTCGACGCACCACCTTGTTCTTGTTCTTTCTCACCTCCCTCCCGCTCCTCTCCTTGGTTGGATCTCATTTTGACGTAGCCCGGGGCCTCTATCAATCATTTATTTTTAGTGCCTTTATGATATTTCTTCCTCGTGCTGCGCTCTTGTGAGGAAAGGCCAAGTGGAGCCCCAATGCTGGTGGGTTTTCCAGCTTTAGTGAAGTAGAATTGAACGCAGTGGGAAGTGAGTGGGCTGAACTACACAGAAATACTAGGCCTACCATGTTCAGGCTTTGTGTGAATCTGTACAGTATATACTCCCAGGAGGACAGCTCTTAAGCTAAGGTATAATTTATTCCAGTACAACTGTATTTGGTAGTAGAAAATCAAATACTAATGGATACAAAAACTATTATCAAAACTAGATACTCATTTGAGCAAGTATCAATACTAAAAAAAAAGTGATAGGACATAAATAAATATTTCCTCAATAGCTTTACCAACTATGGAACCTGGACGACTGAGGGATTAGACAGCTAGTATAAAAGAATGTACCGTAATTTTCGGACTATAGAGCGAAAAAGAAGAAAATCTATTTTGTACATATATAAGCCGCACCTGAATATAAGCTGCAGGTTTTCATGTTGTAATGTGAGATATTTACACAGAAAGACAGTACAGTGTTCCCTCACTATATCACCCGTTCACTTTTTGCGTCGTCTTACTATTTTGCAGATTTTTTTTTTGTGCAATTTTGCATGCTTTTTTTTTTACAGTGTATGAAGGCACGCATTCTGCTTCCTGATTGGCTAAAGGACGTGCTGTGTGTCCTGTACAATACAGAATGCGTTTAGCCAAATTTACCAAAATGTTCAATGCTAGCAGTGTGACTCTGAAACACCAGGGTGCCAAGATCGCGTTGGACACCTTTGTATTTGAGGACAAACGCCTCCGACGCGCGTTGTGGACGCTCTGGACACGTGTCCTGAGCATCCATTGGGGTCTGCGAGTGCCTTTGGATATTTAGTTTTCTCTGTGTCTTTGTGAACACTGCAGACCAGGTTGAGAGAGTGACTTTAGTGTATTTATTACATAAAGCCCATCAACGGAGGTGATCGGCTCTGTGGTGTGTCTGACGCTTGAAAATGCGCCGCAGAAACGCAGCGCGGCCAAGACACGTGTCCATGAGAAACTTTACATGTGAAACAAGGTAAAGAAGGAGGAAAATAACATTAGGGCGTCAGCCTCGATAAGTTTTAACAAGGATGTAAGAAGGGATGTAAGAAGGGCTGTAACCATCGTGCGGATGGAGTCTGCTTTAGCTTTGTGGCTCAGTGACTGCAGGAAAAAGAACATTATGAGACATTACAGCGAAGCAGCGCCAGAACCAAGACACGCAGTCAGAGGAAGAGGCGAGGTCAGAGGAACTGTGAAATACCCGTGAGTCTACAAAGGTTTGAACTTTGAGAGTGTTTAAACGAGAGAAATGGGAGAAAATGCTGATGCCTGTCTGAGAAAAGTGTATAAAGTGTGTGGTGCACACTTACAGCCGCAAAACATATAGAATAATTGTAAAAAATAAAGTTTTCTACTTTGCGGATTTCGTTATCGCGGAACGTGACCCCCGCGATAAACGAGGGAACGCTGTACAAGGAAGTTTCTTTGTTTGCTGTAACTGAAGACATGCTTTTTTCTGTGCTTGAAAATCGGTAGTACGGCACCAACACGGCATCAACACGAGATGAACATACCTTCATGTTCAGAAAATAAAACAGCACCAACACGGGCCATCTGCTTTTATTTCCTCTGAAAGTTTTCATCATATTTTTACACTGGCTAAGTTCTTCCCGCTGCTGCCTCCAATGTCGCACCATCGGTTCATTAAAGCCAAGCTTACGAGCAGCGGCTCCATTTCCGTCTCTGATGCCAGATCGATTGCCTTTAACTTAAAAGCTGCATCATATGCATTTCGTCATGTGTTTTCCATGATGAGGGTGTGTGCATGATGAGCAAAATGACAGTTCAAAATCAAAACTAGTGTATTCTTCAGCACACAGCTGTCTCACTTTTGCATTTACTGGTAGAGAGCGCCCCCCCCTGGTGGCCATTAATCTATAAATAAGTTGCACCGTTGTATAAGCCGCAGGGTTCAAAGCCTGGGGAAAAAGTAGCAGCTTATATTCCGAAATTTACGGTACTATGATTTATGTTTAGATTGAGTCTTTTTAATTATCATTGTAGTATTGGAATCTATATTGAGTATCAGGTCTATTTCATAGCATTTAAATCGAGTTTGGAATGTTCGTATCATGACAACTATAATAGAGAGAATGGTGAACATGAGTAGGGTAAAAAATTATGTATACAAGGGGTCTTACTGTGGTTAAAGGTTCACTATGTAACTTTTCTGGTGGAGTGTCAGCCGCCTGTTTTGCATAGCCTGGAATATTCCACATTGAGGCATTAAACTTACATTGTCTCTATGGAGACAAACAAGTGATGCCAAGTTACAGGTCAGATTTGTGGAGAGGGTAATAAGAATGCATGTTTTTAACTGCGTTTTCAACAAATAAAACACATGTAATTGGATCAGAGCTAGATAAATAAGTTTAATACCATACTGTGGAACATTCCAGGCAAAGCAAGCAGCAGTAAGGACGAACCTATATATTAATAGGTTTCAGTTCCTTGTCTACACTCATCACTAACGGATCCTGTTTGAAAGAATAGGTGCTATAGGTGATAGCAATTGCACATTATAGTTCCTTTTTTGTCTTTGCTTTCAAGTGAACATATAAGCATTGCCAATTTTCAAAAACAAAAATAATATGCCTTTATTTTAGTCTTCTAAAAGGTTTTCCCAGACACTCAAAGTTGCCTTACAATTTCACGCAGTGATTCACTCATCCCACACAATTCTGTGGCCATTCACACACACACACACACACACACACACACACACACACACACACACACACACACACACACACACACACACACACACACACACACACACACACACACACACACACACCATTTGTATAAAGGTAAGGTGCGTGAAGTACCTTGCCCAAGGACACAACAACAGTATGTGATGGTTAGAGCTGGGTTGTCAGTTTTATCAGCCAACCTCCCTCATTATAAGTATATCACTTATTAGTAATGTATATTAGTTATATTTATTGTAAAAAAACAAAAACAAAAAACAAACAAACAAACAAAAAAACAAAAAACAATCAACAAATCAAAAATCAATCAAAAAGATTTTATTTATACCCAAGGGGAAATTTAGATTGGAGGTCTCTTCAAATCTTCATCTTCCATAAACTTCCTTATTGTACAGTCTTATGGCAGCAGGGAAGAAGGAATTCTTGTGACATTCTATCCTGTACCTCACTGATCTCAGACATCCACTGTCTGCTCTCTGTTGTCCAAAAGCTGAATTCAGGAAATGGTTTATGTTGTTCAGTCTCTAAACTACTTCCTATAGTTGAACCAGCTCTCTCTGTTACTTTTTCTAGTCTCCTAAGATCTCTTTTTCTGAGACTGCCCCCTCCCCAACAGACTGCAGCATAAAAAACAGAGTTAGCCTTTACCACCCGAAATGACTTTTCTCGTGGAGGGTCTGCTACCTGTTTGTCTCCACGTAGGTGTTATTGCTTTTCCAGGAAAGTTACAGAGTATGGCATTAAACTTCTGTAGCTTCACGGAAACAAGCAGGTGACGCCACCAGACCAAGTTACACGTCAGATCTGTTGAGTGTCGACATTGCCCACAGTAATATTACATGGTTTTCAAGGTAATTTTAAGCAATAAAATCTCTTGTAATTGAAAAAAAAATGAAGGATACATAAGTTTCATGCCATTGTGGAACATTATAGGCAATGAAGACAAGCAGGTAGCAGGCACCCCAACAGAAAAGTTACATAGTGCTCTTTTACAGGGTCCAACCATTTTCTGATCTATGTTATAATGTTGTTTCCTCATTACAAACATACCCAAAGTTGTGTTTTGTTTCATTCACACATGTTTAACACACAAACCCTGCATATTTAGGCTGAGTTCTTCTCTCAAACAGAAAATACTCTGTTGCACTTTGTGATGTCATGTGGTAATACAGGAAGTGCTCCACTGTGTTTTTAAATTCCATACACCTTCACTAGAATCATTTTGATTATTTTGGCCCTGGAATTGTCAATCTCTACTGAACTAAAGGTAAAAGGCAACTGTTAACTTGAAAACTACCCCTTCATGACATCACAAGGTGGAACAGAGCATTTTGAGATTAATAATAAAAACATGTGTGAATGAAACAAAACACAACTCTAGGTATGTTTTAAATGAGGTGACAACATTCTAACATGGGTTAAAGCTCATAAGAGTTAAGTTTGTGTAATATAGGACCTTTAAGCGTATCCCATTTATAGTATTCCTTCAATGACACATGAGTTGCAATGGATCCCTCACTGCCACCAAACAGACATGCCCAAAAAAGAAAAAAAAAGCTCAGAGGCATGTGATCTAATACAGTTTGAGTTGCGCTCACTAAAAAGGTGAAAAATATGCCTTCCTGTCTTCCCCTTTCTCCCTCGCCTCCTCCCTCCTCTCTGCATACACATCCATTGTATTATCCTGTTTGATTTTAAATCGCGTGGGTGCCGAAATAGCCCTCCTCGATAAGAGCCATATCCATCCCTGTGAATGGCCGCTACAATGGCAGCAGGGAGGCCTTAACCTAATAATGATACAGTCACACACACACCCACACACACACACACACACACAATGGATTCTACTCTGTTTCCTCTACCTCCAATAACAGAAACCAACAGCCAGCCTAATTACGTTTTATCTATTTATAGTATTGAAGCTGATTATGCCATTCGAAAATGTGTTTGTTTGGCAGTGCAAGAGATGAAAGCCGATGCTATCGCAGACACAGCTAGCATGGTATTATTCTATTAAACGAGTGAGAGAGGGAGGGAAAAAGACGGGAAGGAGAGGGGGACACCAAAAGGGATCGGTGCACAAGAGAGGGGCTAGGGCAAAGTGTCAGCCATCACAAGAGCAGCTCGCTTTTGTGCATGGGAGAATAAACTGACAAAAGAACTGAATATATGAATACAAGTAATAGGGATTAATAGACGTGCTAATATGTGAATTATCATTAGATTACATTACAGACAATGGCCGCTTTGTAACAACCTTTTGAGAGGGAATGTATTAAAGGGATTATGGGAAATGTGTGTATGAAAAAGTGTCCATATTCTATGCTGTATGTCAGGGGACAGGTACAGGTGATCTCTACAATGACAAGACCTAAGGTTCATTTTTATGATACAAAAGTTTTCATCTGACTGTCATCCAGAAGTTATTTTCATTAAAACCAAAAAAAAAAACCCAAAAAACAAAAAAACCCCAAACAGATTCTATGCTTTAAACTAGTGGTCTTTAACAAACAGGTTGGGGCCAAAATCACATCACAAACCTTCCAGTACTCAGGCTAACAGGAAAATATATTTTAAAATGCCTTTATTATTTACTCATGTATTATTTTTTTTAGATGTACTGATTACAATTATTGATGAGACAACATTGATAAGGCATTTTTTATATAGCTAGGGTTAAGGGTTGAATGTATTCTGCTCAAGTGTTACATTTATAATACTGGTCCTTGCGAGAAAAAATGGTTGGGGTTCATTGTGCTGTTTCACTAAATATATTGTGTTATGCATTAATTGCGCATTGGACATTTCAAGGTATGAAACTAAACTTTTTTTTTTTTGTTTTTTCGTGAGTTCTTCAAAGTATTTTTGAACACTAATAATCATTTTAAAAAAAGTAAAGTCAGTGCAGAACACATGGAGAAATAATATCTGTTATGACTCACATTTATATAACTTTATTTGGAATATGACTGTAAGAATAGCACCAAAGGCTTGTCAAAGTATTTTAAAAAGGAAAACCAGCATATCTACAATTGTTTTAGACTCTCCAAATGATTGTGGTATATATATGTCCTCATACAGAATATATTGTACCGCAAGATTTGGATAATATTGTACAGTAATATTTGGACAGATCAATTTTGTTACATCCCTATTGTTTGGAATTTTCTGCAATAGAGTTTTAAGGTTTAGGTACACGTTATTGTCCCTGTAAAAAAAGAGTAAGGCTAAAGCTAAGGTGCACAAAAGCAGTATTTTGAACCAGTTCACCAACAGTAAAAATACTTTTCTACAAAGAAAGCTATTCGGGGGTTTCAGCTTCCTGGTACATGGTGTCAATCTGAGAACTGTTGACCATGCAAACACTATAATATATATTTTTTGAATTGTTAATAGCTATGGCAATGTGACTAACTTTTAATCATTCTGGACTTACCAAGCAAATGGTTCTACATTATTATTACATCTCTATAGAGTGTCTTACCCGTGATTTGACATCCGTACAGCTCAAATCTCAGGGCGATCCCGTTCTTCCAGGTTTGTGGTCGGATCCGGACAAAGCGGGCCAGGACGGGCTGAGGGATCCGATTCAAGACCACCTCTGTAGGATCAGCGTTGGCATGGAACACCTATAGTGAGAAGGCATTTGTTAGTATAGATAGAAGATGATATATATAATATTGATGTATCCAGTACAGTCCAATTATATATATATAGATAAGCTGTATGCAGAAAAATCACTCAATTGACATGTTCAATGTTATATAAACCATAGCTGAAAGGGGTACTATGTAACTTATTGCTTTGATCATTCCACAGTATGGAAATAATATGATGTATCTCCATGGAGACAAACTGCAGGTGACTCCATTAGGCCAAGTTAGAGGTTAGATCGATGCAGAGGTAACCCATGCATGTTTTTCAAGAATATTTAAGGTAACTGAACTGAACAATGCAAAGTAGGCTATTGACACATGACTTTCCAGGTAAAGAAATAACATCTATGCCCAAACAATATCATGTCAGTGCTACCCCACAACCCAACTCTATTTCCTATTTCTATTTTTTTTTTGAATGGTGAAAAGTCATTAAAATGTCACCTATAACACGAATTTGAAACCCATGAATAGCTGACAAACCTCTTATCTCAGTCTTAACGTTGCAAAGAGTCACTAGCCTATTCAACCAACAGTATAGCTGCTACTACTACTATTACTACTACTACCACCACCAATACTATTGTGTATCGCTCAACTTCCTCATCATTTTGACACTTTCATTCAAACATATCATTCTGACTGAAGAAAAAAACACTCTTCTCAGCTGACAGTGCCCTCCGCTCCTTTGCTATCACACACATAGAAATAGTTCCTAAAATGCGCAGAGATAAAAAAGGAAATTGAATGTGGCCACTGGTGGCTGCAGGCAGTTTTTGCATCTGTTGACACCAGGACTTCATATCTGGACGTATCAGACCGAGTGTCAGTGCTCCCACACTGCCTCCATATATGATCCTGTTTTTGTTCAATATGTCAAAGGAAGACACAGGCTTATTGTATTTTTTGTGTTTTTTTAGCCTGAAAATACAATTGCAATGTAAAGAAGTGTATAGATAGGATATCAGTAATATGCAAAAGTTATTATTGCATTTGGCGCTCTATATTTAAAATGTTTCTTGGAGATAGTAAAGTTTTGACCACAGAAGGCTGCATTGGACATGTTTATAGCCTTAGTTGCATATAAAGAGAGTCAGTCCTAGGCAGGGAAAATACCACGGCACTGTTCGATGGTGCTAAATGAAGACATGAGAAAAAATGTGAAAAAATTGTGCTTACAAAAGCACAATTTAGGGTTTCAGCTTCCGGTTATATACAACATTTTGAGGACTTTTTCCATTACTAAGATATAAAATTTTGTTTTAAATTGTTATGGCAGCGGTTCTTATTTTTATCATTTGGAAACCCGTTTGATTGGGGATTAGCAATATTGTGACAAGATAATAATAAGTTCTGCCCTGTATAAAGAAGTGGACTAATAGTATCATAGCAACCACAGAGCCAATCCAGAGATAGGCTGTTGAATGTAATGCCCTTTCCCGCCCACACTGCTGGAGGCTTAGCAACGCTGTCAATCAAACATGTTGCAAACGTTAGCAGGAGCGACCTCGGGGGAAAGAAGGTGCCTGATTTGTCTATTATTAATGTTCATATCTTCATTTAAAGACAAAATAAAAATACCAGGATCATGTAGAGTAGGTTAATATGAACATTTTGACAAATAAGCTCGACAGCAGCAGTTTCGGAGAGAGGGGCAATGGAGCCGGAAGCACGTGCAGGCTCACTTTCTATTTGGACTAGCAGGTTAGCGATGTCCATTTATATATACACAGTCTAAGGTCCTCAGGCACAGCATTGTGGTCACTCACTGCTCCTCCCTCTTAAATACAGAGGACAGCTCCTGGGAAAATTTAGTATGTCTTAACCTTAAATGTATAATATTTAATGATAAATGAAAGTTATAGAACATATTACATCATGAACAACAAGACCCAACAAAAATTCTGTTATTGTAACCGGTCCACCCCTTCAATAACATATTTTTTGAAAAATAATTGATATCTGTTACATTACTTATTATTTACTTGTAATTGCCAGGAATGTGGGAGTTGTGGTTTTGATTGCCTAATTTGCTCAAAAAGTTGACATAAACATGCTGCAGTCTAGTTTGTTTCATAGACAGTATATTTTCCTTTAGTCACTGCAGCTCTAGCTAACTATATAGTCGGCACCGTGGTGGAGTTTTCCTCATTACAAAGTTTCAAATGCTGTTTTCCTCTGTTCTGCGATCAGTTCAAACCAGTGTTTATTACATAGGGAAGTATGAAGTGGGCCAGCACTGCCAAAGGCCCTGCAATTACGTGCTTGGCTACTCCTTAATAGATGTTCACTTTGTTGTCGATGTGTGTGACTAAATTAGCTACTTTTTCTCATGTTCCCAATCCATTAAACTAGCGTGTTCCTTCTGGGTCGACAAAGTCTGAATGAAAGGGGTTAGCGACAGCCCGACCAATGTGGGAATTGAACCCTCAACTCCCAAGTCGCGCACACAGTAGTGGACTGGTGCCCTGCCAGTGGCCCTCATACTGTTCTGTGATGGAGTAAATGATGGAAAAATGCCTAAAGGCCAAAGCAAATCTAATGGGATCGCGGTGGATAAGATGTAATTACGAGTGTGCTAGGCTCGGGCTGCTGTGTTGAACTGTAATTATGAAGTCTCAAAGTGAGGAGCTGTGCAGGCTAGAGGGAGATTTCTGATTTCCCTTGGCTCAAACGAAACATTCTGAGAGCTGTTACCAACACCCTACCCCCCAAATACTGTAGAGTATGGGTGGATACACTGGAAAGCAGTCTTAATCATTATAAGATTGATTTTGTATTCCTAATAATGGTAATGAAAGAATATGCACAGGGTAATTAGATACACATTGATTGGTATAGACTAGCATGGACGATGGAGGAAATATGGAGATATATATATATATATATATATATATATATATATATATGTATATATACATATATATATATATATATATATATATATATATATATATATACACACACACATATATATATATAGGGACGCCTATATATATATATGTAGGCATCCCCTACCTGGAATGTACCACTGGAACATAACTGAAGTGGCTGATATCAAGAAATCCTACCAATGAGAGAGGTGGTTTAATCTCTGTCTCCCCTGAGAGCTGGTCTGAAGGACTCATCCTGGCTGCACAGGAGCAGGCCTTGCACACTAGAGCAATAGAGGCCCAGATCTACCACACCAGACAAGACCCAAGATGCAGGCTGTGCAAAGAGGCCTCTGAGACAATCCAGCACATAACTGCAGGGTGTAAGATGCTGTCAGGGAAAGTATACATAGCACTTCTAGCATATTCATAAAGGTAAGACAAGAGCTAGGGAGGATTTTTTACCTAAACCAGCTTAAGCACCCTGTTACAGGTATGTAAGACATTTCAAGGATTTATCAATTTCCTGTGAAATTAAAATTATGCAAACAAGTGAGTTTAAATGGAAGATTTTAACATGATCAGTGGTCAATGTATTTGCTCTGACAAATACATTGAACAATAGCCACATTTCAGGGCATGACCAAAAACAAGCAGCTAATGCCTTGACCGGTCTCACTCATCAGGGGGTGGTCAGTGTGTCAATGTGCGGGTTTTAAAGGTCCAGTGTTTCACAGTGTTAAAAAACAGAATAGAAGATATCAGACACTCTGAAGGTGAACAGGTGCTTCCCTCCTCACACCTACAGGCTATTTCTGTCTGCCGATATCACCTCACACATGTGAAATACCTGCCACTGTGCAAAGGGTGAAGAATATGCAATGAATCGATAAAAAATACCCATTGTGGCTGCAAATGGTAATAAGTAAAGGAAGGAAGTAAAAAGTACAATTTTTTGTACTCAGAACAGTGTGAATGCCATTGAGGGTAGTAAAAAAAACCAAAAAAAAAAAAACCAAAACATTCTATTTAGATATTTGTGTAATCCCGCATTTGTCCAGGTCCATTGCAAAGGAAGAATATAAAATCTGTCAACTGGACAAAGCGTTGTAGAAGTGAAGATGTTTCGCTGCTCATCCAATCTGCTTCTTCAGTTCTGGTCAGATTACTGGTGAACACTGCCTTATATCTATCTTCAGGTAGCTTTTATGAGCAGTGAAACATCTTCTCTCCTACGTTTTGTCCAGTTGACAAATTCTATATTTTTCTTTTCCTTCTATTTAGAGTGAATTTGTCGGCCATATTGCAATGAATGATGCATGATAAACAATTCACAATATCCATCCATCCATCCATCCATTTTCTTCCGCTTATCCGGATCGCGGGGCAGCATAAGGAGGGACTCCCAGACTTCCCTCACCCCAGACACGTCCTCCAGCTCCTCCGGTGGGAAAAGGCGTTCCCAGGCCAGCCGAGAGACATAGTCCCTCCAGCGTGTCCTGGGTCTTCCTCGGGGCCTCCTCCCGGTGGGACATGCCCAGAACACCTCCCTAGGGAGGCGTCCAGGAGGCATTCTGAGCAGATGTCCGAGCCACCTCAGCTGGTTCCTCTCAACGTGAAGGAGCAGCGGCTCTACTCCGAGCTCCTCCCGTGTGACTGTGCTCCTCACCCTATCTCTAAGGGTGCGCCCAGCCACTCTGCGGAGGAAACTCATTTCGGCCGCTTGTATCCGCGATCTTGTCATTGTCAATTCACAATATATAAATAGATATATAAATTACTTCAATAGCAACAAGAAAACAGGAAAATGTTGCTATTGAACAACATAATGTGCATGCAACTCTTAAGTTAAATGTGCATTATGTCACCTACTTGCCTCCATAAAGCATGTATGTATAATTTGAATGCCATACTATGGAATATTACCGGCAAAGCAGTGACACACACCCAACCCGAAAAAATGTGTTAATTTCCCAATGAACTATGAAATACTATAAACATGGTAGAACTTGTAGAAATAAAGATGTATTTACAGACAGAGAAACACTTATCTTTTGTCTAACATGGACGACCAGTGTGACCCAGTCTGAGTAAACCTAGTGGGACCCTACAGACCAGGTGATGCCATGAGTTGCAGCAGAGACAGACTAAATAATTCAAATGTCCACCCTGAGCGCGTCTATGTGGGCCAACTTATAAAATAATAAGTGTCTTCTGTCCATGCTTCTCCTCACATTTCCTCTGTGACTGCAGAGACCTTCTTTGTCTGACAGCCTCTGACCCTTTCAAAATAAAACCTCACATGCATCACTTCTAATATGACCCTTTAGTGAACCGCTTGTCACAGCTTTTACTTTGTCACCAACTATTTAATACTTTGACTTCTATGATTTCTTTACTTAACTTTCTTCTTTTAGTTACGTTTTTGTCTCCGTTATAGGAGAACTTAGTTTAATCTTGGTTTATTCAAGGGCCCATATTATGATATTTTCTGATCCATGTTATAATGTTGTTTTCTCATCAAAAACATACATGGAGTTATGTTTTGTTTTATTCACACAGGTTTAACAAACTCTGCATATTTAAGCTAGGTTTTTCTTTAAACAGAAAACACTACACCTTGTGATGTCATGTGGTAATACAGGACTTCAAACTTCACCTTCACCTTTTTAAACTACTCTTTTGCTAAAATCATTTGGATAATTTCAGTCCTACAATTGCCAGTCTCTTCTGCACTAAAGGTAAAAGGTACCGGTTAGCTTAAAAACTTCCGCTTCATGACATCACTAGGTGGAACAGAGCTTTGGAGATGTTGACAGACCAATAATAAAGGATTACTCAATTATGTGTGAATGGAACAAAATGCAACTCCAGGTATGTTTTTGAGGAAGTAACAACATTCTAACATGACTGAATTTTAGCATAATATAGGACCGTTTTGATAATAGGACTGGTTTAGAGCTGCTTTGGATCTGGATTGAACTGTGCTTAAGCCAGGTGAAGTCTAGATTTTGTAATGGTATTATATGCACCATCTTGACAATTTTTCCCATTCAAAGAATATAATATTTTCTTTCAAACTGTTAATTGCAATAGCAATGGTCCCAATAAATCATCATTCCGAAACCTATGAATAGCTGTTTTAGCTGCTACAGTTCTGGTTAGCCTTAGCTTCATGCTGGTTTAGCTGGTTAAATCCTGGTTTAGCCTCGCTTTAGACCGTGTTTAGTTATGGCTAGTTGGATTCAGACCTTTGTTGACCTGGTTTAATTTTGATTAGTTTCAACTTGTTTTAAGATCTTGCCTTCAGTTCAACCCCTTGCTTTCAAACTTGTCTTGTATGTGACAGCCCTGTTCCTGACCCTTTCAAAATAAAACTCCACTCGCTGCACTTTTCACACCACCCTTCACCTCCAGTGTCTGCTTTTACTTTTACATTTGTCACCAGCTCTTCACCCTTTCACCTCTGCGCCTCCAATTCCCTCGCTTCCTCTCTCCTTCTCTAGTTTTCCCCTTGACATCCATCCCAGCTCCTAGCTGCTACGACCTGTGATGCTTCCTTGGAGATTTTTGGTCAACACCCATAGACTGCTTTTCTCATTATACGTGCTTGTGTGCAGTGGTCCGCTTCGTGCCTAGCTTGTCCCTGATGACCACTTGTCCCCACTCCTTCATTCTCTGTATCCCATATGAAGCTCGCGAGGGTCCCAACAGGGGCCACCCTTTGTCCTCCCTGTGCGCTACTCAAAAGTCCAAAACCTCATTTCCACAAGTGCCATGTGGTAAGTTTGAAATCACAGTTTGAAGAGGAGAAAGAATGGGTGAAATAGATTAAAGCGATTACTGTTAGGTTACTTCTCACAGTTGCTTTTGTTAAAGCCACACTATGTACTTTTTTTTGTGCCAAAAACAGACTAAAATCAAAGCATGTTTTTTCAGTTTGTTTGTGCTTATTACACTGAAAAACATGTGGCTTTAGTGAAAATGGGCTTGGCCTGGAAAATGAAAATGTCGTTTCTTTAGATATAATCTTACGCAGCATGGTATAAAATAAATCAATCCAATTATATACATTTCAGTAGACTATAGGCTATTTTAGCCCCAGTTTAGACCTGGATTAGTCTGGTTTCTGCCAAGGTACAATTATTCAAGGTGGTGAGTCTTGCTCAAGAACACAACAGAATTAACTGGCTATAGCTGGAACTGAATTGCCAACTTTCCAGTTGTACCTTATTCACTGTCACCATAAGTTTAGCATGACAAACCCCAACTCCCTCCCTTTGTCAACCCAAAATAAATGCATGTATCACGTTTCATTTTGACCAATTATGCACTTCAAAATCATTAATTTTCTTGTTCCTGGGAAAACATAAAATGGTAATTAATTAAAGCAGGATTTCTCAGAGGCTTGGCTGGCTGGCCTTCTGTTATATTATGATTTTTGCCTGGTTTAGATCCTATTTTCTTCTGGCAGTGATGACAAAGACACGCACATGCTCAGTTCATATGTAAGCGCATGTTTTGCAGTGTGATCCAGCCAAACCATCTGGAGTCCTGTGGGTTTTCATGGGGCTTATAGCAGCAGAAGCAAACTCCCACTAACGTGATCGATGCATAAAACAAGGAAATTACAGAAGAGAGGGTTGCCGAGGGATGCTCAATGTGAGGTTAAATGTACATGGGTAAACTTCACCATCCAATTGTATTAATTTAACCAGAAATTCATAGTGCATTTTCAAAGTTGCACTATGTGACTTTTATTGTGGAGAGTCAGATTGTCTTCAGTGAGATGTTATTGCTTTGTCTGGAATGTTCCACAGTATGACATTAAATTGATCTATCTCCATGTGAGGAGATAAGGATGTATTGGACTGAGACATCCTTATAATATATGAAATATCCACGGTGTCATAAATATCTAGCTGACAAAAGCATATTACCTCTTCTTTAATGTTAGCATTTGGCAAGTGTATCATATTTAAGAGCATTGAAATGTCAGGCTGATTATCCAAATTAGGTCATTATCAATTAAAGAATATGCATTTTTACAGTAAACGTCATTCTTCCTTTCTTTCGTTTCATTTTGACATTTTGAATACTTTTCATTATTCAAAAGATAGACTATTGTTCTTTTGAACTGTTAATTGCTATAGTAACGGTGCATTTTTTTTTTTTTTTTAACTTTTTTATCATTGTGAAACCCATTGTTAGGGGGAAAAGCAACACAATATAAATACACTACGTTTGCCAGTTGCTACTAATCTTGACTTGTCAAAACTTCACTACCAGAATCTTAACATCTCCTCTGACATTTCACTTGTATCGTGCTGTACAGAGCAGACACACAGTTGTAAGGACAGATGGATGCTCTCCCCAGAACAGCGCCCCCTCCTGAGACTGTCGCCCAGAAGTGATGACCCTGCTCCTCACACTTCCTCCAGACTCTTTCTCCAAGGGGCGGGGCCTGATCAGACTTCCACGGGCTGACACAGGCTGTTATGGGTGTAGTCTTTATTGCGTGATTGTAAAATGTTATGAATATGCAACACAATCATGACAAAATATTCACAAACTTAAAGGTGCACTATGTAACTTTTCTGATAGAGGGTCCGCCACTTGCTTTACTTCATGGGGATATTGCTTTGCCTGGAAAACTCTGCAATATTACATTAAACCTATCTATCTTGCATTTATTGAAGTACACCTCCACAGATCTGACATGTAATTTTGTCTGGTGGCGTCGCCTGGTAATATTCTCCACACATTATCCTGATGGCCCGTAAAATATAGTAAAATATTAGTAGCATTTAGCAGTTAGCATGTTTTGTTGTATGACCACATTCAACGCATATGGGCAAATTAGGATTGTTGCCATAGCGATTAACAATTCCAAACTAAATACTGAAAAGCCCTTAAAATGAATAGATGCAAGCTTATTATTTATTTCATGTTTTATTCTATTTTCTGGTCGACATAAATGATAAATGAATGCCTTTGTTTATATGCATGTACACTAGGCTTTTTCCATAGAGATGCATGCCTTTGCCAAAACCCGCCTCTCTGTACACTTTGATATGATGAGCACACACACACCAGTCACTCCAGCAGTCCCCATAGACCTGTAGATCCAGAGCAGGTTTAACAGGGCACGTGAGGGGGAAGAGAGGGGGATTATGGGAAATGACACCAACAACAGCCCAAACAATGTCTTAATCTCTGTCAATAGAGCTGTGGTTTTATTAAATACTGCACGTTCTTGGGTCACGTCGATGAAAACATGCACTTTAAACCAGCTGTCAAAACATCTGAGATTGTATTTTGATTAAGATCAACTGTATGGTTGAGTTTATTTATGGTCTGGTTTGGCGCTCTAGAATTATTCAATGAAAACTTTCTTTTAGTCAGCAAAAATATGAAATTGACAAAAATAGTATAGCTGACAAAATGAAACTGCTATAGATATAGATTGAACAATATGGATTATTTCATGGCCGATGCCAATTGTTTAAAATCCAGCACAACCGATAAACTCTGCCAATGTTTTGGGGCCAATATGTAGGACAATTTTGATTATTTTCCACAAATTCTGAAATTTGATCTTACTACAATCACAACTCACAAATCTTTATTTTACCACAGTCCTATAACAGAGCTGTGTAGTTCCATTTTTTTGCTGTTAATCTCTTAAAATTAAGTGTTATATCGGTCTATCTAAATTTAAAAAATACATTTATTTGTGAAAAAAAATTAAAAGGTTAGCTCATATTTAAATGTGATGATCAGCTTGTGTCTTTTTAATCGAGAGGTCTATAGCCAATCCTCTATCAGCAAAAGCATGTGGTTTGGAGCAGAGTTCAGATTAAGGAGGAAGAAATTTGACAATTTCTCAGTTTTAAATGGAATCCTGTATTGTTTGTGTCCAGGACGTTCATATTGAAATGTATGTATGTATTTAGTTGGTTTTAATTAGGCCAAATAAAATAAAATCAACAATGAGAATTGATCAGGGAAGGAAGGAAGGAGGAGGAAGAAGAGCAGGACGAGAAGGAGGAGCAGGACGAGGAGGAGCAGGACGAGGAGGAAGAAGAGGAAGAAAAAGCAGAGACTGCTGAAAAAAAGCTGCTCATTTATCTGGTGATGAAAGGAGACTGTCAGCAGCCTGGTCTAATGCCCCCCCTGAGATGACCTGTACTACAGTCAGCATGGAGAGAGGGGGAGAGAGGGAGAGACAGAGTGTGAGAGAGAGGGAGTGAGGGGGGTGAGGGGGCAAAAGGAGAGAGACAGAGAGAATAAGGAGGGAGAGGAAGGAAATGAAGGGAAAGTGATGAGGAGCAGAGAGAGTGTGATAGAATTGAGAGATAAGAGAGAGGAGAGAAGGACAGAGAGGAGTAAAAGGAGAGGACAGAGGAAGAGGGGGGGAGAGAGAGAGAGAGAGAGAGAGAGAGAGAGAGAGAGAGAGAGAGAGAGGGAGAGAGGGAGGAAATGAGGCTATTATGTCAGTACTCTGCATAAATCAGTGAATGTGAATGCCTAAGAGTGTTTTTGGCGTTTGCAGTTTGGGTGTGAGAAAACGCTGTGCTGGTGTTCACAGGATCATTTCAAAAACCGCTGGTCAGAATGGAGAGCACGGTACCACTTTAAAAGTCCTATATTATGCAATTTTCTGATCTATGTTATTTCCTCATCACAAACATACCTGGAGTTGGGTTTTGTTTCACTTACAGATATTTAGGCTGAGTTCTTCTCTCAAACTGAAAATACTCCACCTCCACCTTGTGATGTCATATACAATACAAAAAGTGTTCCACTGTGTTTTTAAACTCCATGAACCTTCATTAGAATCATTCACTAGAATCATTTGCATGATTTCAGCCCTAGAATTACCAATCTGTATTAAACTAAAGGTAAAAGGTAGCTGTTAACTAGAAAACTACCGCTCCATGACATCACAAGTTGGAACACAGCATGTTGAGCTTTGCAGATGTACAGACTAAAAATACTCAATTACTCAAACATGTGTGCATGAAACAAAACAGAACTTCAGGTATGTTTTTGATGATGCAACCACATTATAGCATGGCATAAAGCTCACAAGAATTAATTTTGTGTAATATAGGACCTTGAAATAAACCTTCTTGTTATTTAGTCTCCCTTTATTCCATTTTACACCACAACTTGCATAAAAGGTGCACTATGTAACCTTCTTGTTTCCATGGAGGTGATAATACATTGCCCGTAATGTTTCAAAGTTTGGCATTAAACGCATCTATCTTGCGTTTATTCACTTCTATGGAGTGGCCGCCTCCACAGAATTTTGGAACTGTGTATCGTAGTTACCTGCATTTCTCCATGGAGATATATAAAGTTTAATGCAGTACTGTGTTGGAGCGGAAATGAAGGTGATATAGTCCCCATGCATGTGACGAAAAGTTACATAGTGAATCTTTAAAATACATACGTCTGTATTTGTTACATCGCACATACATTATATATAATGCAGTACTGTGTTGGAACCAGCGCTGTTACAAGTGAACCTTTAAAATACATATGCCTGCATTTGTTGTGAGAACCAGATCATTATTTTTTGATTAACTTTCTGCATTCTCACAGTTCTGGAAAATGTTTCTTGACTTTTTTAACATTAAAATGAGGCCGATCCAATTGGGAGTAACATGTGACCGGAAAGGTGGTAATAGCAAAACCAGGTTCAGTTTCCATATACCTTTCCATTTTAATTAAAGTTGCATTAATTTTAAATACCCATGGCTCGTTTCTATATGTGCTGCTGGGTATTGGTACAACCCATTCACTGATGACAACTTTTAAACCTGTCCAATATGTTTGACCGAAAAATTCAAACTGTGTCGGCCCCTTAACACAGACCAGATGGTAAAGAAAATGTATCCTTTGGCGATGATGTCACACGGACAGGTTCTGGCTGCACAGCTGTAATTGTCCATTGCGCCAGTGTAAAATTTGGGCTTGCGGTCAAACTGTAGCTCCGTATATTCCATCTCATATTTCCATTCTGCTGTATCAAAATGTATGTGTGGGCTTGCAGGCGAGCATGTGTCAAATGCTTTACAGTCCCTTCTCTCTCTGTGAAATGAATATATGGTTTGGTGACTGGTGCCAAGGGTGTAGGGAGTAAGATAGCACTTGTGGAGTAAAAGTACAAATAAACGGCCATTATGTCTGTAGGACAGAGTTGTGTGTTATATAAAATGCATAATGGATATTTTTGACAATGAGTTTCATATAATGTTGTTTCATCAATTAAAACATACCTAGTGTTGTGTTTTGTTCACATATATATAAATGGACATAGCTAACCTGCTAGCCACCATGTTCCAAATAGGGAGTGAGCATGGGCGCGCTTCCGGCTCCATTGACACTGGCTCCAAATAACTTGTACTGAAAAACTGTCACCGATCTCCCCATAACTGCTGCTGTCAGGCTCATCATTTTAGTCTTCAAATGTTCATATTAACCCGCTCTACATGATCCTAGTATTTTTATTTTGCTATTCTGTCTGTAAATCAGCATAAATCAACCATAAATCAGTACTTTAATAACGGACAAATCAGGTGCCTTCTTTCCCCGAGGTCGGTCCCGCTAGTTTTAGCAGTGATTGACAGCGGTGCTGGTGGGAAGGGGCATCGCCTTCAACAGCCTTGCTCCAGATTGACTCTTTGGATGCTATGATACTCACGGCCTCGATGAGCTTCATTTGGCTGGAGCTGAGTGCTATGGGTGACATAACACTCCCTTAGTCCACTCTTTTATACAGTCTATAGTTTGTTTAATTTTGATAGGCATAAATAATAAAACATATTACAGTTCATCTCTGTCTTTAGAGACATTTTGAATTTTTGTTTCGTTTTTGTTTTTTTTTTTTGTTTTTTTTTTTAATGATTTTTTAGTTTAAATTTTATTTATGTATTTTTTTATATTGGAAATGGCTAGCAGGAGCAGTACTATATCTAACATGAACATGAATTACCTGAATGCCCATTTGTCAATAAATAGGAGAGCAAGAAAAAAAGTGGAAACCAACAACAGAAAACCAGGAGTAAATTGAAACTATGCCAGAATTAAACCAGTACAAGCTAGAACTATGTCTACAGATCCTGCCCTCCACTGGTATACAACAGTACATCGTAATATATGTGTCTCTCCTGCATTTTTAAACGCAAAAATGGTAAATGGTCACATTTTTATGTAGTGCTTTTCCACCTTTAAGGCACTCAAAGCTCTTTACATCAAGAAACCACTCACCCATTCACACAAACATTCTAACCTTTCGGATCTACCAACTGGGCTACTGTTGGCCCATTCACTAGATTCAGTTAAATTTAAGAGTATTTATATAGAATATAAAAAAAAAAAAAAAAAAAAAAAAAAATCAGGTGATCAAAGTAGTTCACATAAAAGTAAAAAAAAAAAAAAAAAAAAAAAAACAACACAGTAGACAAATTCAAATAATTTCAGCTCCCACATAAAAATCGTTGACACTACAGCTGCCATTATTTTTGGCTTGATTCAAATGGCTTGACTCAGTGTGTCAGCAGATGCAACAGAGCTTGGGATTGAATGTCAAAAATCTGACGTTACTGGTCAGATATGCCAAAAGTCCATAGAGATACATTAGCAAAAACAGTATACTGCATAAAAGTAAACAAAAGAGCCCTAGGAACAGCTCGACAGCTGCTGGGTTGCTACTGGTAAATACATCCATATGTTTAGCATTTAGCATCTTAAACTCTCCATTAGCTTACAGGCCCTATATTGCGATATTTTATTATCTGTATTACAATGTTACATAAGCGGAGTCGTGTTTCATTCACACGTTTAAAACAGAAAACACTCTGTTCCACCTACCTGTTGACTTCAAAAACTAGCACTTCAAGTATGGAATAGAGCATTCTGAGCTTTGGAGATGGACAGACTAAGAGACCAGGATTACTTCAACAAAATACAACTCCAGGTATGTTTTTGATGAGGTAACAGCATTCTAACATGGCTTAAAGCTCACAAGAGTTAAGTTTGTGTAAAACCGTACCTTTAACAATAGGCTAAAAGAAAAATAGTAGTGTATCTTACTTTGTGATTCTTGCCATGCCTGTAGACCATCCAGTCCTCTCCATTGGTGCTGACCTCCAGTTTAAAGGCGGTGACGTAATAAGACTTCTGAGTCTCTTTAGAAATGGCTCCCTGTGTGGCGATCCCCGTGAGCACTTTGAGGACATGAAGATCCACCTGAGAAATCGGAAAGAGATTTGGTTAAGAGCACTGAACTGCATTCCATTAAATATGCATATTTATACCAAATTTAAAACATATATGGAACAATATTGAGACTTTGCAGTGACGCCATGCTGGGGGGTTCTGCATGCATGTCTATGGTGGGATTTCCAGCAATTCCAGTGGTGACAAGATGCACACATTAGCAAACACAGCCCAGTCTTTAGGTTGACTGAAAACACATTTTTAGGAGCCTGTAATCCCAAAAATGTGAGCACTTACTGATAAAATTTTGGTTAATGTTAGCTACTTAATGACTAATTTTAGGGGGATTGTTTAATAGTATGCTAGGGGAACAGGGAATGTTGTTGACATCAGCTGCAAAGTAGGTTTTATGTCAGATGCATTCACTTTTGCAAACTTTCTGCTATTATTTTATGTTATTTTCACCAACATTTAGAACGTCTACATCAGTAAACTTATTTCAAATGAACAATATTTTTACTCCAATTTTGATCTATCTTACTACACGTATGTGTCATGATTCGCCTGTTCCTGCATACATCCTGTGTTCTCCTCCCCCCTCCCTCGCCTGCCTGACTCCGGAGCTGGGCGGAGCTCCCAGTCCCTCCCATGCGCACCTGCACCTCATCAGCGTGATCACCTCCACCTGCCGTGGGTTTAAGAAGGATTGGGAGCTGACATTCGGTGTCAGATCGTCCGCGTGTCAAACGAGACTACTCTAGCTCTGTTCTTGTTGCTCTTTGCCTGTTACCTTGCACTTATTGGATTATTTTTGTGACCCTCCAGAATCCTGCCTCCTGTTCCGTCAGTTCAGCTGCCTCTGCTCCATCCTGGACCCTGCTCCGCACTTGTTTCGTTGTCTTGTCTCACCTGTCTGTCCTTGTGCACTGGACCCTGCTCTTCACCCTGTTCCCCGTCCTGAGAGAGAGACTCTACCTACTTTGTTGCACATTGACTATTATTATCACTCTTGTAAATAAACACTGTTAAACCGCTCCCTGAGTCGTGCATGTTGGCCCGCATATCCAGACATTACCACAGTATGTAACCCCATTTCTTAGCTCCTTAATCCCGGATGTCTCCTCTCACCTCGCCTTACATCCTTTGCCCTTGGCCCCTCCCTTCCCTGTCAGTCCATCTCCGCTCAGGTCGATATAATGACCCAGGGCTCATTTTCATTTTCTCCCATACAAACCAATCAGGCCCACCCGCCCTCAATGTGCATGCTACACTACGTGGACAGCATAATGCTAGCTTCAACAAGGATGTGCGGACTAAAAGCTTTCAGTTTACTTTATTCAAGTATTTATATATATTGAAAGGTAAAAATGACTTAAAGTGTAGATGGTACTGACCCTGTTAACAATGTCTATGATATGAATCTGTACAGCCTAATTATTTGTCTATTTGTCTGTAAAATATTACGCAGTAGAGCAAGTAAAAAGGCTATACCATTACTAAACCAAGCATAAACCAGGGCTGAACAAGGAATAAACCAGGACTAAACCACAAATAAAGCAGGAAAAAACTAGGACTAAATACAGAACTAAACCAGGACTAATCCAGGAATGAACCAGAACAAAATAAAAAATTAAACTGTACCAGTTTTTCCTGGTTAAACTAGTTTAGTTTAACCAGGAAGTCTAAATTAGGACAGAGCAAATCAACATTTAGTACAAGAATTGGATCAAGCCATGACTAAACCAGAATTGAACCAGGACTACACAAACTGCTCTAATTTAAAGGGCCCTTATTACGCAACTTATCTGATCTTTTATAATCTTGTCTCCCCATCAAAAACATACCCAGAGTTGTGTATTGTTTCATTCACAGTTCTTCTCTCAAACAGAAAACACTCTGTTTCACCTAGTGATGTCATGTTGTAATACAGGAAGTGCTCCGCTTTGTTTTTTAAACATCATCCACCTTCACTAGAATCATTTGGATAATGTCAGCCATGGAAATGCCAGTCTCTACTGATCAAAGGGTAAAAGATAGCTGTTAACTTAAATTACCGTTGACATCACAAGGTGGAACAGAACCTTCTGAGCTTTGGAGATGTAGACAGACTAATTATTAAGGATTACTCAAACGTGTGTGAATGAAACAAATATAACTTGGGTATGTTTTTGAGGAGGTAACAGCATTATAACATGGCTTAAAGCTCACAAGAGCCAGATTTGTGTAATACAGGACCTCTAAACACAAGGTGCTAATTGAAACACAAAACCTTTATATAAAAATTTACATACTTTACTCAGAACTATTCCATTGCTACCACTGGTTCAAGATTCCACTAAAGCCCTCCAGTCCTCCCAGGCTGTGCTATGCTGACCAGATAATGTGCAGGAGGTGATTAGCAGTCACAGGGAGAACAGGCAGGTTGTCGGATCAATCACAGCCTGATCAATTATTGGTGAATGTAAATGACCCCGATCAAAAGAACGCTAAGCTGTCTGCCACCTCTACACCACAAGATTTCTGAGTACCTCTTTCCAACCCTATAACATACACTGAATCATTTTGGTGATGAAAGGGAGTAATAGTAAAGTAATGCTACAGTCATTGTAATAATAGTAGTAATAACAGTAGTTATTAGAATTTGTTTAGTATAGTATTGTCGCAATGTTTCAAGATTGTGTAACGTGTAATCCCACCCACATGTCTTTAAGCAGTTGAAAACAAATGCATGTATGCCTGATTATATATATATATTTTTTGTTATTACAGCATAAGCCGCAGTAGTAGCAGTGGTAGTAGTAGCAGTGCTGTATATAAAGACATCTACACAAGTATTAAAGTACCCATTTAAACACTTTAAGTAAGTGAGAGAGTAAAAAGTACACACAGATTTTGAGAAAGTGTCAAATGTTAGTTGTATAGATTAAAACATTATACAAATTTTGGTCAACAGTTGCAATACATATCAATTTCTTAATTTTTCTCCTGTATTTTGTGTATTTATTTTTGTTCGCTCAAAGCCAAGCTTGAACTCAAAAGCACACAGATGTAGTAGAGTAGAAAGTACAGATACCTGATCTGAAATGTACTGAAATAAAGGCAAAAAAGTACACACTGTAAAATGTACTTTAGTAAAGTACAGATACCTGTGCAGTACTTTACTAATTTTACTTTGTTACCTTCCATCACTGGTAGCAGAAGTAGTAACAGTAGTGGGAGTTACTACTACTGTAGTAACAGTAGTAGGAGTCCTGATTTAGACTAAATCAGGACTCCTACTTTAGACCTAGTCCTGATTTAGACTAAATCAGGACTAGGTCTAAATCAGGACTAGGTCTAAATCAGGACAGAATATGTAAAGATGTAGCTCAAGAATTTGATAAAATTAGAAACTACACCAAATCTAGCTCTAACTGAACCAAGAATAGTTAACAGTATAAGTGTAGTCATAGTCCACATATTTTGTATACATCCCTTACTTCCAATGCAGGTATAAGACACAGTAAATGAGTGCACCTATGCCTGAGTATTTATAATAAATGCTGTGCTTGGTGACTTTTCATTTGGCTCTAACACTGATGCAGCTCTGATTGCTTTAGGGGCAGAGCAATAAGAGAAGCCACTGTCACTACTGCAGACAAATACAAGGCAAGCACACGATGAGAAAGTCCCCAGTCCTGGTTATAACATTTATTCTAGTCCAATGGAGCTGTGGAGACCTGTAGATTAATCAGAACCAGTTGTGTGCGTTTATGTGTGCGTGTGTATGTGTGTCGTTGTGTGTAGTTAGTACCACTTGGGCGCAGTAGCGAGCACCGGGGGAGGTAAAACGCAGCATTTGTTATCTGTCAGCGAGACAGGTGTTTTAGATTACTTCCTCCACACATACACAGGCTCGCACACACAAAAACGCACAAACCACCGGGCGCTCGCTTAGGGCCGGCCACAGATCCAGCAAGACAACTAATCGATAGTCCGCGACCGGGCTACAGATGAGAGGCAAGGGGTGAAAGAGAGAGGAAGAGAGAGGGAGGGCAGAGAGAGAGGGGAGAGAGAGGAAGAAAAGATGAGGGAAAGAAGAAAAAGAGGTAGAGGAAGCGAGTGGGTAAAGAGAGGGAAGAGAGAGAAAAGTGAGAGGGATGAGGGATGAGAGACATGGTAAAGGAAACGGAAGAGAGATGGAGGTAGAGAGGTGGAGAGAGAAGAAAGGTAGAGAGAAGGGCAGAAAAAACAAGAATGTAAAGAGAGGGTGGAGGAGAGAGAGAAAGAGGGGACGGGGGGTAAAGAGAGTTAAGTGAGCCTTCCTGTAGCCTCAGAGTGATCCATCACAGAGCTGTTAGAATGAGCCCTCACACAGACAGTATCCATCCACTGGACGACACCACCAAACAGGGCCAACAAACTGTAGATTTACAAGTATCATGGTATCTTTACATATACTGCATATAAACGCGCGCACACGCACACACACACACACACACACACACACACACACACACACACACACACACACACACACACACACACACACACACATATATATACTGTATGTACGTGTGTGTGTGTTTGTCTTTTCATTGGGTCAAAAACAGATAGGGCATCTGAGTTAAAATATTTGCCAAATCTGTATCTAATTTTCAATGGTTAGGTTACCTGATAAGGAAAGAGTGTAGATATTTCATGTGGTTGTATTGAATGATTTTTAATATATGTGTGCACTTTTGAACTTTTGTGTGTGTGCGTGTTTTTTTGTTTGTTTATCTATAATGGTAAATAAACCAACCTAGCTTAT
The DNA here is from genome assembly GCA_019594935.1 of Periophthalmus modestus. NCBI lineage: Eukaryota > Metazoa > Chordata > Actinopteri > Gobiiformes > Gobiidae > Periophthalmus > Periophthalmus modestus. Next base: position 6,207,755 of record JAIEZT010000009.1, read on the forward strand.
TTTGTATGTAATATCTGTCACAGTAAATGGTATATTTGAACGCTTACAGGTCACAGCTGAATCTTAGCTTTGTTTTATGTGTGGCTGTACGATAAAACTGAGGATTAATAAAATGTCTCACAACCGCAGCCAAAGTAACCAACAAAATATGGCTATAATAAAGTTTAGATTCATGACTTGTGAAGCTGGCCCTCACACCCATGTGCAGTCCTTAAATGTCATTACATCAACTTTCCAAATAAAGTAACATTCAATTCAAGCTCAGTAAGGTTCATGGGTGTTCATATTTGTGGAAGTTGGGCTTAAAGAATTGTAAATGATTATAAAACTGTATATGTTAATCAAAACTGATTAATGTAAAGATTACCAAATATTTTTTTTATATGTAGTTTATTTCAGTTTTGTGGTGTTATTGTAATATTTGTTATGCCTCAAAATTAGCATTAGCATTTGTTTAGTCTTTAACATATTGCCAGAGACATGCACCCTCAAGTCACTGTCCACTGTCTTATCTTTAACTATTTATTAATTTTAGCACGACTCAGCAAAAACCTCATTAAGATAGGATTGGACAAGAAGTCATGATGCTAGCAGTGAGGTGTCAGGCACGGTTGTGCACAGAGCCAATTGGATATCGTTGGCCGCTCACATGGTTATTTGTCCTCGTTTGAAAATAATGCAATAATGAACACTATACTACGCATATATTAAATTGTTTTGCATTTGCGTATATATTTTTGTAGTTTTTACATTACACGTTGAAAAGAACTCAGCACAAATAGATGTGTCTGTTGAGAATCCCTCTGTAAATAGCATCCTAATGAGAGATTTAGGCAGCACACGTGGCTATAAGCTGAATATCCCAATCCCACATAACTGAGAAGTGACTATACAAATGAATGCAGCCGGAGTCATCAGAGACACATCAACAGCTGTTTACAAGACCACAGCCTGTCATATGACCTGATTCTCACTAAGTGTTAACACATGGAACAGCAGGAGACTAAAAGGTAAAAATAAATAGCAGTAGTGTAGATAGTAGTGACCCTATTATTTCTATATATGAGCATGCATTTTCTGAATGTCTATTGTCTTAAATAAAGCCATAAAACCATACCAGAACTAAACCATGACATAAACCAGCACCAGACCAGGACTAAATCAGGAAAAAGAGGACTAAACCAAGACTAAATCTGAAATAAACCATGACTGAATAAGAACTAGTGAAGTCAACAGCGGAAGAATTTGATAACCAGGACTAGACAGAACTAAACCTGGAATACAAGGCTCTAACTGAAACTCAAGACTTCTCTATAAAATTATGAAGACTTAAGTCATCATCACAAGTAGTAAACCCCAAGACGCTATCCAAAATCTTTTAGTAATGGTACCAATATTCAGCCATCATCCTCACAACATAACTTGCTTGAAAATTAAATTCAACATTCCAGAGTAACATCGACACTACTTTCAATGCTGCGCTGAACAAAATGGAGCCTTTAAAATGATTGTAGTTATACTAAGTCAATTCTCTGGTGGAGGGTCTGCTGCCTGCTTGTCTCAAAGGCTTTTGCTTAGTCTGGGATGTTCCACAGAATAGCATTTTATCATGTGAGCCACCACGTCAATTTACGAGGCAACCCTGCTCACAGTAAGAGTGCATATTTTTCAAGGTATATTTTATTGCAATAAAAACATCTGTGATTGAATAAACGCTCCACAATCATGAGGCACCCTCCCATTGTCATGACAACAAGAGAGACAGCTCTAGGGAAAGTTCGATAGATTGAATTTGAGCGAGGCAGTGTGAAACCAAAAGTCCAGGGAGCAAACTAAAGTAATAGAACACTTTGTAAGTTCAAAGTCTGCACCTTTAACTTCATTAGCACAAAAGTAAATAAAAAAATTCAATAAATTCAGATCAACAAAATCCCTTTGAGTGTTGACTGTATTTTTCTATGAACATCCAAAACACCCAACACATTTTTACCCACTCCAAGCCCCCCTAAACTTGTGCATTGATTCCTGTTAAGTAAATTCCTTGTTGTCAGCAGATTTGGGCAGTTTTGGAGGGGCGATCAGTTAGCGGCAGTGAGAGGTGAGAGAGGAAGGATGTTGTGGAGAGTGATGGGACCTTGGCCGCGTCCTGCCCGATTGGCTTCACTCTTTTCCGGTGTGGGCGGCCCTGAATCTGGCCCCTGTGGATCTCCCCTCTGGAGCTCTCCACAACCTCTACTACCGCAGCAATTTATCTACTGCTACCTTCTGTCGGTGTAACACTCTTAGACACATGTGCTAGCTTAAACTTACACACATCCGAATTTTAAGGGGTCTGTAACAGATTTTTACTCTATTAAAACTAGGAAAGACATATAAAAATAATTTTGAGGCAGAGGTTCAAACTCATTCCTAGCATTACAATTTTTCACTAAAATTGTTTTATAAGCAGGGGCAGGTTTCACAACTTTCAGAGGACAAAACATCTTTTTGACATGACAGTAATGCTAACAACAACAACCTGCTTATACCGCAACCAAAATCTTGTTTATGGCCACCAAATGCCTAGAACAGGCCCTCATTCTTGCCCTATGAGCTGTTTTGTACAATATAAAATACTAACTAAACAAATTTTACCTTACATAAAAATTGGTAGATCGCGGATACAAGTGGCCAAAATGGGTTTCCTCCGCAGGGTGGCTGGGCGCTCCCTTAGAGATAGGGTGAGGAGCTCAGTCACATGGGAGGAGCTCGGAGTAGAGCCACTGCTCCTCCACATCAAGAGGAGTGAGCTGAGGTGGCTCGGGCATCTGTTCAAGGTGCCCCCTGGATGCCTCCCTAGGGAAGTGTTCTGGGCATGTCCCACCGGGAGGAGGCCCCGGGAAAGACCCAGGACATGCTTGAGGGACTATGTCTCTTGGTTGGTCTGGGAAAGCCTTGAGGTCCCACCGGAGGAGCTGGATGTGTCTGGGGTGAGGGAAGTCTGGAAGTCCCTGCTTAGACTGTTGCCCCCGCACAACCCGTCCCCGGATAAGCGGAAGAAAATGAATGGAAGGATAAAAATTGGTGCATTTAGTTTTGGGTAATTTTCACTGTTATGGTTATCAAGTTTGTTGTTTAAGATTTTTTTTTTTTTGTAATTTTCAAGTTATGTTTGACTAGTTTGAATGTTTGTTTTCTTCTTTTGAGCAAAATCATCCGCATGGAATAAGATTAAATTTTTTCATCAACAACTATTATTTGTAATTATAGAAAATATTACAAAACCAATCAGAGAGCTCTTGAAAATAGTGAACTATTCTTAACTGAACAGTCAAAACAACCCAAATCATGATTTATTTTTGCAGTGGGAAAAAAGGAGTCAGTGAAGTGAAATCCATTCTTGCTACTGCTCTGCGTACAATCAAACCACAGATATCATATGAGAGTTTGAATAAGGAACATAGCAAGCTTTCTTTGAGGAGCGGCCATCAAATACAATTCATGGATATGCTAACCCTTTGCAGCTGTGGCCAAAGTAAAGTAATAAAATGTGGATATAATATAGTTTAGATTGATGGTCTGTGAAGCTAGCTCCCATATCCATACGCAGTAATTCTTAAAGTTACATTTGATTTATTATCGTACTGCATTTGCTGGAAAAAATGGGGTTTAAAAGTTTGGAAAAGTTGTGAGGTTTCCCATATGGACTCTCTGCTTCATTTCATTTCAGAGCTTGGCAGTAATTAAGCTTGTTATAAAAGAATGGACAAAGCAAATATATGCAGTCTTTGGGAATTCAAGGAACAGAAAGTGAAGTCAAATATACAACGTTGCGCTGCATCTAGACTAATCAAAATAAATTATGAATGGCATAAGTATAATTAGGGATAGTTTAATAGAATATGCACTAAAATTTAAATGGTCCCATTATCTGATTTTTGGAGTTATCACATTATTGAAATGTCATGTAATCTGGTATGGTATCCCCACTGTATTGGCACCATTTTGCTGTTTTACCACTCTTGTATAACTTTTTGGCCCAATGGGAGATAAAAAGTTGGAGAAGCCGGATGCCCTTGGAAAACTTCCATAGATCGCCTCTTGTTTACACAAGTCTGAACATGGCCTGTGCGTCTTGGGGTTGTGTGAATATAACGCTCTCTTCCTCTCCACAAAGACAGGCCGTAACTCAGGCTTGGCACCACGATGGCACAAACTTGGCAAGCAAAATGCATAGAGGAAACAATGCCTTAACCTAGCGCCTCACGGCTAAACTTTGATATTACAGATTGCAGTACGCACGACCATCTCCCACACAAAAACCCGAACATGCATATGGATCTGGCAGACTAGTGTTTGGTAATTTAACAGAAGGAGGGCTATTTAGAAGAAAGACAATCTGTTTTGGATTCAGTGATGCAATCTTGTTTTTTGTGGTTAAAATTAGAATGAAAATAGTCCAAAACACAATCATGTAGTGAAAAGCTTTGAGTTAATAACTATGTAGGTTTTAACCATTGACCGTATACAGTATATAAATGCACATAGTTAACAAATTAGCTGCTCCACATTCAAAATAGGAAGACAGCATGGGTGTGCTTCTTGCTTTGTCGACTCATGGCTCTAGTTTACTTTCTATTGAAAAACTATCGCCCCTCAGCTCCTAGGTATTTAATATTAACTCTTTTTTGGTGTCTATCTTGATCCAGTCAGGAAAGTGTTAAAGTCCCCCTTTGTGGGGTATTAATTATTAACTACTAACTAATTATTATCTATTCTTTACTACTTTCTTCTGGGCTTTGGCTGAGACTGTACAATGAAGTGCTTCGTAACACTGTTTAGAAAAGTGATTTACAGTTATCATTATTTATAGATCAAATATGTTCCTACCTGAATATACTCTCTGTTGCTGTCCTCATTTGGGGTCCACGCATTGTCGTTATAGTTGAGTCTTGCTTGTCTCGGGAGCCAATGTTCATCATAAAAACTGGACGAAGCCGTGATCTGGTCGTCTGTGATCTTTCCGGATTCCATACCGAATGGATTACTGCAGTGGAAAGCTAAAACAAGACCGAAATAAATTAGACAACTTGTAAAATAGTTTTGTTATTTAAAAAGGTACAGGCTGATTCTTACTTTCGCTAACTTCTTTATGTGTCATGTTGTAGCGTGCTGAGAAGCCGTCTTTAGCCACAGCCATGTCCGTGTGGAAGGCCAATGATAAAATCCCAGTAGATGATTGGATCTCAGGAGGTACTCTGGTCCCACAATATCGACCGATGAGGGGGCCCACTGCAAAAATAGAAAATATAAGTTTTATCATTTGCATTATACATTCAAACACATAGGAAAAAATGTGCGAGAAGCCCTAGCATACACAGTAAGTAGGATGATAGTTGAGCTGTGGGTTAAGTGTTCTCCCACTAACAGGCAGATAGACAGTTAGAATCGCAAGTTCTTTGTGCTTGTTGTGTGAAGAATGGGGTGGTTGGGAGGGCATCTGGCATATAATCAAACCACAATAAAAGAGGCAGCAAGAGTATATGAAAGATGCTGTCACCTTCTTGGGGAGTTGAAAAGTGATACAAAAGGAATGCAATAATTTAGTCAGAAAAGGTCATGCTAAGATGAAGCTTTTAGATCACATTTATATTCGAGACCATTGTGATACAAATCCACTGATCGTTGGGGCTCAGTAGAGGTACACATAATTTTTTTTTGTGTTTGTTTTTTTTATTTATTTATTTTTTTTACATTTTACGTGAAGCACTTGGGTACCTAAAGTTTTTTTTTATTATTTAAATGTGCTATATAAATACAATTGAACAGAATGGATCATTGTAAAGTGTGCAAAAATATTATCACAGACTATTTACTACTCAAGATCTATTATTTGACAGTATAACATTACAGTATGGGACTAATGCCTTGATAAGGGTCCGCTTATAACTGGTTACTTCTATTTAATAATAATATTAATAATGATAATACTTTTTTCAGATGCTCAAAAGTACTTAACAATCTACTATTCATTTACTCCATACTGTACTATCATAGCCACAGCTGCCCTGGAGTAGACTGATGGACTTTCATTAATTTCCCTTTTCTATCTCATCACTTATTAATCTATTTTCTTTTATTCATTTGTTTTAGATTGACTAGCAATTTGTGGACTTGTCTGAGAAATCCCACTAGAAATCCACCGCCCATCAGCCATAGTTTTACAATACAACATCTCTATCTGTGAGTGTCCATGTATCTAAATGATAAGTCTGCTGTCTCTGCTTCTAATACCACAACTCGTACGCGTCAACACAAAAAGATCAACGCAATCCAGGGCTAGATTTATGTGCATGGGCGTTGGAAGGGGGTGGTAACACAGTACATTTATCCACACAACATGACTATAAAGCCCATGGAGGAGTAGGAGGCTGCAGAAAATAACCAACAACTGTTCTGCACTATTGATTTTTTTACCTCCCTTTTGGACTGGATGGGATATTTGAAATCGGTTGAGCAAATAACTGTAATAACTCTTCTGAAAAAATGCTAGCGGTGGAAGGGACAATAGTTGAATTCAAAATATGTCCAGAAAATAACAACGACAACCAGTAGAGAGTAGTGTTGTCACAATATAGTGGTCCATGGGTGTGTACTAGTGTATGTGGTTTTACACGTGTAAGAATAGGTTAATTTTCGCCCTGTGAATGTGACTTTTTTACTATTGACACATATTTGTATCAGTATGTTTAACAACCCTAGTAGAGTACTGTATTTTTTGGTATTTTTGGAGTGGGACCATAGACTGTATATATAAATGCACATCGCTAACTTGCTAGCTGCTGCGTTCCAAAATCGGAAGTGAGGATGGGCCTCATCAACTCTGGCTTCAATTCACTGTCGCCCCACTCTCCACAAATGCCTCTGTCATGCTTGTCATTTGGTCTTAAAATGTTTGTATTAACCCACTCTAAATGAGCTGGTGTTTTTATTTGGCTATTGTGTAACTCAAGATATGAACATTAATAAGAGACAAATCAGGCGCCTTCTTTTCCTGAGGTTGCTCCCACTTGCATTGGCAACAGGTTTGATTGACGGCATTGCCAAGTCACACACACACCGCTGGTTTAGCGGGGAGCGGACAGGACGTTACCTTCAACAGCCTTGTTCCAGATTGGCTCTTTGGTTGCTATGATATTCACAGTCAAATTCCTTATATGGAACTTGGCTTCAAATTTGCCCCATAACTGCTAGATGAGCTTTATTTCACTGGAGCTGAACGCTATGACTGACATCACTTAGTCCACTTCTTACACAGTCTATGAGTGGGACCAAAAGACAGGCAGCTGGCAGAAGGCATGCTTGTCCCTTGTATGACCTTTGCAACTAGGTTCAAACCAGATTGTATCATAATGTATTGATATGAAGAGAGATGGCTTTTCCAGCAATGCAAAGTAGCCAGAGATCTGTACTGTTGTTTGCTCAATAGATATAGCACATTTACCCATAAATTAAAAAGTAATTGTTTTGCAGTGCTAAAGGATTTATTATGAACAAAGTCAATGTATTTTTGATATTAATTATTTCATAGCAAGACAAAGTTAGAACTTATTCTAGCATTATTGTATTATGTTTGTAACGAAAATAAGGTTTAAAAAAAAGGGAATAACATTTATTTTTATCTATCTAATATGAATATAAATATTTGTCACCAGATTATTAAGGTGCATTAGTGGCACCAATGTTTTGTATGTTGACTATGAACATACAAGCCCCCCCTTTAATTTCAGTTTGGGTGCGGTCACTTTCTGAACGTCGACAATCATAAGATCTTGTATTAAAAGCCGTAAAATCTGTCCCGTATCAAAGTTCAAAATGCAAGTGAGATGTTGAGGCAGTCTATCAAGTAGTCCTTTATAAACTGTATACAGTGTTGTTCTCTTTGCTTTAATCGTTTTAATGGTAGTAGTTTTAGCTGTTCCAATTACAGTAATGGTAGTAGTTGGAGTGTTATTCTGAGAGAATGATGTAAAAATGAGACTACCAAAAACACAGATCTTTTAAAGTGAAATTACTCCTGTTCCGTCTCTGAGGTATTGGCATTATTATGAGTATAAATATTATTATGAATATAAATATAGTGTGGTATGAGTTTGTCCACAATGTGATACTGTAACTGTAGAATGACTTGCAATCATTAATTTCCAATTGGTTTTGACAGATGCTGAGAGAAGTGAACAGAGACATATGGGAAAATTCTCCATTGGTGACACTGGTGCCAATAATAGTTCAGTTGGTCATAGTAGATTGTTCGGGTTCATATGACTGGCTAATTACTTTGACATACAGTGTGTGACTTGGCGCAAACAAGTGTAATTCTAGCTAGCTTATACTATGGCAGCTGCTGGTAATGCAATAATGAAATAAATGTTATATCGCACTGCCCTAATTGGGTTATTCAGTGATCACGCATAACATTACAACCACTGACAGGTGCAGAAAATAACACAGATTATCACCATGGAAACTGATAGTTAACATTCTTTTATATTCTATGATTTAAAATGTATTTATAAGGGACTACTAGATAAACGGCCTGAATATCTCACTTGCTTGTTGAACTTTGTTACAGGAACTACACAAAGATCAGATCAAATGCTTGTATAAGTCTAAAAACAGGCCCCAACAGAAAAAAAAAAAAAAAAAAAAAAAAGCTTTTGGTTACTTTCTTTCCCAAACATTGAATATATTTTAAAGACATGCAAAATTGGATGTGCATTGCAAAAATGCAATTTAACAATCTGGTGACAAACATTTATAACCACACCTGCACCTGTTTTTAATGTTTTAAATGGATTTATGTATGTAAGTATGTATGTGTGTCTGTATGTATGTATGTATATATGTATGTATGTATGTATGTATGTATGTATGTATGTATGTATGTATGTATGTATGTATGTATGTATGTATTATTATTATTATTATTATTATTGATTTTTTTCTGTATCTTAAACAGGGCACCCATGAATCTGAGTGCTCTCATTGGGCTCTCCCTGTATAAATAAAGATACATAAATATGATTTAGACACAATAGCGTTGGTTTTTGATGTAGTTGGAAAGAGATTTTTTTGTCCTGGGTTAGACGTGGGAACTACACAAAGATAAGATCAAATGCTTGTATAAGTCTATAAACAAGCCCCAGCAGAAATGAAATGGAGAAAAAAAAGCTTTTGGTTCTTTTGCTTCCCAAAAATTTTATATATTTCAAATATTGCAAAATTGGACTTTGGTCCCAAAAATGCACTTTAATAATCTGGTGACAAACATTTATAATCACACCTGCACCAGTTTTTAATGTTTTAAATGGATTTACATATGTATGTATGTTTATTATTATTATTATTATTATTATTATTGTTGTTGTTGATTTTTTTTCTGTATACCCATGACTCTGAGTGCTCTCATTGGGCTCTCCCTGTATACATAGCGATACATAAATATGATTTAGACACAATAGCACTGTTGTTTTTTTTTTTGTTGGAAAGGGATTTTTCTGTCCCGGGTTAGACTGGTTTAGTCCTGTTAAGTACAGCCTTTGTCTGCAATGGTCAATATCTATCGAAGGCTGATTTCAGTGTGTTGCATATACATCTGCTTATTAGGCTAATGGTCATACTAATATCCCATTTAAATTGAGTGTATTGTAGATTACATTATATAAAACCTTGCTTGCAGTTGCATCACTCACTCAATTGTACTTTCCATGATTTCATTTCCTATTTTTGTCCATTTCCTGAAAGCTTGTCGTCCATATTTTAAACTTGATTCTCTTAAAAGCACATAAGGTTTACATCATGGCTTCTTCTTCTTTAGCCATTCATATTTTAAAGTTAATCTATGATCCTCCTTCCTGTCCAAAACGCTAATTTCCGTCTGAATTTATCATCTTTTGTGTAGAGTCTTCCTCCTCTAAGCATCTGTATTTTATCTGACATGTGGTTTGTACTTTTAAAAAAATGTTTTTTCTTACTTTCTAGGTACTTTCATTATAGCTGGATTCAAGATTAGTTGCTATAGGCTACAAAACAATAGAGAGCAAAGTCAAATAGTCCCAATGAGATATTTTTTTTTTTTTCCATAAGCAGGTAGTGCTCAGTTGCATTTACTTGAGTAGCTTTTTAAAGAAATTGTACTTTTCAAAGTAATTTTCTAGCAGCATACCTTCTTCTACTTGAGTAATAAGTAGTAATGTTATTGTAGTAACAGTACTCTTACTTGAGTGGAAGTTTTTTGCTACCCCTCCCACTGTGAGTAAAGTTACAAGTGACAAAAGCTTTATGTTGACAGTATCATTTGTACCTCGTGCACTACTCCTTCAGATATTATTTGGTTTGTCTCTTGTTTTTTAGGATTGAAGTTACTCTTACTTGAGTAATTTCTTGTACCATTACTTTGTACTACTTGAGTAATACTATTTTGAAGTAACTTTACTCATACTTGAGTGGAATTTTTGGCTACTCTACCCACGTCCGTTTTTGAATCTGTGAGTTAAGTTGATGAGCGCAGTATGTAACTTCCGTTTTAAATTTTTCTGTGTGATAGCAGCAGACAATTCTATTCACCAATATTTCCAGTTTAGTACGGAGAAAAATAAACCTAAGTGTGTGTTTGTCACCTGAAGACCTCAAGACCCTCCTGCCTACCCACCTTCCTCCTGACCCTTTCTCTTCCAGGCATTTTACCTTCACTTCCCGCAAATCTTTTAAACCAAATCCAAGCGTTTGCTGTATTTTAAGTTTGTCCTTGTACACCTCATACCAGCAGCAGTATCAGAAATATCTCGACTACCCAGCGCCCTCACCTCCTCTTTTTATTCTTCCCCTGTTTTTTATTTCTTTTTTCTTTTTTTGTTTTTACTCTATGAAAGTTTGGTTTTGTGAAGAGCAGTTGCCAACATGCTGCCCGTAAGCTTTCATCTACCGACACACAGCAGCTAAAATAGTGCTACTACACCGCAGTCAATAACAACGTGGGAAGAAAGGAGAACATGTAACTGTAACTGTGTATTTTGTATAGCTACAGGAATAAATTTAAGATCAGATACTTTTGCAAGCTTAACACAATGTAACACAGAATTTTGTTTCAAATCTGTCGACTGGATAAAAAGTTGTTTAAGTGAAGGCTTTTTGCTGTTCATCCAAGCTGCTTCTTCAGTTATGGTCAGATTGTTGGTGGACACTGTCTTATCTATTCTGAACAGAGGAGCTAACTGCACTGAAACTAACACACCTGTTTATGGGCTAGGTCCAATGAGCAACATTATGTGTGAACTGTGCCTGAGTCATTTTTAGCATAATCATTCAGGCCCCTAAAAGGTGCTCTCACATTTATTAGCAAGCAGACTAGCCTTCACTCAAACAACATTTTGTCGGTTATCATGGGATTTGTACATTCCTATTTATCTGGGACGACTGTCCAGTTTGTCCCAGCAAATTTATTCAAAACCATTGATGTGCCCCAGTTTTATACAAGAAATTTCCCAGATGTCCGTATTTCTGACCAATTTGATACCCAGACACAATAAAGGGCCCAGAGTATTGTCATTTGTTTAGCCAAACACAGGAAAAAATGCAGTCAGTTGCAGCAGCAAAAGCCCCTCAGATTATGACTGACCCACAAGTGAGTTGAGAATGGACAGTGTTATGTGCTCTTTTCACAATTTTATTTATATAAATTATCCCAACTCGGGTTTGGCCCAGTTTTCTATTTAGAAAATCCGGTCATCCTAATTTAGGGACAGGTGATTGTAGTTTTGGTTATTTTTTGGCTATATCATATTTGAGCTATAGAAGAATGAAGAAACGTCTATGACTCATTACAGATGCAAAATTACTACTAAAGTGTTTATTTCTGCTGTTTATTTATTGCAGCTCATTTCTTAACATTTCTTCTTGTGGTTTAAATCTGCTCTAGGGTTACTGTGTCAGAGCCATAAATAGTTTCAATATTATTGTTTATCGTCTATATTTACTTCAGCAGTCTATCAAACTTCAAAATATGTTACTGTGACAGGCCTAGTAACTAGTGATAATAGTAATAGGGTTAGTAGCAGTCATTGAGCATAAGTAGTAGTAGTAATAGTACTAGTAGGGGTAGTGTTAGTAGCAGCAATAGCTACAATATACTGTAAATGGGTCTGGCAACACAATTTGCTTAGTGTTTAAATATAATTCATTTTTTTTTTTTCCCCACAAATTTCAAATACCTCAACTTTTTAAAATTCAGGTTAATCAGATTTGCTCCAGTTTCCACATTATGAGCGTGCTGATATGTAATTACTAAAATAACAAATTGCTTTGAAATAAGTGAATTCAATGACAAAACAAACATAAGTCTCACTCACCTCCCGGCAGCCCATCCCACACTTCCAGCCAGTCATACTTGCAGTCGCCCTCGCTGCCTGGCAGGGGGTCATTCTCCAGGTCAAAGGTCAGAAAGCTGAGGGTCACATCCATGCTGGGGGGTACGATGATGATGAAGGAGCACTCCAGGTTGTGTGGATATTTATCAGGGAAGCCTGGAGACTCGATCAGCCCCGTGGGAGACGTGAAGTTACGGGAGCAGTCTGAACCTGCAAGAGGCAAGAAAGAATGGTTCAAAATACATTACAATTACTGTGGAATGACAGCAAACTATAGGGCCTGTGTCTCGCCCCACTACACATATATAGTAAAAGCAGCTTTTAAGGTGAAAATGAAATGTCTCAATCTACGTATAAAGCATTTTATCAGAATGTGTGCTGTGTGGTCTTTGAAAATTGTGAAAAGTGCTTAGAAACAGATTGTGGTGGAAGATTTTGGACCACTGCAAACCATTTAAAATAAACTTGTTCTTCTATTATTATCATTATTATTATAGGTACAACACATTTAATTTGAGATCTAGACATATAATGATGTAATGTTCTATCACTATATAGATGGTAGTTGCATTTTAACATTTAACAAATGTTTTGAGATATTTCCAAAAATAATTTAATAGACTTAACTTAAGGAAAAATAGATTTTTGTCAAGATCCCACTCTGCCCTGTGTTTTTGTGTTGTCTTCCTTCCTCTGTGTCTGAGCCTGGAGCTGGGCGGAGTTCCTGGTACCTCCCACTACTACCTGCAACCCATCAACAATCAAACCTGCAACTGTGGAGCACAAAGGGACTGAGGATCTGCCACTCATTGCCAGATTGTCTGTGTATCCACCGTGGTACAGTTCTGCTTGGCTCAGTCTAGTTTTTGCACTTATGATCTCTCTGCTCAGCTGGTTATTTTCGTTTCTCACCAGATCCTGTTCCCTGGACCTACTCTGCACCTCCGCCTCCGACCCAGCTCTCCACGACCGGTAAGAGCACCTCAGCCTCCGACCCAACTCACCTCGACCACTACGAACACCCCAACCTCTGATCCCGTTACCCTGCTCAAAGACTTCAGCACACGACACCGCTCTCAACTATCAGCTCTGTCAACCTACATTTACATGACCGTGTGTGTAAATAAACTTTATTCAGTCTTTTTACCCCGAGTCTGAAACTTTGGTCCACCCAGACATTATGACAGTTTGAATTAAAAAAAAAAAATTACTTTAAGTGAGAAAACAGGGCTGTAATGTTACTGACAAAGCCAGCAACTGCTAGTGAAGCAAGAAAATATTAAAGGGGAGAAAGTGTTCATGAGAAATGTTCTTTTCTTTTTGATTAGGCAGATTGGGACTAACTACTGGGACATAAATCATCCCAATTTTTCAAATCTCATACTCAGACATGCATGTAGTAGTTGTAGCAATATTTAAAGTCTATAGCCGTTGATATGAGCAAACCAGCGTGACAGCCCCAGACACAGAGACATAGAGTAAGCCTCTTATTATGGTCACTAACCCACTTTTGTCCAGTTTGTTTGGGTGTGTGCTGTGGGGGGTGGTCTAAAGGGGATTGCATAAGGAGATAGTGAAAGTAAAAATGCACTGGCAAAGTACAGGAAGGGACTTAGTATGGAAATTTAAAATGTTGATTTTTGTATACAGTGTCTTTGTATACAGTGTCTTTAAACATTGGTTGGTGGTGATGTTTCAACATGTAAAAACTGAAAATTAAATAGGCTCTGTGCACAGCAGCACTGTGCCTCCAACATAGTAACTTTTTATTAAAATCAAAAAAACATAAAATAAACAACCTATTAAAAATCTAATTTATTAAAATAAAGGCTACCAAAGTACTTTTTATATGTAGAATATTTCAGTTTGTTGTGTTGTTTTAATATTTATCATGCCTCAAAATCAGCATTAGCGTTAGCATTGAGACACAAACATCAGTGTGTCCTCCGGTGAAGTATTCCACCCACACCTCCCTGTCCACTACCTTATCTTTTAAATATTAATTTTCGAGTGACTTGTCAAAAACCTCATGGACATAAAGCTGTACAGAAAGTAGTGTAACAGTGAGGTTGCCAGGCACTGTTGTGCACAGAGCCAATTGAGTTTGGTAATTTATATTTTACGTGAAATATAACCTCTTATGATCCAAAAAGAGATTCAAGAGAAATACTGACCCAATAACTATTCATAAGAATTCAAGAGAGACGCACAATTATACTGTATAATGGAAGCTGTTGAGGTTGATTTTAATATGATTATCACAAGTAATGAAGAGACTATATAAACGTCTAATCTACCTCTAATTTTTATTTGGCCATTTAGGATTAGGCCTGTCACAATAACACATTTTAAACCACGATATACTGTGATGGAGATATATTGCGGCAGAGATATATTGTGATGATCGATAATATTGAAACTAAATATACAGTATCATCAAAAGACCTGAGTTACAAAAAACAAATAGCTGAATGAAGCAATAATTAGCCCTCGAAGTGACTTATTGAACCCTCTACTGCTCAAATCTTGGTGTATTACAGCCAAAATAACAAAAGTCTTGTGAAGAAAAAGTGCCCACTATAAATCCTGACCACCAACATATATTGTCCCAGCTTTTATATATTGAATAAGTCGATATCGTAAATACTATGTGCCTATTTAGGATTTATTCTTATAATCAAGAAGGAAACATCCAAGCACTCTAAGCACATAAAAACAACAATATTCTGTTTATAGAAAATGAATAAGGAAAAAATGTCAATTGTTATTCAAAAATATCCTTTAAAAAAAAAAGAATATTTATAGAGAAAATCATGCATGCAAATCCGCATGTTTTTCACTCATCGTTCACCCATCTCCCAGACAGTTTAGCTCCACCCCTTGAACCCCCTCCCCCTTTCGCTCTGCTCCACTTTCCTCTTGTTGTTTTCGTGCCGCCTCCTTCTTTCCCCACCTCCTCCGCTCCTCTGTGTCTGGGCCCCCCGTTGAGGTCGTCATAGAGACCAGACCAGTGCGTGACCGGGACCATGTGCACCCTAGTGTATTATATGTGTATGTGTGTGTCTCTACAGTGTACTTTCTGTCTATGTGTGGTCCGATACGCCTGAGTAGTCCTGTAGCGGTGGCGCGTTGGTTCTTGTCTCATTAGTCTGTGTCCGTGAGCAGCGACAAAACACTTGTGCCCTCCTTTTGATAGTAGATGCTCCCCGTGCGCACAGTGAATTGATATACACTTGTTTTGGGGTAGTTCATAATGACACAATATAAACATTGTGGGTGTAAAAATTAGCTTTGTAGCAAAAAACAAAAAAAACTTGAAGGTCCTATATTGCATGACTGTATATTGCATGTGTTTTCAGTTTGAGAGAAGAACTCCTAAATATGCAGGGTTTGTGTGTTAAATGTGTATGTTTCTGATGAGGATACAACATTATAACACAGATCAGAAAATAGCGTAATATTGGCCCTTTAACAACTATTTATTTTGAAACTTAAACAATAAAACAAACATTAAGGATTCTTAAAGTGTATACCTCTGCCAAGGCATCCCTATGTTGCAATATTTAAGATCAAAATTGTCAAATCCAGTGTGGTCTCGCCATTGTGCCACAACAGGTTTTCTGTTGTTGTTTTTGTTTTTTTCTGAAAACTTGTGGCTTATGGCCCTACCTGACAATAGACTATGAAACAAAACAAGAATACAAGTGTGGCACTCAATCGCAAATTTTCATATTTAGCAAGTACCTTGTTTTCAAATTTCCTCTTTAAAAAGGTGAAACTCATTCTTTTTTTAACTTACCCTCCATCCAACTATCACAAACCTACACTTGCTTTTTTTTTTTTACATTTTATATCGCTATCAAAAATAATACCAAAAACGTCACTAAATAACTCGCAACTCCTCATTTTAAACCCAAACCCCCTTTCCTGCCCCCCTCTCTTTCTTCCCTGAAGTGTCTTTCCTGCTGCCTCCTTTTCTCTCCCCGACCCCGCCACTCCTCCTTCTCTTTTTCTCTCTCTCTCTCCTCCTTTCCTGGTCTACCCCCCTCCCCCTCTCTCCCATCCCTCTCTCTCTGTCCCGCTGCTCTCTCTTCCTCTCCTCCGGTGGCTCTTTGAATCCTCCGTCTCTCCATCTTTCTTTGCCCTCCCACTGTCTCATTTCCTATTCTTTTCTTTGCACTTCCATCTGTTAAAAAACTGAAAGAAAGACGCACGTGTTGTACTATTCCGGCCTACAGTATTCCATGTTTGGGATTTTGTGTTTATTTCGTTGGGTTTTCAGATGACATCATTTTATTGCCCGATAATGTTTAATTGAATTGAGGGCAGGAAAATGTCTTCTGGTCCAATTAGGTTCATTACTAGTAATATAATCATATACAATACAATTACATTTTCCTACATGTGCATATTTGAGTCATATAAGGTTGACTTGTTTTAGCTTCCACTCTGTAACCCACAAAGTCAAATGTAATTACTTATGCCAATTAATAGAGTTCACTCAATTACATATTACAACAACATACCAGTAGTGGAAGGTAACAAAGTACAAATAGTAAAGTACTGTAATTATTTTTAGGTGTCTGCACTATGTAACTTTTCTGGTGGGGGTCTGCCTCCTGCTTGTCTCCATGGAGATGTTATTGCTTTCCAGGAAAATGACACATTTAAATCCTCATGTAGACCAGTGGTGGAAGAAGTACTCAGTTCTGTTACTTGAGTAAAAGTACAGATACTGGAGCAAAAAAAAAAAAACTCAAGTAAAAGTATCATATGAAAGTATCTGTTTAAAAATGTATTTAAAGAGTAAAAAGTATTTTTTTAAAGTAAGTATTTCAGGCAGATTTAATTAAGCTTCAAAGTATTGATTTTGATAAAGATTGAATTGACCTTTTTATTCTAGCTGTTTTAATTTGTTTATATGTTATATTTTAGATTTTTACTTTTACTTGAGTCACTGGGCAAAATTATATAAAAAACAAAAAAAAAATCTAATTCCAATCAGCAGAAGCAACAAACATTTCAATTTTATTCATTAACAATTGTGTTTTTGTTTGTTCATGAAATCTGATTTTGGACAATTTCAAACATTATGTGACCCAAAAAAATCTGCAATGCCACTTTTGCTTTTTCGGTTCCAAATCTTCATCTGATATCAACCCATTTTATAACCTGAAAACAACCCTGAATTAGCTGTGCAGTTATTGGTGTGGGCTAGATATTTGGCTATGCTAGCATATAAAAGTTAATTCTGAAGTGTTTTTCATGCCGTTGGGCTATTACAGTAAGCCTATGATTAGAGCTGCCTCCTCTGCTCCATGTGTTTAAATGGAGCGGTGGTCTCACAGCGTAGACCACCGCTCATGGCCACACACACACTCCACTTGTCAGCACTGAAAAACCACAAGTGGATTTTCCATATGGGGCTTTAACCAGTGTTTTGAGTTAAGTATATTTCCACTGAGTTATACAGAACAGGTTAGGAGACTATGGAGAGGTTTCTTGTACTATGGATCATACCTGGACGACTGAGGGATTACACAGAAACTTTCTACTTTTATTTCATTAAATTTGAGAGAAGGTATCTATATTTTCTACTCCACTACATTTTTGAACAGGAGTGAAAAGTAAAAGTCTTTTTGATTTGTCTGGTTGACCTGCTGAAAAGTCCAAGGGGCTTAATTTTAACATATTTGTAGTCTGAACATACAAAGATGTACAATGAAAAACAGCTAGAAAAAATATCTGTAGAACAAAATTCAGCACAAATCTTTATCAAAGTCTGGCTCTTTATTAGATCGCAAAATACTTCTACTTTTTCACTTTAAGTACATTTTTAAACACGTGCTTTAATACTTTTACATAAGTCGATTTTTTTTTTTTTTTTGTATTGTCTTTAAAATGTGAAAAACAGAACTACAGTGTTCCCTCGTTTATCGCGGGGGTTACGTTCCAAAAATAACCGGCAATCAACGAAATCAGCGAAGAAGTAAACTTAATTCTTTACAATTATTACATATATATTTTAGGGCTATAAAACCCCTGACCACACACTTCATACACATTTCTGAGACAGGCATTAACATTTTCTCACATTTCTCTCTTGTTTAAACACTCTCAAATTTCGAACCTTCGTAGATTTTAAAAAATAAGTACGATATTATAAAACGAAACCAAATACTATACAGTAAATAAAAATGACAGCTTTTAAAAATACTGTAACAAATAAAATTTTAATGATCAACCTACGAGGTTGGACACATAAGAAATGATTAATAGTGACTCAGGTGTATTTCACAATTCCTCTGACCGCACCTCTTCCTCTGACCTCTGCAATGTTTCGTAATGTTCTTTTTTCCTGCAGTCACTGATCCACAAAGCTAACGATGGTTACAACCCTTTTTTCATCCTTGTTAAAACTTATTGCAATATATTCCAAAAGCTGAAAAAGCCGAACTTTTTGGCGTTTGACACGCAGCATCAACCAATCAGACACTACGCTCCAGTGACAAAGCGACATCATTATCCAGAACAAGTAGAAAGACATCAGCCACAAACTCGCGGCAACTTAATTATACTGGACGCACCTGCTAGCATAAAGGTTAGTCATGGATCCAGACACGCCACAGAGCTGATCACCTCCGTAAAAGAGTTTTATGTAATAAATACATTAAAGTCACTCTCACCCTGGTCTGCAGCGTTCACAAAGACACAAGGAAACATACACTGTAAAAAAAAAAGCATGCACAATTGCACAAAAAAATCTGTGAAACAGCGAGACCACGAAAAGTGAACCGCGATATAGTGAGGGACAACTGTAGTTCATTTTAAATGGTTTGCAGTGGCCAAATGCTGTAGTGTGGAAATGTGTCTTTCCCAAAGACACAACAGAAGAATGTACAGGGACCAAGAATCATACTGCCAACCCCTACATCTGCGCTAGTCAAGCCTTAATTTTTAAATGTCTAATTGTCAGAGCAATTTATGTTTATATTATATAATTTTATGCTTATTTAGGGACTGAAAGTTTAAAGTGAAAGTATGTAACTCTTTGGGTGTCATAGAAATGCTATTACTTTGCCCGGCACAGCACGGTATAAACATTTATTTTTTTTTATTCAGCTAAAGGTCTCTTTATTGCCAATGCTTATATATTGCTAATACGATTGTCACCATGATAGACTGTATAAAGAAGTGGACAAAGTGAGCGTGACGTCACCCATAGTGTTCAGCTCCAGTCAAATAAAGCACATCGAGGCTTGCAGCTATAGGGGGGAATTTGGAGCTGAGTTTCATATTTGAAATCTGACCACGAGTATTATAGCAACCAAAAAGCCAATCTGGAGCGAGGTTGTTGAAGGTAAGGCCTCTTCCAGCTTGCACCGGCCACTTAGCAACACTGTCAATCAAATCTGTTGGTAACACTAGCTGAAGTGACCACAGGGAAAGAAGATGCATGATTTGTCTATTATTAACATTCTTATCTTGATTTATGGACGCAATAATGAAATAAAAATACCAGGATCATGAAGAGCAGGTTAATATGAACATTTTAAGACTGAAATGGTGAGCCTGGCAGCACCAATTCACAGAGGGGTGACAGTTTTTCAACAGAAAGTGAATTGGAACCAGAGTCAATGGAGCCAGAAGCACAGCCAAGCACTTCCTATTTGGAACGTGGCCACTAGCAGGTTAGCTATGTCCATTTATATATACAGTCTACGATCACCATATACATTTAAAGCTATTATGTGAAACAGTTCATGGTAAAACAATAACATCTCCATGGCGAAATGGTTTTTGACACTCCACTAAAGCCTTACATATTGCATTAAAATGAGCAATAAAGACTCAACAATGCTGTTTTCTAATCCAATAGAAACATGTTCTCTCAAACTACACTACTACACTATACTTTATTTCCCAGCCCCAGTTAATCAGAGAAGGGATTTTCCTCCATCATAAACTCAATGACAGATCAGGCATATACAAGAGCCAGTTTATACTAACACACGAGCTTCACCCAACGCTCCACTGATGCAACTCTAGGAAATGACATTAAATGCATTCTTGATTTGGGCATGGAGGAAAACCCAAGCCGTAACTAACTACAGCGTCTGCTTTGTTATACGTCCATTATACGCGGATCTCCTCTCAAATGTAATCGTTTTTTCCATGGGTTTGTCAGTCCTCAGTCAATGCCAGCAACTAGAGGGCTGATCGGACTGTCAGCTGTTACAAAAGCTGGGGAAAAGTATTCATTCAAGAATTCATGATGTCGAAATAACTGGTTTATATTTGAAGAGTTCATTTGCAAAAACAGATGAATGATGATTTTGAATAAGTCATCGGAGGCTTGTAGTTTACTTTTAGATTAGTAATATTTTCAAAAGTCAAATGTATTTTACTGCTATCAAAATATAACTCCATCCCTTCTTGATGTTCAGTTATCTGATTGTGGTAAGAATGTAATGTCCGGGACAAGAACCAAGAATCTGATAGTTTAGGGGTAGGGTTGTGGTCACTTTATTTGTTTAGTCAATTAATCGGCCGATGGCGTCTCAGTCAACCAAAATTTGTATTAGTCGACAAATCATCAGTGATGGGAGTATTCAGTTTCCTGTAAAAATACAGGGGTAAAAATACTTAGGTAAAAGTAACAATGTCACCTGAATAAATCTACTTAAGTAAAAGTATTAAAGTACCTGTTTAAAACTATATTTTGAGCAGATTTTTATGTTAAAGATTTTAGCTAAAATGTTCAAAAAAGCAGTGGGGTAGAAAGTACAGATAACTTCTCTCAAATTTAGTACAGTGTTCCCTTGTTTATTGCGAAACGAAATCGAAAGTAGAAAACTTGATTTTTTCTTTTACAATTATTACATATATATTTTAGGGCCGTAAAACCCCTCACCACACACTTCATTCACATTTTTCAGACAGGCATTAACATTTTCTCACATTTCTCTCTTTAAGTGTTTAAACACTCTCAAATCAAACCTTCGTAGAGTTAAAAACGAAACCAACCCCTATACTGTAAATAAAAATGACAGCTTTTAAAAATACTGTAACAAATAAAATTTTAATGATCAACATACGAGGTTGGACACATAAGAAATGATTAATAGTGACTCGGGTGTATTTCACAGTTCCTCTGACCACACCTCTTCCTCTGACCTCTGCGATGTTTTGTAATGTTCTTTTTTCCTGCAGTCTCTGATCCACAAAGCTAACAATGGTTACAACCCTTTTTTCATCCTTGTTAAAACTTATTGCTGCTGTCATCCTTAAGTTATTTTCCTCCTTCTTTAAGTCGACTTTACATGTAAAGTTTCTATAGACGCGCGTCTTGGCCAGGTTGCGTTTCGGCGGCGCGTTTTCATGCGTCAGAGTGGCGTGAATTGAGCGTTCAGGCGTCAGACGCTTTGTTCGCGCGTCCAAAAGCTGAAAAAGCCAAACTTTTTGGCATTTGACTCGCAGCGTCAACCAATCAGAGACTACACTCCAGTGACAAAGCGACGTCATTATCCAGAACAAGTAGAAAGACATCAGCCATAAACTAGTGGCAACTTAATGATACTGGGCGCACCTGCTAGCATAAAGGTTAGTCGTGGACCCAGACAAGCCGCAGAGCTGATCACCTCCGTAGAAGGGTTTTATGTAATAAATACATTAAAGTCACTCTCACCCTGGTCTGCAGCGTTCACAAAGACACAAGGAAACATACACTGTAAAAAAAAAAGCATGCAAAATTGCACTAAAAAAAGTCAGCGAAACAGCGAGGCCGTGAAAAGTGAACCACGATATAGTGAGGGACAACTGTAAAGGAAAAATCTTCTTTAAAATTTATTTAAGTACAGATAATTAAAATTTGTACTAAAGTAAAGCAATTTTACTTGTTACATTCCACCACCACTATTTATTATTATTATTTATTTATTTTTTTTATTATAAAGATTTATATGGGACAACTTAGTGAGTGAGCTAGCTGAAAATGTGTAAAATGGCAGATTAAATTCCTGATTGTCAAGTTTGATTTGGTCTTTATACAAATACATTGTTTCCTAGTACTTTTTTCTGTGTAGCTAGTTAAGTAGTTGTTTTTTGCATGAACTCCTGCGCATGTGTAGTCTTGTGAGTGCAGCTTGATACATAGAGATGTGTAATATGTTTAAAAGCTTTTGCCGGGCCCCCTTTTTAGTCGACTTATAGAGCAACAGAACATGGTTTTAGTCGATCAAGAACTTCTTTAGTCAATTACAGCCTTACTTAGGAGTAAATGCTTAATCCTACAACTTAACTGAACTAAGTCATAATTAAACTTAAAATGTATTATGTCTTTGTTTTCCCAGTAGTAGTCTGTGTTCATTCCAAGTAAAGGTCCACTATGTGCATTTTTTGAAGGAGGGTATGCTTGTCTATATGGAGATGTTATTGCTTTGCCTATGTTCCACAGCATAGCATTAAACTTATTCAGGGAGTCAAATCTGTGAAGAGTAAGAATACATGTTTATTCATGTAATCATTAAGTTTAATGCCACCACTGTGGAATATTTCAGGGAATACAGTTATCTCCATGGAGCTGACAGGTGACAGATCCTCCTCCAGAAAAGCAGGCTATAGACTACCTTCAAAACATTTTTTTTCCTTGAATGTGTAAAAAAAATCCATTGTGACTTCGTGAACATTTCATTATAGGTAATAATGGACTACTTCTGCCTGTACTTCGCTTTGCACAGGTTAAATCTGGATCCACTTTCCTGAATGAACTCCAATGTGGGGTGAGCGCAGCTCTCTGATTGGTCATTTGGTGAACCCTGGACTCCGATTGGCCGATTGGTGTGCACTGAGCCAGGAAGTGGCCCGGAGGCAGAGGGCCCAATGTAAACAGCAGCAGTTATTGGACGGATTGTCACGATTGTTTCCACATTAAACGCCTCAGGAGACACAGTACAAAAACTGCCCAGATACCACATGGATTTGGCCTGATGCATTGTGGGTATTTTTAGGAACATTACTCATTACAGAGATATGAAAAATGGGGTTAAAGTCTGAAAATTTCTGATCTTCAAATATGAAATTGGACAAAAGAAATAGACATAAAATACATGATTATGAACAAATGATGCTTCTCTGTACTATGAACATAATTATATAAAAATTTGTAAATTCGTCAAAACTAAAAATAAAATGAAAAATGTATGTGTTGCGTACAACCAAATTTACTTAAATAAAAAGCAACATACAGCAACATTTGGGGTATTTTTCCTAAAAAAAAATATATATATATATATATGTATATATATATAATTTAAGAAAAAATAAATAAATAAATAAACTGACAAATTAAATTGAATCATTGGATTTAATAAAAAAAAATGTAAATACTTTAAATTGAACTAAAGAATTTCTTTAAATGGTTCTAATGAATAGAATCTGGATAAACCTCAATAATTAAATAGCATATTGTCTATCTTGTAGTAGTAATAGAAGTAGTAGTTGTAGTAGTAGTAGTAGTACTATAATAATAATATGGGGCTAAGCGATCTGATTGGCTGATGATATACTACTACATTTCACTACAGTATCCACAGTAACAGTAATAGTAGAAAAAAAACATGTATGGGCTAGGGCCATTGAGAAGGCAGTGTGCAGTGAGGCGTGGCTGGCATCGACCAATCAGAATGAAGGAAACGGTAATGGGACAGAACTGGCAGTTGGGTTATTTATGAAGTTAGTGTTTTTTAAAGACTGACTTTAGTTCACAGTTCAGTTCACAAGAGGAGCACTGGACTATATGAAGATGTTTTTATTCGTGCGGCCAAATTCAATAACAAACATTTGCAGTAAGTTGTAGGCTTAGTTTTATGGATTATACCATAGAGAATGGATTCAAATTTTGCGTAACAATCATGATTTAAAAGAACAATTTTTTACTTGTCATATTTGCAATTGATGTATTTTCAAGGTATCAGTCACCTGCTTGTTTCTATGAACATTGCATTGCTCTACCTGGAATGCTCCACAACATGGAGTTAAACTGAGATATCTTGGATTTATTCAATTATGTTTTATTGCTAGAAAAAAAAAACATGTACTCTTACGGTGAGTAGGCTGATCTCTCTACAAATCTGACCTGTAACTTAAGGTGGCTTCCATCACCTGCTTGTTTGCTTAGCGACAAACAAGTTTAATGCCATACTGAGAAACATATTTTTAAAAAAGTAAGAACATAATGACATCTCCATGGAGAAAACAGCTGGCGCACCCTCCAAGTATCTCAAGTAATGATTTCAATTATGATTTTAAATAGCAGTGATATATCGGCTCCTCTATTGCCCCTTATATCGGTATCAAAAAAAAAAAAACATATCGGTCCGGCCAACGCAATAAATTCCCAACAAGCCCACGCATACATTTTCTGTTGTAGTTTTTGTATCCACTTTTTCAAAGAGAGCGAGTAGGAGGAGTATTGGTTCAGCTCAGTATGAGACAGTGCTAGCCTGAATAGCGCACACATATTCGCTCTCCCACACGAGCAGACGTTAGCTTCACCTAGCTCCACAACCAGATCTTGTTAGCAGTATGGCAACAGCTTGAACCGTCCAAATGGTTTCATCATTACAGCGGCACAGCCAAGCCTCACAAACGCACATATATTGCGCACACACACACACACACACAGTTAAGACTGCAGATCTCATCATTAAAATACAATACAATGACAGAATATGTATGTGTACAATGTCATAGTTCTCAAGTGCTTGGATGGGAAACCACGGGGAATTCCTGGTGCTACAGTGAGGTAGCAGTGGTAAAAAATGTTGTTGTAGGCAAGACACTTCACCCACATCACCTAGTATGAATGTGATGTGTGCGTGGTGGTAGCCAAAAGGGCAAATTGGCAGCCTAGCTACTGTCAGTCTGCCCCAGGGCAGCTGTGGCTACAATACGATCTTACTACCAAAGCGACTTTGAGAGTCTGGAAGCGCTATATAACACTAATCCATCATCATCATTATTATTATTATTATTATTATTATTATCATTATTATTATTATTTTATTTTTATGATGATAATTACTATTATTAGTTATAGTAGTGGTAGTAGTACGTCACTTCTGGATCCATTTGGCATCAGCAGATCATGGAAGTGATATCAAACACAAGGGCATATACAACAACAGTCGCTTAAAATTGCAATATGTAACTTTTCTGGTGGAGGGTCCACAACCTGCTTGTCTCAGTGGAGATTGTTTGCCTGCAATGTCGAACAGTCTGGCAGAATTATCTCCATGGAAACAACCAGATGACAAGTCAGATAAGTCAGAGAGGGTGACTTTGCTGACAATAAGATATGTTTTTAAGATATTTTAACAACAAAAATAAGAGCATTTGAATAAATACAAGATCGACAAATTGTATGACATATTGTGGAAAATTCCAAGCAGAGCAATAGGAGGCAAGCAGGTAGCGGGAACTTCACCAGAAAAGTTTAATAGCCTTGAACCTTTGAAAATCGTGTTGCTATTCAAACGCACAGGTCATATTGAGTCCCACTGTACATCGCTATGCACATGTGGTAAGAAGGTTATTCCGTTGATGTCCATACTTGTTCAGTAGTTTAAAAACATTGCATGGTGCCACACTAAATCCTCTCATATCCTGTACTTCCTTATTGAGCTACATGGTCATGAGTCATGTTCAGCATTCTAATGGAGATGTGCCTATATGGAGTTTTCTAATGAATGAGAGCAGACAGGAAATGAGAGGGAGAGCAGAGAGACCACGAGCAGATGACTTCATGGGGAACTGAAAATGGTGTTTTTATTAAATAGTTTTAAGGGGTATTTTTATGCAGTGGTGAAATGTAACAAAGTAAAAGTGGTGAAGTACTGTAGTCCTTTAGTATCGTCTGAGATCTGAAAAGGCAGAGAGTTTATTTTTAACATATTGTTTGAGGGGAAAAAAACAATTGTTTCTGTTTCAACAGAAACAATTTGTTTCTGTTGAACAAAATACAGCAAAATCTTTATCAAAATCAATACTTTTGAAGGTTTATAAGATCTCAAAACCTGTGCAAAATACTTTTACTTTTTACTCTTTAAAAACATTTTCAATACTTTTACTTAAGGAGATTTCAAGTGATACTTTTACTTGAGTTTTACTTGTTTTGTTTTGTTTTTTTGCTCCAGTATCTGTACTTTTATTTAAGTAACAAAATGGAGTACCACTTCAACCACTGACTGTACACTGCTTTTGTGTTTAAAATAGCAGATATCACTCTCATTCAGAAAACTACAATTTCAAATACTCCATGGACCTGACAAACCAGATAGCCACACTGGACTTATTAGCTTAGTCAGTGTCATAAAGACTCAATAAATGCATTATTTTTCATGTACGCTGATAAAATAAACCAGTACAGCTATACTGCTCTTAGGGTGAAAATGAGTCCACTGTTTCTACATAACGTTTTATCCTCCATGAACCAGGAAGTAATGATGTGCGATGTTAGCATGCTAGTTGTTGTTAGAACTGGCATAAAGGCAAAGCTCCTCTTTGGCCTCTGAAAGTTATGAAAAAAAACGCTTATAAAGTCATTGCAGTGAATAATTACGATTCTGCCAGTGAGTTAAGAAGGTGAGGATTCTCTCCAATGAAATCTATTATCTGCATTTGATCCATGAACCCAACAGGATTGAGCCAACCTCCTGCCATATCTTGGGGCAGGATCTTGGCTTGATATTCCCAGATGGGGGATTATCCTAATGTGCATGTTTTAAATTTCAGAGAATTTCTTCCAGTCAGGCACAAACCAAAATAACCAATGAGTAATGGCTTTTTAATTGCTATTGGCTTTTGTTTCACTTATGGCCGGTGTCTCAAATTGCGCCTAATGCCCCTAGGGACCTGCGGTGCTAACACTGACACCTATGTTGTTCTAATGTCCGATGGGGCTAGACTTTCTCAAATCCACACATCAATTCCCCATGGATTTGCTCTGTACAAGTAAGAACCAGTGACCAGCACGTGTTGTGATAGTAACCCCAGCCCCAAGCAC
Organism: Periophthalmus modestus; assembly: GCA_019594935.1. Taxonomy (NCBI): domain Eukaryota; kingdom Metazoa; phylum Chordata; class Actinopteri; order Gobiiformes; family Gobiidae; genus Periophthalmus; species Periophthalmus modestus. The sequence continues at coordinate 6,235,223 of JAIEZT010000009.1, forward strand.
ATGTGCGTGTGAGGGGTAGTGGGTGAACCAGGACTCAATTAAACAGGCTTGTAAGGAATGCTTTCGGGGGGAACCAGTCAAGATGGCCGACCCTTTCTCTACCCTTGATCTCAATTGGTTTTGGCGTGACCCTGTGTACCATGAAGGAGAATTGTCACACATACATTAAGACCTTAGAATGGTGTGAAGGAGGAGATGTCCCGCTTGAATGGGCTAAAGAGGTCTCCAGAGAGGGGGATGCCAGGTCGGCTGGTCCCCCCAGAATGGGACGCTATAATGGGGAGAAAACTGGACATGTAATGAGGCGTAGATGGAGCACTGTGGATGGAGTGGTTTAAATTGTAATAGGCGACTGGGACAGATGTAAGGAGCCCATAGCACTGCTGTTATGGAGGTCATTTTGAATGGGTTATATGGTATTAAGATAGAAATTAAGGATCAAAATGTACTTATATTTTTCAAAATTAGCCAAAATTGTTACCAAAAAACCCAGTGAAAAAGGTAGAAAGAGGTACAAATATGGATAATAAATATAATAGTTGTATAATATATAATATAATATAATATTTTTTTGTTTTTGTTTATTAAATGCAATGTTATCAGTAGGGTTGTTTGTTTCAAACAAGCTTCATGCAATTGGAAATGCAAATCAAATCCTTTTTTTTTTGGGGGGGGGGGGGTCTTGGATTGAGACTGAAATTCAGTAGTTACAAAAAATCTCAAAAATAAGAATTCTTAGCCCTGCGATTAACTTATAGTCAATATAGACAATTAATAATTGTCTATATTATAACCAAACAAAGGCATATAGCTGAGACAGGCTTGGGAGTGCATTTAGCTGCGTAGCTAGGGTACAAATTATATGAATGCCGCCATGAAACACTACACAAGCTTAAAGCACCACAAACACAAATATGACGTATATATGTGGGGGAAATTATAAATATTGATTGATTAATTTTGCATACCTGTTTTGTAGATTTCATAGCGTAGAGAGAAGCCTGCCCCCTGGTGGGCGTAGTCAGACACAAACTTGATGTGGAGCGATGGTCCAGAGGAGATGATCGGAGCGGGAGCGATGTTACTACAGTGTTTACCCAGAAGGTCAGCAGATTCCGAGTTTCCATCATGGATCTCTACATAGTCATACCTGGAAGAGAAAAGGGATGGTTTATATAAGATAGCAGGATTTTTAAAACAGGATTATTACACTTCTATGGGGTATTAACTGACATATTTAGATGTCCATGTTGTCTCTACATTTACAAAAAAAACCCCAAAACGTATTATGTACATACTACGTATTAACATGTTTACATAAGGTTTCACTTTTGTTTTTCATGCTCTGAGTCAAGTGAATTGGAGCCAGAGTCGATGAAGCAAGAAGTGTGCCCATGATCACTTCTTATTTTGAATGCAGCGGCTAGCGCATTAGCTATGTCCATTTAAATATAGAGTCTATGGTTGCAACCCATGCCAAAACAAGAGCAAAACAACAGCAGTCTTAACTCACAAGAGCCAGTCTCCAAAAACAGACCAGTAACTGATGAACAGAACCTTTTCACATCAACTTGTCGACATAGCAAGCAAGTTGTTACTGAGCCTCAATTATTCTTAATAAACGATTTGTTCATGATGAATTAAAAGTAGTTATTATAAAATGTTACCAAACATATCAACATTTCCCATATATAAAAATGTAATTCATGTTTGGAAAAATGTATTGTCTCTGCCACCAATTCAAAAGAATGCACACTATTTTCCCACAGTGACCCAAATAAAATAATCCAATTCTTTGCGTCTATTGACCATTTAGACCTGATACAATTAACATATTTAAGTCAATGTAATAAGAAACCCTTTGTGGTGGGAACCGTAGATCAAAAGTCATGAACTAAACCAGTCTACATTTGCCCTCGGTCACATGATGCCCCGGTCAGACTGACTGAACTAAAGCTGAACTCTTGAGCATCTGAAGCTAAAACAGTTAATGTGGAACCAATGAGCCCAGTTTACACATCTGCTCTACTCCACAGTCAATAACCTGCTTATCCAGTACAAAGGGAAAACCACTTCCTCTGCTCCTGACCTGGTTCATGGCTTTGATTTCATGATTTCACATAGACAGAGGTGGATACTAGAAACATTCATTTGATCATACATTTCCATCTCTTGCAGTACATTACTTCACATATATTAATTCACATTTGCATTTATTTAACTGTATTACTATATTACTAATATACTATTATTTGTTCTTTTTTATGTGGAAAATTAACTGATTTGATTTTGATCACATGTTCACATGTATTATTATTATTATTATTATTATTATTATTATTGTTGTTGTTGTTATTATTTTACTTTACTTTTTATTTACCAGACAAAATTCATTTTTGCCATGTCTAATTATATCAACACTTGAAATGGGTTGTGTTCAAATATACAATCAAACATACTACATTGTACTACAACTACCAACCACTATCACTACCACTACTATTGCACTATCACTCCTATCACTACTACTACTCACTACTACTACTACTACTACTATTACTACTACTATTACGTTTAAATTGCTTATTTCAACTCAAACTATATCACTTTTCAGTACCAACAACACCCTTATATCAGTCTTTCCTTGGAGTATAAACCCATAGAAATTCCACACACTTCCACATAGTTGTCCTTGTCCCTGAGTTCTTTGATGTTTGTGAGGCACAAATGGTCTGGCCCCACAGCAGGAGTGTAGTCTGTGTGTCTGGATACCGCAGCCCCACCTGCCCTACTCTAAAATACACTTCAATCACTCCATGGACTTTGACTGGGCTCTTTGTCAAAACACTACACATTTCTGACCTGTATCTACTGGAACAGGTCAAATACTACAAAGACTTTAAGTGTCTTCTGGTTCAGTGGTTCAATAAATATTTACACTGTAATTACATTAATTAAAATGCACTGTTCCTGTTGAATGAATGAATAAGCATACAAGGTTTGGGGTTCAAGTGATATCACTACATTCTATAGGCCAATAATATTTAAAACAGATGGGGGGCAAGTAAAATTAATATTGTTCAAATGTAGTTTTTTGTTGTAATACAGCGAATCCTGGGGTCTAGTCATTAATGGAAATGATCAGGTTCAGCATTTGTGAATTTACCTTCTGGGTATGTTATGATAAAGTACAATGTAATCAATTGGGAAATCTAGCTCTTGTCCCCATCTGGGATCATCACATACTAGAATCTGAAAACTACCAATACTTGCATTAGTTGCATCTGTTTTGTGGTACATTTGAGCCACAAATCAAAAACTTTTATTGCAATTGGCTCTGTGCACAACGGTATCTGGCTAGTTCCAATCAATAAATCAATAAATACTGGCAGATCCCACTCTTGAGTTTAAAAAAACAAAAAAACAAAACATTATTGGTAGAGGTGTCAGATCTATTGACTCACAAGTTGGATTACTGTTGTTGTCTCCCTGGGCAAGACACTTAACCCTCCTCGCCCCCCTTTATAAACCTTTACCATCAGGTAGTGGACAGTTGATGCTAATGCTAATGCTAATTTCAGAGCCTAATAAATATTTAAATAACGCAGCTGAATGAATTTATCTATATCTAAGAATAATTGGGTTCCCCCTTACAACAAATAAAATTTAGTTGTTATGTTACATTTAACATTTTTTTTAAAAAGTTAGTTAAGAAACAAGCAGGAGGAGACCTTCCTTCAGGCCAAGTAAGAGTCAGATTTGTGGAGATGCAAGCCCACTCACAGTAAGAATACATGTTCCAGTACAATAAATGCATCCAAATTGGGTAAAAAAAGCATTTATTTTACATACTGGGGCTTTAAGCTGAATACAGTGTGTGCTTGTCTCTCCCATGACTTTATTATGGGTTGATATGAACAGGATCAAACAATTGTACATCTGTCTACATCATTGTTTGAAACTATAACAAACCATGCTTATGCCATCTCTCTGTGTGTACCTACCATGTCCTGCATTGTCACAACTATTCAACAAGCTCTAGAAATGATTGACAACTTACTACTCCCACATTCAAAAATAACATCCTATCTGGTGTCTATTGGAGTGTTGCAGTACCTGACAGGTGCCATAATACAGGTCGCGCACCTCATACCTTCCCATCATGCTTTGCTTCGGTCGGGCGAGACAGTTGAGACAGGAGCGTACAGAGTTGTGTCGCAGTTGCTGTCATATTTTCACCAGGAAAAGACAAGCTATCCTCCTCCTCTCTTTGGTGAACTGACAACTTGTTTAACAGCTATGCCAACCCACTCCGTGTCTTGTATTGTTCTCATCTTCCCATTTTTTCTTTCATAATGTTGAGCATTTTTTCCTCAAATGTGGCTTTATGCAAATCACTATCACATGACAAAAATAATCAAATATTTTTCCAGCAACACAACCAAACAAAATTACAGTGTTTATGTTTATGACTGTAATCTGCAAGTCTGAAAATTACAGTTAAAAGCTGTGATTTTACCAGATTATTAGGGTTTTAAAAAAGGGTTTTTGACAATTCAGCCTATGGGACTAACACGTAAGTATGTTGTGCTTTTAATCCTGTTGAAAATGCACAACCTTTTTCTTTACAATGCTTAGAGGGAGAAGTGGACCTTGGATACAGCTAATAAATTTAATTAAATACATAAACGTAAAAAAGTTGTTTTTGTTAATACAACTTTCCACCTTCAAGGCGCTCAAAGCACTTTACACAGAGGAACCATTCACCCATTCACACACACACATTCATACATCAGTGTACACAGACACTGGGAGAGCGGTGGAGTGTCTTGCCCGCGTAAACACCAACAGCATTCATCTCATCTATGGTAGCTGGAATCATACCGCCACCCCTGTGGGTAAGTGGATCTGACCGCTCTACCAATGATGTTTATGTCAAGAGCACTCTCCCAACTGAGCTACTGTCACCCTTTATTATTATTTTAGATATATTTTGGGGAAAAATTAGTAGTAAAAGGAATTCTTAAAAATACTTTGCCGACTGTGGCTTAAATGGTAGAGAAGTTGTGTAATAATCTATAGTTCCAGATTATAAATCCTGTTGGCTCTGTTGTTGTGTCCTAAGGCAAGCCACTTTACTCACCATGTTGATAAATATAGTGTATGCTTGGTAGTGGTCCAAAAGGCTGCTAACACACATTTTCAGCCATGTTTCCACCAATAAGCCTCAGGGCAGCTGTGGCTACAGTAATTTGATCAATAATGGCCTTCAGTGGTGCTCTGAGAAGATTGTTAATCTTATAATTAATTCTTATTAACATTATTGGACATATATACAATACACAACAATGAGTATCGCAACAAACCTTATCAAAGCCTGATCCTGTCTGATCTTACAATCTAAGCACGGTTGGGCCTGGTTAGTACTGGGATGGGAGACCAGTGGGGATACTAGGCACCAGGGGTAAAACTGTTGTTGTGTCCTTGGGTATTGAAAGATGGGTCAAATGCAGAGGACAAACTTTCCTAGGTGCATCTTAACCTTTAACTAAAATTATCATGTCAAATAGTATATTAAAAATCACAATAATATCGATACTGCAGTTCATCATGCATATTGTGATATTTTTTCAATACCAAGTTACTTCATATTTTGCCTTTTAAACTGCACTTTATAAGCTGTAAGGGTCTTTTTAAAATAGTTGGATTTCTTGACTTCAAAATCTCTTAGTATCTCTCCACAACCTCTTCACACCACCATGTGTCTAACTGCAGGGCGAACTAAATAACCAAAAGATATTCTCCCACAGGATCAAGACTTTGCCTCCGAAATCTCTCCAAATACGGCTCTTAAAATTACAATTTGTTTTAACATTTTAAAAGCTTTGGCCAGAGGCTGCAGTGTGGGCGTACAAGAGCAAAAAATTCAAAAATCAAGATATAATTTAAGACATCCTGAATTGAAAATGAGATATTACAGTGAGAGATCGGTGTGCAAATGAGAGAGATGGTGGGAGCGACAGATATTTGAGGTGACGATGGAAAGGAAAATTAGAAAAATATTTGACAAGCAGCAAAGCCGAACATGAGACTGGATCTGCTGTGCCAGAGTTTCCCATTCAGACAGACAGGGCCAGGTGTGACCACAGCTCCTCCAGTGCTGGCTCTGGACTCTGCATTCACACTCTAAAGACGCTGCAAAAGGAGATACTCCAAATGCTTTTAGCTTGTTTTGAGTGGTCCTGACAACATTTTGTTCATTTCTGATGGTTATTTTAGTCGTTTCATAGTAATTCTGGACATTTTGAACTTTGGATATTGGATATCCAAATTAGATGAGTTGAATGCTATACTGTGAAAGATTTCTGGCAAAGCATTAACATATCTCCATAAAGACAAGCAGGTGGTAGGCCATCCACCTGAAAAGTTGAATATAGTCCTTTTAAAATGATGTATTTAAACTGTACAGTTGTCCCTCACTATATCGCGGTTCACTTTTCGCAGCCTTGCTGTTTCGCGGCCTTTTTTTAGTGTAATTTTGCATGCTTTTTTTACAGTGTATGTTTCCTTGTGTCTTTGTGAATGCTGCAGACCAGGGTGAGAGTGACTTAAATGTATTTATTACATAAAACCCTTCTACAGAGGTGATCAACTCTGCAGCGTGTCTGGGTCCATGACTAACCTTTATGCTAGCTGGTGCGCCCAGTATAATTAAGTTGCCACTAGTTTATGGCTGATGTCTTTCTACTTGTTCTAGATAATGATGTCGCTTTGTCACTGGAGCGTAGCCTCTGATTGGTTGACGCTGTGCATCAAACGTCAAAAAATTTGGCTTTTTCAGCTTTTGGACGTGTGAACAGAGCGCCTGATGCCTGAACGCTCAAGACGTGCTGCGTCAACGACAAATTTGCGCCGCTCTGAGTGGGAGTAACATGGCAACCAACAAAATGGGTAATCCCAAATCTGCTTGTCATATTCACCAAACTCCGATATTGCCAAAGGACTTGGCAACTGTTCTAACCCAAATGTATACACTTGTAGACTGAAAATTCAACTTTATAGCGCCAGTCTAACAATCATCACCATAGTTATAAGTCTACTCCAAGGTTGGCCCTATCTCGCAGCGGTGGGGTGGGGGGGTTGTATTCAATTCAATTCATTTTTTTTTTTTTTTTTTCCATTTTTCCAATATTGTTGATGTAGCCAGTAGCTCTTAGACAAGCTGTGTACCTAAGTAACTGTAATATAGTTTTAAAAGGAAGGAGGAATATTGATATAGATAAAGCAACGTATTCAACCTTGGAAATGTACTATGTATTTCTTCTGCCTTATCTCTATGAATATGTTGCCTTGTATGTTCAGTATGACATTACCCCTATCTGTTTTGAATTTCAAAAAACATGACGTGAGCGGACTTGCCTTCCTACAGATTTGACCTGTTAAATCGGTAGTACCACCTAATGCCATACTGTGGAGCATTTCAATCAAAGCCATAACAACTCCAGTGAAATTTACACAGTGCACCTTCAACTGCCTTTGCTCTTTTCCTCAGTAATTTCCTGTCTGCCTGCACGTTTGTGTCTGTCCACAGGGGGCCTCGTGAGCACATGGACAAACAGCAGGCCCTGTGGCGTTAATGTGTCTCTGTGTTGGTGTATGCAGGAGCAGGCGTTCACACAGGCTTTGATCACTGCCTCTGGGCTCAAACGCAGAGAAACTAACAAAAATGACCATCTGTGTAGAATGCATGGAGGTCGGTGTGCAAAATTGGCTTTTTAAAGGTACGCTGTGTAACTTTTCCGGTGGAAGGTCTGCTCCCTACTTGTCTTCTTGAACTTACTGTATATTTACGCCATCACTTCTCCATCTGTGATGGAAAAGGCACTCAGTTGTGTATACTTAAGTAAAAGTACAGTATCATATGAAAATATGCAGTACATATCAGCAAAAATATTAAGTTAATAAGTGCTTGTTTGAAAATGTTCTTAAAGAGTAAAAAGTAAAAATATTTCTCCTCAAATGTACTGATTTTAATAAAGATTTGTGCTGAATTTTGTTTAGTAGAAACAGATTATTTTTTACTAGCTTTTTTATTTATATCTTTGTTTGCTCAACTATGAATGTATTAAAAATAAACCCTCAACCTTTTCAGCATAAACATTTTTAAAAAGACTTTTACTTTTCAGTGCAGCTCAAAAATGTAGTGGAAAAGAAAGTAGAGATACCAGCCCTCAAATGTAATAAAGTAAAAGTAAAAATGGCGACTTGACAGCTTTCATCTGTAGGAGTTGCAATCGCATCACCAACCTGTGGGTCAGTGGCTCTGACGGCTCTACCAGTGTCAAGAGCGGGATTCAAACCCTAGACCTTTGGATCAGAGGACAACCACTCTGTCTACTGTCGCCCCTAACTGAGCTACTGCTGCCCCCAATTCACACATCATTATTCACACATCATTATGGGTCCAGGTTTTTACAAAATAGAGTAACCTACTTGAGTTACACTATTATCTGTCAGCGCACAATTAAAGACGTTATGAGTAACCTGCACTTGATTTAAATAGTCTGGTTTTGATCTGTATCTTCATCACGAACACAGTTCTTCTCAATTTTGACAATATCCAAAGAAGAGCTGATCCTCTCTCCACGGGTTTGCATTGGACTGTCCACTGCATCAGAAACAGCTTTACTCGGTCAAACTACAACAAACCCGTGAGTAGCTTGTGTGAGAGTGGAGGCTTGGTTTGAAAATGATGTTTAGACAAAAGTAATTATTTTTCTATGAACCACATATACACCATTGCAGTGTTTATTTTCTTCTCCATTCTGTCATACTTATGAAGAGAAGTGAAATTTACAGTAAGCAATTTTCCACGGGTTAAATGTGATGGGAAAAGTCATGATTCTATATATAGTAATATCTAAAATTAAAATCCACAAATGCTGAACCTAATCACTTTACAGTACAAGTGACAAGAGTGGAGGCTATGGTTTAACCACAAAATGTTTAGACAAAAAAATAAGTTTTCTGTGGAATGTCCATAGGACCATTGGTCAGTGTATTTTCTGGTTTTCTGTCATATTTTTTAATCAACGGAAACGTGCCCACAGGACTATAAACTCGGACGAGGGGGCTTTTTAACTTTCACACACCTGGGATACTGTCCTGAAGAAGTCAGACTGCAGATGGAGGTGTCTTCCAACCGGTGGAGGCAGGACGACAACGGCATCTGCCTGTTTAAATCAACTTACTGGACACGTCTCAGCCAAATCATATGACCACTCTGAAGTAGACCACTAGTGAGCAGTCAAAACAGATTTGTAGTCCCTATAGAAGTTATTTGCTGTGAAGAGCGGCAGCCCCATGCAAATTAATACAACCCCAATGACGATGCCAGCACCCACGATAACTTCCAGAATAAGGTCATTAGAGAATGGTGATGTAATTTCAAAACTAGCAATACAAGAGTTTACAGCTAATTATCATTATTAATGTAGTAACTGATATATTACTTATACACGTTGTCACGGCTAATGACTTTAGCATGATGTGCAATATTTTTCCCCTAATTTCTGTTTATATTTCTTACACCTGTGTCTATGGAGGGGCAGCTGGGGTCTTTCTGTCACTCGAGCACTTAGAGAGAGATTGGGTGATGACAAAGTTGGAGTTCTAAAGTAATGGGCCTATTAGAGAAGACATATGGAGAGAGAGACAGACAGAGAAGAAGAGAATAAGAGAGAGAGGGGAAGAGGGGAGAGAGAATGAGAGAGAGAGGGGGAGAGAAAGAAGGGGCAGAAAGAGAGAAAAAAAGAGTGACAAGAGAGAGGGGAAGAGCAAGAGGGAGAAAAAAAGAGGGGGCGAGAGGAGACAGAGAAGGAGGAAGAAGGTGAGGATAAGAGGAAAAGAGAGGAAGAGAGACAGATAGAGAAAGGGGGGAGAGAGAGGGAGAGCAAGAGGAGACAGAAGAGAAGAGGCAGGGGACAGAGACAAATAAGGGGTAGAGAGAGAAAGAACAAAAGAGTGACAAGCGGGAGAGAAAAAAGCAGAGAACAGGGAGAGACCAATCGATTGGTAATCATGGTCTTAACCAGTGCTGATGTGGGGTCAGTCCTTCAAACACTTGTGCAGTTATTACAGTGAGAGGCATTGATCACACAGAGTCCTTTAAAACACATGGGGCTAAACTGCAGCTATTATATTACTGTTATAAAATATACTGTGACATTGGCTTACCAAATATCTGTTAATTTGTTTTTAGTTTGTATCGTTGTTGTTTTGTTTGTTTGTTTGTTTGTTTTGTCTACTTTCCCCTAAGTTTGTCCAGGTCAGTAGCTGCTCCAGTCTCACTGATGTTAACATAAGCCAACAGCCAGCTGCTAAATGACCACATTCCTGTCACTATGTCTTCTCTCTCTTTCTCTCTCTCTCTTTCTCTCTCTCTCTCTTTCGCTTTTCCTCCTCATATGTACCTTACCTTGTCTATCGTTCTCTCTCTCCACTCCTACCTCTCTTATTCTCTCTTCCTTGCTATCTCATGCTCTCTTTTTTCTCCCTTTCTCCCTAATCTGTAACTTGTTCCCCTCTCTATCTCCCCTTCTTTCTCTCTTCTGTTCCTGTCTTTCTTCCTTTTCTTTACCGCCTCCCTCTCTCGGCTCTTTCTCTCTCTCCATCTGGTCCCTGTACCCCTGTGTCCTCAGGCGACTGTCACATCACATCACCTATATGACTCTGCGAAGACTTCAGACTCTTATGAATTACTACAGTAGTACTATTTATACTTCAATTGAGGTAGTACACAAGGAAGGGCAAAGCTACTACACCAAAAGTCTTGTTACTGGTGATGGCATATGTATAAGCACTCATTAGGATGTCAAGTCAAAGGATGTATATTAAGGTGACTACTACTAATGGACAAAGTTGCTCTTATTACATTCAGTATTATTAGCTTAAAGTACTTTGTCCAGAAAATAGTCACATGACATAATTGTAGTTGTAAATAAACTTCTTCTTTTACCTCACCCTCTCTCTCGATAACCCCTCCCACCCTCTTTCTCTCTCCCAATCGTTCTCCCCCTCTTCCCCCTCTCTCTTTATTCTTCTCTCTCCTTCTCTATAGCTCCCTTTCCTCTCTTTTTCTATCTCTCTACACAATCCCCCCTTCTATTTCACCATCTCTTGCCCTTCTCTCTTCATCTCCCCCTCCTTCTCTCTTCTTTCCCCTTCTCTCTCTTATTCACCCACTCTCTCTCCTTTCTGTGCCCCTTTCTTCTCCCCTCCCTCCCTACCTCTCATCTCTCCCGGTTTCTTTCTTTCTTTTGCTTTCTCTCTCTCTTCCACAAGTGGCATTTATGGGAGTTTGGCTGCTGTAGATTTGAACATATTCTCTTAGTACAAAAGCGCTTTGTGCCCTGGCTCCAGGTGCTTTCAAATAAAACTCTTTAATCCTGGAGCCTTTTTACTAAGAACACAGAGAACACCTCGCCTCAGCCTCACCAGAGGAACACAGGCACTTCTACTGTGTCTGAGTCCAAGACCTGCAAATATTACCTCAAGAATATAAAGGGAGAAAGTGACTACACACTCAAAGTGCATATGACAGGTTAGACTAGACTAATAGCTAAATGATTTAACAAATAAAAATAAATGACAACACTTGACAACACAACACTATTTTCTTAGATCAGTGTTTAAACTGTCAGAAAAATGCATTCCTTGTGCATTAATTGTCTCAGCATTTTGGAAGGAATTGATCACAGTCGATGACCTAGGTGGAGGGATTCCATTTTAGAATTCCCTGATACTTAAGTGATTTGCAACTTTTTGTTTTAAACTTTTTTCAGCTCCAGGCAACCTCACTGTTAGTGTCACTACTTCCTGTCCAATTCTATCTCTACATAGACTGTATAAAGAAGTGGACTAAATGAGTGTGACGTCACCCATAGCGTTTGGCTCCAGTCAAATGAAGCTCGAGGCTAGTAGTTACAGGGGTGAATTTGTAGCCGAATTCCATATTTGGAATTCTGACCTTGAGTATCATAGCACCCAAAAGAACCAATCTGGATCAATGCTGTTGAAAGTAACACCCCTTCCTGCCCGCACCGCAAACCTGTCAATCAAACCTGTTGCTAACGCTAGCAGAAGCGACCCTGGGGAAAGAAGCCATTTGATTTGTCTCTTATTAATGCTTATATCGTTATTTACAGACCAAATTATTAAATAAAAACACCAGGATAATATAGAGCGGGGCAGTTAAGACCAAAATGACGAGGCTCACTGTAGAATATAGAAAGAGGGGAGACAACTTTTCAATGTAAAGTGAATTGGAGCCAGTCGATGAAGCCGGAAGTGCGCCCATGAGCGATTTTGGATTTGGATTGCAGCGTCTAGCATGTTAGCTATATATATATAGTCTATGATTTCTTAGAGGATTTTACAGAGTCACGCTAAAATAAATAAATATTTCGGATCCAGCTGTGGACAGGGAGCTGTGGGTGGATGTCACTGAAAACATGCTAAACACCACTCAAATAAAATTAATATTTCACCCAGAGGACACTTCTGTGTTTAGAAAGAGACATGTTTGTGTCTCATTGCTGTCTAATGCTAATGCAAATTTTGAGGCATAATAAATAATAATAATAATAAAAGTATTACACAAATACAAATAAAAATAACAGGGTAGTCTTTATTTTAATTAATTTGAATTTTAATAGCTTGTTTATTTTATGTTTTCAAATTTTAATAAAAGCGGCTGTTAGCTTTGAGACACAGTGAGCTAGCTAGTGTCCTGCTGTGCTATTATGATGAATATGTACCACATGCACAATAGGCTAATCCTTCAGCTAAGTGTTATTTAACATTTCTAGTGGGGGGTTTGCTACCTGCTTATTATTATCATCACTTAATCTGGAATGTTCAACAATACGGCAGTAAATGTATTTATCTGATGCTTTTATTGTTCAAAAAATAGCTTGAAAAAGGCTTCTACAGATCTGGCATGTAACATCAACTGCCTGTCTCCATGGGCATGGATCAGTTTAATGCCATATTGCAGGACATTCCAGGCATAGCATTAAAAACTCCCTGTGGTGGACAGTGCAAGTTACACCTCTGAGGATGAGTCAAATGCAGAGGACACATTTTTTCTACAGGGGACAATAGTAATATACATGAAACAAGAAAAATATATTGTGATCCAATAAATGTGTAGACATAATATATTTAACATGTAGTCTTGTGTTTAAAACCTGCTGAACAATATTTAGTCATTCTCATTTACACTCTTGGACACATAAAACTTCCACTGTAAATGCAATCAGAATTTTGAAACCCAAATTGCAAATCTAATCACAATCAGAAAAGATGTGTTCCAGATTTGTTCTACATTTACACACAAACTGGGAATGACCACTCATGCTATTCTATTGTATTACCAATAATATACCTTCTTTGTTCTGTTACCAAGCTACACTAAAAACTCTCCCATTTTTCTTGTTTTCATTTGTGCCTTTTGCTTTCTTTGCTCCTGATAATGATCCTCCTAAATTTCACTCACGCTCCACTTTGCAGGCAGGAAAACGTAAAAAGGGAAAAAAAAAGATGAGTAGCTTTTGGTAAAAGAGAGAGAGAGAGAGAGAGAGAGAGAGAGAGAGGAGAGAGAGAGAGAGAGAGAGGAGAGAGAGGAGGGAGAGAGAGGAGGGGAGAGAGAGAGAGGAGGGGAGAAAGAGAGAGAGGGAGAGAGATGGGGGAGAGAGAGAGAAGGAGAAAGGACGGGAGAGAGAGAGAAGGGGAGAGAGACGGGGGAGAGAGATGGAGGGAGAGAGAGGTTGGTGATTGATTGAGGCAGAGTACAAAGACGAGGTTTAAATCATTAGTGAAACCATTATCGTCGACGGCAACCTCTCTGTCATATAAATCACTTGTTAACTTACTGTGTTACTGTGGCATTGTGGGAGCAGAGGAAATATGCCTACGTGCTACTGCTGTTATTGGGGCACTAGAGGTGGGTAGAGTAACCAAAAATCTGATATAGTAAAAGTAATGTAACTTCAAAATTATACTTAAGTAAAAAAGTAGTAGCTCAAGAAAGTACAATAAAGTGTAAGAGTATTTGGCAACCGCTTCTCAAGTATCCGATTTTAACAGAAAGTCAAAGTAACAACATTAAAGGCTCAACGTGTAACTTTTCAGCCAAGTAATACAAAATAAAATAAAAAAAATATTTTTTTTTTTTTTTTTTTTTTTTTTTATTTGACTGAAAAAACATGCATCCTTACTATGAGCGGGCTCGCACCTCCACAAACCTGGCTCTCATTTGGCCTTTCCATGTCTGTTCCATGGAAATACTGTTCCTTTGGCTATAATCTTCCACAGTGTGACTTAAAAAATATATCTATCTCCATGGAGAATGTTTCAAGGTACGGTTTTAACTTTCTACTTTCATGGAATTATGCAGTTGACTTTCCACATGTAGGAAGTTACACAGTGCTGCTTTAGATAATTATTTTATTATAAATTGTCACATTTTTATATAGCGCTTTTCCACCTTCAAGGCACTCAAAGCACTTAAATCAAGGAACCACTCGCCCATTCATACACCAGTGTACTCAGAGACTGTGGGAAAGGTGGGTTAAGGACACAATGACAGTATTCATCTGTGGGAGCTGGAAACACAAGGCCACCCTGTGATGTCTACCAATGATGTTTATGTCAAGAGCAGGACCGACCTTCAGATCAATGGACAAACACTCTACACTCTACTGCGCTACTGTCACCTTATTGATATTTCCCCAAAAATAGTTCATAACATTTTGACATAGTTATATCAGATGGAGCGGTGCAAGACATACGAATTTTCTTTAATATTGTCATCATCATAAAGCTTTTGCACTTGTAACCAAAACTTTTACTGTTACTTCAATAACAATATTACTTAAAGTATGATCTCTGAAAACCACTCAGAGAAGTACAATTCTTTTCTAAAGTTATTTAAGCTCTGGATGTTACACCGAGATAAATGGGTTATGATATGAAGAGGGAGAGGAGGAGGCGAGGGTGCATTGGCCGTCTGCCTGGGAACTGCGCAATAATGATTTGGCCAGAAAAGCACTGGTTCACTGCAGATGGAGGGATCAAAACTCTGAAAGTCCACTCTCTGATTTGGGTTTGGTGGTGCATAGTTGGATAGTTGGACAGTGGCCTACAGTGATATTTAGTCCATGATGAAGAAATCAGTTGTGTTCCCAAAGATCAAGGTGAAATATCATGCAGTTAACTGAATTATTGAGTCTGGGTTACTAACATTGTTAACATGCATTTTGTTCTATGAAAGCTGCCAGAAAATGTTAGAAAATTATCTCTTTCTTTTAATTTATGGAGAAGACTAAACGACTGAGTAATGAAGTAAATAGGTATTATGTAAGTAAATAAGAAGCTTTTCTGTTAAAAATAATAATAATTAAAGCCACAAACGGCAATGATGGCCCTCACCCAGGGACTCGTGACCATCCCCGCATTGCATTCTCCCCACTCGGCCACCGCCCAGTTCACGATCTGTTCCCTTTCACACCATTTCTGTAGTGCAGTGTGGCAATTGCTTTATAGTGGTGGTGTGCATGGCTTTGAACCAGCAACCTTGTGCATAATATAGATAAGGTGCAATTGACTTTTTGGCATTTTTTTAAGCTTTTTAAGCTTTCTCCAAGTTTCAGGACAATTGGACAATGTTGTGTCTTTTATGTGTATTATAGGGGGCGCTATTGTATAGAGTGGCCATGTGCTTTTTTCTTAGCTCTGTTTATGTTTGGATTCTGCACCCATAGTTACATTTCGGCCAAGCATGCGCATCTAAGACATTTATTTTTAAATAGTTTTTTTTTTTTTTCTTTAGGAATCTTTGCACCCCTGCTGGCCAACCATGAAAAATGACCCATATTGACCCATGACCCATAATGTTAGCATTTCATGTCTATGGTAGGACGCTCTACTATGTTCAGTTTGATTAGTATACATAGTCTATTGCATTCAGGCCAGAATCACACATCTGTGACTTGAATTTGAGCTGTCTAAGCCAATACCCGTGCATGTAAGACTTTTTTTTTTTTAATGTTTTCTTTTTTTTTGTTTCTTTAAGGAGTCTTTGCGCCCCTGCTGGCCAACCATGAAAAACCCACGACCATGTCCGTAATAGAATTTTTTTGCTTCTTGTCATGCATCAAATTCAATGGCCAAATTTTAGGTCAGTCTAGGTCAGTTTGCCCATAGCACAGGCAAACTGTATGGAATTTCCAAAAAACTTCAATGTTTTTTGAAAACCCATCTGTCTAGATGTGACATGTGAAATCTGAGCTCATTTAGACCAAAAACCTAGGACTACATATGTTTTGTAGACACACAGACAAAAGGGCAACAAAGTTTTGATCCAATAGGGCCGACTTCATGTTCATCATAGAACAGTGTTCCAATTCATTTTTAGGCTTGCATCACGATGCTCTATCACTGTTCCGAATTTTGTGAGAATATGCCAAAGTTTGCCCGGCTCTTCTCCCATAGGGGTCCTCCAGTTGGACGGGCTCAGGATGCCCATTTCATAAGATTTTTCATCTAACCGGTCGATCCTATACCTCCATGTGAGACTTTTTGTCGATGTTCAGAGGGTCAAAAATGTGATCATTTAGTCGGAAAAGGAATAATAAGAAACCCATGAAGAACAATGCCCCTCGCTGTGTGACTGGCCGAAAAACAATGCCCAGCTAATAAAAATGAATTCAAGGTTTTTAATTTCAATTAGCTCTGTGAACAGCAGCACGCTACCTAGCTCGCTGTGTCTAAACCTCATGCTAACATTTTTTTGAAAGTGTAAAATGTTAAATAAACAACCTATTAAAATTCAAGTGAATTTGAATAAATTAGGACTACGTGACTCTTCTTAAATGTAGAATACTTTACTATGCCTCAAAATTAGAATTAGCGTTAGCACTGAGACAAAACATGTCTCTTTCTAAACACAGAAGTGTACTCCAGGGAAGTATTCATTTTATTTGTGTAGTTTTGAACATGCTGTCAGTGACATTCACCTGAGGCTACCTGTCCACGGCCTGATCTTTAATTATTCGGCAAAAACAGCAAAATAAACTTGGACAGGAAATAATGCCACTAACATTGAGGTTGCTGGGCATGTTTGTTCACAGAGCCAGTTAGACTTTCATGGTTAAATAAAGGGTAAATAAATAAAGACCTCCCTAAAGCAATTCTCCTACCAGTCGTGTTCATTTTGTTGGCACTGGATAACTATTAAAAAGTTGATATTTTATTTTACATATTACTTAATCAGTCTAACCATTCCACATTGAATCCATTTCCCGTACATCCCTTTAGCTTTGATGCTTAGCCCCCTTGTGACTGAACACCGCTGAACGCAGACTGAGCAGGTCAAAGATGATGGATGACAACTATCGAATAGAGGGATCACGGCTGGAGGTCTCAGCAGCGATTGGACCAGAAGAGAAGGGAAAGAGAGGAGGGAAGGAGAGAAGGAGGTAGGAGCTAGGAGGGAGCTGTCAGGATGATTTGAGCCTGCCCTCCACAGACCCTGACGCTGCACTTTTACCTATAAGCATCAGCAGTAGTAGTATAGTAGTAATAGTAACAGCAGTAATAGCAGTAGTAGTAGTAGCCCTGTATTAAAAGCCCTGAACATGATTTTTTTTTTCCGTGTATTTAAGCAATAACTTGTCTTGCCCCACTACAGATATATTAAGTCAAAATAAATCAGCTCTTTGCTGTCTGCATGTAATTATAAAGCGTTTTACTTTCTGAGAATCAGGAAGTGCACATTAGCATGCTAGTTGTTGTTAACATTACTGTGACTGCAAAATTATGTTCTGGTCTCTGAATGTTATGAATTAGATTAGATTAGTTTCGTTGAAAGGGGACAGTGCAATTTCATAAAGCACATGATTAAACAAGAGAGGCTAAAAAGAGGCTATTTTTCATCTATAGTCCCCTGGCCCTGATATCAGAGGAGCAATAAAAAAGAACATTCACAGGACAAAACAGAAAAGCACTTATAAACTTATCACAGTGAAAAATTGGGATGCTCTGAATGCATAAGATAACTGAGGAATAACTTTGGACCATTTTAAACTTTTTAAAGAAGATCCACTGTGTTTGTGTCTGCTCTAGCTCTAGTCTAAAACATGCGTGGCTTATTATGTTATAATTTGCACAATTTAAATCACAGTGTTCATCAAAAACGACATATTAAAAGAAGCAAGTCTTCAGCGTTCGAAAACGGTGTTGCCCAATGGGAGATGATGTTGCCATAAACATCATCATTGGAGGTGCCGACAAAGAGTCGGCACCAATAGCAGCAGACCATGCAAGTGAGCAGCAGATTTTTTTTTTGTTTGTTTTTCATCTATATCAAAATGACTACGCCATGCTTGCAAATCCTGCACATATCACAGCTTAAGCGATGATCGCTCATCGCTTAACCTGTGATATGTGCAGGAAGATAGCTCAAATATGCACAAATCACTCCAAATACAACTTGTGGTGAGTAAACGGTGAATGGAAGTTGAGTTTCCATAATAGGTCTGTTTTAAAATGAACTAGTTCAGTTTTCCACATTTTTAAGACAATAAAAATCAGATATAGCAATTTGTTCCATTTACTACCCATCCTTCCTCTGTCTTTATGTCCTTTAATATGTGAATTTGGGCATGCTTCCTTTTTCCCACTGACCACGCTCGTCCAAGGTCTAAGGTCTAACTTCAAAATAAAATGTCAGGGAGGATGTTGAATCACTTGTGAAATGAGAAGTGTGAGTGAGTCATAATAGGTCTGGTTATATGCTGATCATAGCAAGGCCAGGGCTAGACATCCTTCCTTCCTCTACCCTCCTATCTCCTATCTCCTTGTTTCCTTTCCTTGCTCTTAAATCTGGTATGTATGAATCTTAATGAAAACATCTCCTGCGCTGTACGACCATGTATTGATTTGGGCGCGGTGCTTGGTCAAAAGCTGTGCATTATGGATTCACGATTACCATCTTAAATTGCAATCAGGCGCTTGGCGAATTAGATTATCTCAAGGTTGTGTAATAATAAAACAGGCCCTGTCGAAAAGCAAGAAGGGTAGACATGGAAAAGAGACTAAACAGGGGCTGAACCAGAGCAAAACCAAGACTGAATCAGAACTAAACCAGGACTAAGCCAGGACTAAACCAGGACTAAACTAGGACTGAACCAGGACTAAACCAGGACTTTTCCTATGTAACTTTTCTGGTTTACTACCTGCTTGTTTATGTTCTTTGCCTGTAATGTTCTACAGTATGGCATTAAAAGTGGCTATTCAATTGCAACTGTTTTATTGCCAAGAAAACACCTTGACATATGGGTTGAGCAGGCTTGCCTCTCCACATACTTGACCTGTAACTGCCATCTGCTTGTATCCATGGAAATAGAAACATTTGATACCATACAGTGGAACATTTCAAGAAAACCAATTACATATCCACGGACACAAGCAGGTGGTAATCTACCAGAAAAATCTCAAAGTGTAGCTTTAAACTTCCATTGGACTGTTGGCAATCTAAAACATACCCTGGAAGGCTAGGAAAATATAACCAATCACAATTAAACATCAACATATCAAATTATGAGAATACCAAATGGCTAAAAAATTGATTGAAATACTGCATGAAATTTGTGAATGAGCATGAATAATGTAGGGCCTTGTTCTGAGTAAAGCCATTCTAATAATTTGTCAAGTGACCCATTGCATGTTTTGGGAATCTAGTGCCTTCTATTTGTAATGTACTAAAGACAAACTGTTGTGTTGTCTCCACCCTGCCCCTGTGCTGTGTTCACATCATATCAATAATACATAGGTGGATTTCACTGCTCTGATCTGAATCGCACATGCCTTTGTGAGTGGGACAAATGCATAAATATTTCACCAGTTGCTGTTTGTTGAAAGGTTGAAAAGGCCTGGACTGCACTCTGCTCTGTGCCAGCTCTGTCACATTCAGATGTGTGTACAGTGTATGTTTGCATTATTTAGGATTAACAAAGCTGGTATCAATGTTTTTCACTGCTTAAATGTAGTACATATAGCCTGCGTGTGTCATGGTTTAAAAAAGGAACTACAATCATAACTGAACCTGGGTTGCAAGTGTCTTCGTCTATAGACTGAGGATGGATGCTTTTCTCATTCTCAGGGTATAACAGGCCCAAAAGTTCAGAACCCCCAGAATTGAGTGTTTGTCCACTGATTTGAAGGTTGGCAGTTCTCAACATAAACATCATTGGTTGAGCGTTTGAGCGGATCCATTGACCCACAGACTGACGGTGCAATTCCAGCTCCCACAGATAAATGTCGCCATTGTGTCCTTGGGCAAGACACTTAATCCACCTTGCCCCCAATGTCTGTAAATTAATGTGTGTGTGAATGGGTGAGTGTTTCCTTGATCTAAAAAGGAAAAGTGCTATAAAAAAATGTGACCTTTTACCATATACATAGCCTGTGTGATTCTTGGTTTAAAAAAGGAACTACAGTCATAACTGAGCCTGGGTTGCAAGTGCCTTAGCCTGCAGATAGAGGATGCATGCTTTTCGCCTTCTCAGTATACGGCAGGTCAAAAGCTCAGAGCCTCCAGAATGTACTCTAGCACTAATTAATGATTGGTTGGAGGTTCTCAGGTTTGGGTAGTGAGGATTCAGATCAGAGAGAATTCTGGTCAGTTCTCATTTACAATAATTACTTTGTCCAATTTAGTCTTAATTTAGTTTTGGGATAGTCCTGCTATAGACCTGGTTCTGATGTGAAAACTGCAGTGAGCTACTGTATACTTTATGGCTATCGGTATATAGCCCTAAAAGGATTACAAATTACAAGCAAGAATGCCAGTTTGTACTAGTGGTCCAACTGATCACCACCCATCATGTATGCACACAGTCATATAAAACAAGATGGTTGAAGTGTCTTGTGTAGCTGGGTTCAAACCATTAACCACCTTAACCAAAGGGCCACAGACTCTGTGACCTTAACAGTGCAGTAAGTAGTATTTCCAATCGTGGTGGTCTAATTGTTGGTTATTTAGGTGTCCTACAGCTAAGGGTATTTTAGTTCAGTAAGGCCTCCAGTGCTTGTGTACAGTGTGTGTGTGTGTGTGTGTGTGTGTGTGTAATAGAGCTGTTAGCTTCTGGTCGAAGGTCACGGAGGTGTGTGTGTCTCCGTGGGGGGTAGAATATGTCCTCGCTGATTGTCGGCAACAGGTCGGACATTGGTCACATATCAGAGTCTCTACATCTCTGTCTAAAATGGTGTCTCTCTTAAACACATGTACGGTATGTGGGCGACAGTGGCACATTTCGTTAAGCACTTACCGTATAACCAGAAGGTGTTACCCAAATGCTTATTGCCAAATGTGTTAACCTTTATATAAAAAAAAAGAGAGATAACACACAATAAAGTATTTTAAAAATCTAATTATATGTTGAATGTAGAAATATTATATGGATACACTGCAAAACACGATGAGGTTAAATTATTTGTATTGATATGAGCTATTTTGGCTGGTTTAGATGTATCTACATATTAGATATAGACAGAGAGTTCTATAATCATGGTTCCATTACTGCAAACAAGATAAATATTCTGAATTAACTGAACATTCTTGCAGTGCATACCAGTGAATATGCAAAGACAAATTAGCATGTTGCTAGTGTGTTAATAGTTCATGTTCATCTCTTCCTAAGAAACTTTGAATGATTTCAACAAAAGGCAAACCAAAAACTAACAGCACCAGACACCCTAAAACCATTACATAAATCATCCAAACAAGATTTGTATTTCAATTTCTCAAACTCTCTCAGGCTATAGACTTGAGTTCAACGCCACAGAGCCAGTCAGCAGTAAATCTTCAGTTTACAAAGAGGAGACACACTAGTACATGGGCTCATCTCATTCGGGACAATGGAGCCGTATGTGCTTAGACAAAGACACCATTGTAACTCTGCAACATGCTTCAATGTTGACCTTTTGCTAGCCCATAAAAAACAAGATAGAGCCGCATCTGTTCCTTGCAAAATAATGTGCCAAAATCCAGAGCCTAAGGAACTGAAATTGGGTTTGTCAAGAAGTGGGAAGGCTACGGTTGGTGGGTACTTTTTCAGGTGGTACTTAGATTTGGAAATCTGTATCTAATTCAGGATTGTGATTAGTTTTGCGGTTTATGAACCTATATGAACTGACAAACTAATGCAAGAATCACATTTCCGAACATGTTTGTACAGTTCTAAACTACACAGCTAGAACTGACCATTTTTTCTTTGCGATTTACTAATTGCATCCATTCAAATTGTGATTTCGATTTGATTGTGATTAATCTTGCAGTTATGCTTGGATGTTTTATTTCTGCTTCAGACAACTGCTTAGTCCTGGTAAGTTTTGATTCAGTCGTGGTTCAGTTTATCTATAACAATAAACTTATTGATCTCCACTGTGCAACTTTTCAGGTGGATGATCCGTCACCTTCTTGTCTCCATGGAGATGTTGCTTTGGCTGGAATGCTTTGCAGAATTGTATTCAACTTCTATCTCGATAAAGAGAAGCAGGTGATGCCCCCAGGCCAAGTTATAAGATGAATCTATGGAGAGGTGAGCCCGCTCACAGTAGGAACCTATGTTTTTAGAGCAATGAAAGCACTCATAATAAAGCAAATGCTAAATAGATATTTTGTTTAATGATATACTGTGGAAATTATGCAAAGAAATAGCATCTCTCTATAGACAAGCAGTGGATGTACCCTCTGCCTGAAATGTTACACAGTGAACCTTTAGGACCACAGTAGCATTTCACATTAGCCAACTCTCTCTCGTTAGCTGTTATTGACAATCTTGACTCATCACACTAGTATTGCCCTGTAAGCCACAAAATCTATTTATCCTCCTTCTGTCCCCTACCCATGTCCCTGCTTACCCACCATGCACTGGTGCATCTTCGAATCCCTCCCATGTCTTTATCTGAGCTCTCCGTGTGTCTAATTCCCTGTATCTCTCGCTCCAAGTAACTCCGAAACACAGCCAAAAATGCCAAATGATGGACACCAAATCCTCTAATCTGGGTTAAATCTTGTGGAGTGTGAACGCGTCCTGGAACAGTAAATGTGTTGTAATTAGACTTTGATAATTAGAGGCAGGAGACCAAGGGAGGTCCCACAGAGATTATTATGAGAGAGATAGAGCCAGAGGAACAGGAGGAGAGTGGGATGGAGTTTGCCCAATGCATCCAACACAACAGAGAAAATTATTTAAGACAAAATTTAAATCTATTACTTTAAGAAATAGAAGTAGTAGTAGTAGCAGTGTAGTAGTTAGTAGTTAGTTAGTAGTATAGTAGTATGATATGTGTACATAATTAAGATCTATGTAAAATTTAGAACCAAAATTACTCTAATTTTCAATGGCTTTTAGAAGTATCAAAACACAGCATAGTAATTAAAAGATTATAGTAGTAATGGTAGTAGTAGTAGTAGTAGTAGTAGTAGTAGTACTATAGTAGCAGCAGTAGCAGCAGTAGTAGCAGTGGTAGTAGTGGGTGGTAGCAGTAGTAGCGGTGGTAGTAATAGCAGGGGTGGTAGTACTAGTAGTATCTCGAAATATCAATATGACTAAATCTCCAACCTGACCTGTAGCCTACCTCTGAACCCGTTCCTAATCCTACCCTTTCTACAATCAAAGAAAACCTAAACATATTTTGTCATTTAACAATTAAAAAATACCCAAAGCAAAAACAATCTTATCCTTACCTGCAGTCCAGCTTTTCGATCTCAAAGTGTGGGTTGAAGTTGATGACGATTCGTTGTAAGGGCTCTGGAGCTGTGATGACCCAGCGACAGTTCTGATGAGGGGGGTACTCCAGTGGATACCCGGGCGTGGTAATGTACCCCGCCTCGCTGGCATCCAGGTACCCACCGCAGGGTTCAGACACTGTGAGGGGAAAGAAGGAGAGGAATAAATACTATGTACGTAAGTATGGTAGTAGCAACTCTTCAATAACTTATTAATAGCACTTCTAATGTAATATGCTTTTATGGTGTCCTATTAAAAACAATGTACATAGGCTATTCTGCAACTGTATTTTCTTTTTTGAATTTAAGGTCATTGAATTTGGTTGTCAGTTATGAAAATTCACTTTAGCTTATCTATACGTGCAGCATGGCTAGCACTGGCCACCGCAATAGAACAGATAAGCTCGATAAACACTATGTTTTCCAAAGGGGCTAGGATACTCAACCCACAATGCAATCTGTGTTTGGGGAACCATAATGGACGAGGGGTCAAAGTTCACCTCCCCATGAAGACGTACAAAGACTCCATTTTGACCCGGAATGGCTGACACATCCTTATCCACATGGACAATACTACACTATATTTACCATAAAGCCCAGATACTGTTACTAAGCGGACCCACTTGTCAGTAGTCATACGTCTGTGTCCAGTCCAATACAAAAGTACTCATTCACATTGCAATTGTATGCTATATAGGGCCATGACATAGATGAGTAAGCCACATAGACAGCAATACCCATACATACTACTCCACTGTACTGTTACTACGGCGCCTATTGTGTGTACTGCTAGCTGCCATATTTGATTGACTACTTTGTTAACTATTGGTGTGAGAAGAAACTTGTTAAAAAGCATTGATGTATTATGAGTGACAGTCCAAGCTTGTAAATGACCAAGAAAAGCAAAGGAAAAAAATGTGTTATTGATATCCCAGCAGCATTGTCAATAAAAGACGTTATTTGAATTCAGAGCCAATAAATGTTTTCTTCCAAACAAGGCACTTTAATAAAAACAGCATCTGTGAATGTCATCTGTTCGCTTAAGAGAAATAAACACAGATATAGGAGACTATAGGAGGCCATATTTTCACATTTATTATAGCCTGAAGGTACACAGCAGTTTTCATTAAAATGTTTTATCGAAAAATCGCATTCACAAGTATTAAGTTATCCAAAGGACCGCTGTATCTGTCTTTCTGCCATCTGCAAGTCCCCATGGAGATATTATTGCTTTGGCATTAATTGCTCATCAGTGGTAGAAGGTAACAAAGTAAAAGTAATACAAATACTATACTTAAGTAGAATTTTTAGGCATCTGTACTCAGATTTTTACAGTGGATGTTTTTTACTTTTACTTCATATGACCTGAGGGCTTATTTACCATGTCCGTAGGAATGTCCTCACTTAAGTTTTCAAGTTTAAGCTTCGGTTTTGAGCAAACAAAAATAAATACACAAAATTCACATGAAAACTTAAGAAACTGATTTGTATTGCAACTGTTCACCAAAATATGTATGATTTTTTTTTTCATAATCAAAAATCAAAATCACTACATTTAACAACACTTGTGTAAAATACTTCTACTTTTTACTCTTAAAGTAGATTTTTAAACGGGCACTTAAATATTTTACTTAAGTAGATTTTGTAGATTATGTGATACATTTATTTGAGTAACTTTTTACCTTTGTATCTGTGCTTTTACTTGAGCAACAAAATTGAGTACTTCATCTACCAGTGTTGTTATAGCACTTACTAAACTAAAGTAGTTTCGATTGCTAAAAAAATACCTCAACAGGCATTCAGACTGTTTTCCTTTCCATAGATCTGACCTGTAACTTGGTCTGATTTGCTTGTATCTGTGGAAAAAGATAAGCTTATTCTATAGAGTGGAACATTCCAGGCAAACCAATACCATTTCCATAAAACAGTTATATAGTGGATCTTTACTCATACATTGTAAATCTGATTAAAAAAAAAGATTTAAAATAAAATAAAAAAATTGGTGCACACATATGCTAACTTTGTATAGCCCACATTCTGTCATTTGTAACTATGTTTGACTACCATAAACTGTAGACAGCCTCTCAAATTGTGCAGAGCAAAAGGGAAAACATATCCAGTTGCATGATGACTGGACAGACTAGCCTCAGGGTGGGAGAGGTATTATAAACACTGCAGCCAATGTAAACAAGAGTAGTTTGAACGCAAAATGAGTCAATAATTTCTAAGTAGCACTTTAATAGATTTTTAATGACAATTTAGGTTCAAACTAGCATCGAAACAGCTTATTGTGTTCCTGTATTCGTGTGTTTACGGGTACCACAGCCAAGTCAAACTACTCAGCAGATCGGCCCATGTCTCCTCTCTATAAATAGTTGGGCTACTGTAAACCAACTGAAGGACAACATCAGCTCTCTCTCTCCACTTCACCAACTATAAACAGCCAAACTCACACGGCCTTTTCAATACGTTCACACACAGATAAGTGCAGCACATTTTGGGCTCTCATTGCTCAAATATTAATTACTAAACTTTTATTCCCCATTGTATTTGTGGATAAGCATGAAGAGAATAGAATAAATGAATAAACATTTGAAACACAGGTGACGTAAAGGCTTAATATGGGGTTAGTTCTCAAACTGCGGAAGATGTTCTATTTGTGGTTGCACTATTTGTGGTTGCACAATTTGTCATGGGGATACATTTTTGATATGGTTTTGTTATAGTCAGAATGGTTCATGTTTTTTATTAATTGCTCAATCACATTAGAATAAAAGGGCGGACCCACTGAAACATTTTTACTGGATAAATTCAAACTGTATATCTCCATGGCCCGGTGGCCACTTTCTTTATCTTTATTTGAACCCCAGTATCGATATTTTGTATTAGCAGCACTGTTCACATCTATAAAGCATGTTGGCAATTATAAAGAATTTTATTGTCCAAATATCAGGAAGTGCGTGATTTGCATGTTAGCGGTTAGCTTTATAGAGACGGCAAAACTCTGAAAGTTGTGGAACGCAATTATGAACTCATCTCGGCAAATAATTTGGATGCTCTGAATTCATAAGGTGAGGAATAAGTTTGGACCACTGCAAACTGTTTCAAATGAGATGACTTTTTCATGGTAAATGGTCATGGTAAATTATCTCATTTTTATATAGCACTTTTCCACCTTCAAGGCACTCAAAGCACTTAATGTCAAGGAACCGCACACAAGTGTACACACACACTGGGAGCAAGGTGGGTTAAGTCTTGCCCAAGGACAAGGTGTTTTCAGTGTTTGAGTCATGTTTTATTTATATGTAATACCAATCACTTTCAATTAGTCTCAATGGGGACTGCATTTACCCTTTGATACAGTACCCTTGTTCCGCTGTATCTTTACCATTATCATTCTGTGTAGTTGTTCTAAGTATACATAATAAACCAAATGAGGGTTGACAAAATTGGTTGGTTTTTGTCTCACGCAAAACCCACACAGAAGATAAATTGAATGACATCTGGCAGCACAAAGCGCTATCTCTCTCCACTGTCTGTAAACAAAAAGCGCTAACCCACTTCTCTCTAGCTGCTTGTTCCCTCCCTACGCCGTCCCGCTGTGAGCCGAGCAGTCCTGTCTATCTCGTCCGATCAGCTTCCAATCTTTCTCCCGATACAGTAACGCGGGAGTCGAGTTTCTACGCCCGCCTGCCCCCCTCCCATCACAAAACAGTCAGACACATTTCAACTCTGCACCACCTGGATTAGCGTTTAACCACTCTGGAATCTCACAGCGGCCCAAGCCAAACACCACTTATAGAACAGGGCTTAGCTAAGAGTGCAGCAGGAGATGACTGGCCATAGGAAAAGATAGTGGCTTATTAAAGTTAACATGGGCACGCAAGTCATAATGTTTTCAGTTGGACAGAAGGATGAGCTGTTTTTAAGGGCCCATATTACGCTTCTTTTTTTTATCCATGTTAAAATGTTGTTTGCTCATCAAAAAAAAAATACCTGGAGTTGTATTTTGTTTCATTCACATATTTAACACACAAACCCTTCTTCTCTCAAACGGAAAAAATTCTATGTGAAATAGAATGTTTTTCTTCTGATGTCATGCGGGAATACAGGTGCTCCACTGTGTTTTTAAATTCCATACACCTTCACTAGAATCATCCGGATAATTTCAGCCCTGGATTTGTCAGTCTCTACTGAACCAAATGTAAAAGGTAGCTGTTAACTTGAAACTACCACTTCATGACATCACAATGTGGAACAGAGCATTTTGAGCTTTGGAGATGTAGACAGACTAATAATAAAGGATTATTCAAACACGTGTGAATGTAACAAAACACAACTCCGAGTATGTTTTTGATGAAGTAACCACATGATAACATGGCTCAAAGCTCACAAGAGTCAATTTTTTGTAATATAAGACCTTTAAGTAAACAGACACAGCACCAAAAAGGTATTTAAAGACATTGTTTTTTGTTTTTTGTGCATGCAACTAAAGAAAGGGCATCTGGCTTATCTTTGAATCCTCATCATGCAAAGAGGCAGAAGATTAAAATATCGTCTTTTGCCAATTCCAAAATCCTAATCATAGTTGAATGAAAGAATGGCTATGAGAAGAAGGGACTGTCAATATTATTCATGTATAGGTACTAGTACATATCACCTTTTATAATGCAACACCCAAGACAACTGACCACGCAGCCACAGCACTGACACTCATTCAAGTCTCATGCTTATGAAATCAATTAGTAATTATATCAAAGCAACATAATACAGAACCATTTCTATGATTAAGCTCCCAAAATGTCAGAAAGCACCGCCCTGAGTGTGGTAATGTAGGAGCAATTTTATTCATCTGTGTTTAATATGGCTTTGGAAGTGGAGATTTATCTTCTCTCATTCTCACCATCTCCTTCCTCCCTCCCTCCCTCTTTCTTTCTTTGCCCCCCTTCTCTTCCCACTCTCTCTCTCTCTCCCCTCTACCACATCTTCTCTTTCACCTCTCCTTTCTCTCTCTCTCCCCCTTCCTCTCTTTCACTTCCCCTCTTTCTCTTTCTCTCCCTCTCTCCTTTTCTTTCCCTCCCTCTATCTCGCTCACCTTCTTCCTTCCTCTCTCTGTGCCCCCCCTTTCCCTCTCTCTCTCCACCTCTCTACCCTCCTTCTCTCTCCCTCCCTTCCTTCCTTTCTTTCACCACCCGTCTCTCTCCCTCCCTTCCTCCCTACCTCCCTTTCTCTCTCTCTCCCCCTCTCTCTCTCAGTCTCCCTCCCCCTCTTCCTCATTCTCTCCCTCTCCCTTCCCTCTTTCTCCTCCCTCTCTTTCAGCTCTCAGACGGCTGTAGATCTGATGAATAAGGCTCGGATAGTGCATAGACAGGTGCTGTGTGAGCAGAGGAGGTGCCAGGCCCTGCTCAGTCATGAAGTGATTAGCACTTAGAAAACAGGTTTAGGTGAGGTAGCATTGGTGTAGCACTGTGTTCTTATTCGTTTTAGATTTACCTGGATAGCTCAAAAGTGTGCAGACAAATGAATTCAATGCCTTGCCCAAGTACACAGCAAAAGTGTTCATCTGTGGGAGCTTGAATCACATCGCCAATGTGTGGGTCAGTAGATCTGACAGCTTAACCAATGATGCTTTATGTCAAGAGCAGGCTTTGAACTGCCAACCTATGGATCAGTGAACAAATGCTTTACCAACTGAGCTACTGTTGCCAAGCTGAAGACTGCAGTCCTTGTCTTTGGGCAATTATTACTTTGCCTATATTGTACTTTATGACATTATCTTGCATTTTTACAGAGAATATATAGAACTTTTATACCTTTATTCTTTTAACATGGCCAGGGGGCGCTGCCTGCTGATTAAATTCCCACCCACATCCAGTAAATCGCCGGTTCAAACTTTAATCACGTACACACTGTTGCTGCGCACTTGGACAAGACACTTTATAAGCCACTTGGCGGTTATAATAAGGCCCGTCACAATAACAAAGTTTGAAGTTTGATATATTGCTTAAATAAATATAGACAATAAATTATAATATTGAAACAAATTTTCTGCCACTGACAGAATAATCCAAGACCAGATTTAAACCACAAAACTGTTCTAAATGTGCAATATTGTAAAAAAAAAAAATAATATGAGCTGCAATAAATACCAGAGTGAAATATTTTATTACTAGTTTGCATGTGCAATGAGTCATAGAAGTTATGAACTCAACCTTTTATGACTTAAATCTCATCGTATTGCCAAAAAATAACCCTAAAATTCTCAATAGTGCAAAGAAAATAGAGTAATTATCATGACAGGCCCAGTAGTAACCAGAAAATATACAGTATTCACTCAATAACTATACAAAATCTCAGGTTGTAGTGTTAAAATTCACACATGTCTTGCAATTGACTTTACCAGCCCCAAAATTATTGTAAAATATTTGAAATACTTCTATTTCTTGGGTATTATATCACAAATTTGAACATATGCTAGAAACACGGAGCTACACAGCATACATTTTGTACATACATTTTATCATCAATAGCATCCGAGCGCCGTTTACTTTCAGGGTATTATCTCACTCCTGCTACGTTCTTTAGCGGTGCCAGATAAAAACTAGCACAAGCTCTTTGCCAGCGCTGCACCTTTTGAGATGAGGTGAGCTACAGTGCTGTCAAACGGTGCATCTGATCAAAATAAAGGAAGCTACTGATACTATTTTAAATTCTGAGTGTTACTAACCCATATTCCTGACAGAGCCTTGACCCTCTCTTCCTGTATAATGCTTTGTGCGTTAGAATGCTGAGTGTGTAAAAATCTCACGTCAAGTCAGATCAAAAGGGTTAATGCTTCAGAGGATCTCAAAGGGAGCAGGCCGGAATGAATAAAAAGGAGCTAAGTAACAGACAGCGTTTCTTATGTAAAATTGCCAAATGGACTTATATTATTATAATTATGGTATTGTTTTGGCTTCCATTGTTTGGGTATAGGCGGGAATAACATCAAAACATGTTTACAGTACACCAGTGGTGCTACTCAGCTTTGTTACTTAAGTAAAAGCACAGATACTGGAGCAAAAAATACTGAAGTAAAAGTTAAAGTATCACATGAAAAAAACATACTTAAGTAAAAGTATTAAAGTAAAAGTATTTCTTGCAAATTTTGAGATCTAATAAAACTTCAGATTTAGTGATTTTGATACAGATTTGTGCTAAATTTTGATCAACAGACACAACTGAATCAAACAGAAAAACAGCTAGTTTTTTTTAAAATTCTCTCTCTTTTTGATTCTCTCTCATTCATTCTCTATTTTATTCTCTCTCTTTTCATTCGATCTTTCTTTCTCTTTTTTATTCGCTTTCTCATGCGCTGTCTCTCTCAACCCCCCCTCTATCTTTTTTTATTCTCTCTCCCTCCAGCTCTAGTTTTCCACTGAGACTGAATACGAGGCACCTGGTGTAGTGCACAACCACACCTGCGTATGTGCACACTGCTGACTTTCCCTTTCTGTTTGATGGGAGACACATGTCCTGGCCCTGCTCCCTCTCTCTCTCTCTCTCTCTCTCTCTCTGCTTCTATCATCTATTCCTGAGGTTTTCCAGGTTTTTTGGTGACTAAAAGCTCCTTGGTTGGGCTCCAAAGAAGACATCGCAGCCTGTTATTTGCTATGTTCCTTGTATTCCCAGAGTAACAGAGGGAAGCAGGCTACAACAGCATCTGTTTTGGAGCAGTCATAAGGAAACAATATTGAGAGCTTGTGTGAGAGGAAATGCAAAGTTTATCCAGGTTTTAAACAGGGTCAGGCCATGCAGAGTGACGGGAGGTTATTTTCAGATGTGGGTCACTGGTGGGGTACAGGATCTGACAAAAACCAAGAACTATTTTCAACAAACTTTTCCACACAAAATGTAAAACTATTCTGTTATAGATCACAATGAAAAGCCTTAAAGAGTCTAGAGGATTTTTTTTTCCATGTCCATATTTGAGCAAATGCATCTTGCCCCCATAAGCAGCTCTTGAGTTCTAAGACCACCTGCATCTATTTATAAAGAGTTTTACTGTCCAATAACCATTACCATTATGCTAGGCTCCCTGCTCCTAAGAGTGCATGCATAAAAACACATGTAATTCAATCAGTGGCAGAACATAACATAAAGTAAAAGTAGTAAAGTAAGTAGAAATTTTAGGTATCTTACTTTACTTGACTAAATTTTAAAGTGGATATTTTTTATTTTATACTTCACATTTTTTAACTGGACTGAAAAGTAAAAGTAGTTTGAGACCTGTCGAAAAAACTGAGGAATTTTTTACGTTTTTTACCGGTGCCAATAATCAGTTCTTGTTCAAAGAGCTGAACTTAAACCTTTTGGTCAGAAATTTACAAATCAAATTTAAGCATGTGGCTCAAACGCTGAACCACTCTGATCTGGAATCTAATTGTACACTTTGGGTAAATTAAGATGTAAGTGAACCAGGTCAGAACATTTGCATTTTGGGCTGAAAAACAAATTAACAAACTTGGCGCCAACCGTCTAGTTTCAGTTTGAGCGAGTTCTTGTGACTTCTGTTAGACAGCCCTCACACTTGAACACAGCACACGAAACGTGGGACTAAACTGGAGCTAGACCATGAGTAAACCTGGACCAGACTTAAGCATATTCACATCAGAACTACGCTAGTTATAGGAATTACAGAGTTCCTCAAGCTTTGATACAATACGTGTTACCAACAATATGCGATACAATGCAACAATTAATAGTTACGAGATGCTGTAACTTCAACATAATTTTTCATCATTTCATCATTTGGGGATGACAGTAGCTCAGTTGGTAAAGTGTTTGTGTTTGCTGATTTAAAGTTTAGTGGTTCAAATCCTGCTCCCGATGAAAATATCCCTGCTTTTGCGGTCAGATCCACTGACACACAGGTTGTGTAATTCTAGATCCCAGAGATGAACATGTCTGTGTACACTGGGTGAGCATTTGTGACCATTTACCATAATTTTACATTACACCACTATATTTAAACAAATACATTTTTACAACAGTATTACTTTACTAAATCATTACCTTCAGAATCTGTTTATGAAATACACTTATTTTAACATTACTACTACTGTTTTTAATACTACTTTAATAACTTTAACTGTATTATCCAAAAATATATTGATATATCAAAACAGCAGCGCAATATAGTATCAAAAATACAGCATCATCATAATATTTTCTCACACACAGAATCATCAAAGATCAACCGAAGACTAAACCAGGACAAGTGTGAACACAGTCTTACATTTCAATGTGGGCAGGTTTTATTGTCTGGTAATCCAGAAGTGTGCGTTAGCATGCTAGTTATTGTTAGCATTACTGCCATAGCACATTTCTGCTTTGGTTTCTGAGAGTTGTGAAATGTGCTTATAAACTCATTGCAGTGAATAATTACAATACTCGTAATGCATCAGGGAAGTGAGGAATAATCCTCACCTAATCCTTTAAAATGAAAATGTTTTTCACGTTTTTAAGGGATGCAGGTTGTGGTTAGAATCTGATTAAAGGGCCCATATTACACTATTTTCTGATGTATATTATAATGTCGTATCCTCGTCACAAACGGTCCTGGAGTTGTGTTTTGTTTCATTCACACATGTTTAACACACAAACCACAGAGTTCTCTACAACTCTCAATACCTAGAGTTGTAAAGAACCACAACTCTAGGTATGTTTTGATTCGGTAACAAGATTATGGGTGAAAGCTCACAAGAGTTCATTTTGTCCAATACAGGACCTTTAATGTTAGGCAAGTATGCGTGTGACTATGGCTATGGTTCTCCAGGAAATGAATGTAACTCAATGTAATGTCCCCAAGAAGCATGGAAACCTGACATATGTATATGTGTGTGTATGGGGCAGGTATGCGTCGCACATGTGGGAAAGTGCTGAATACGTGTTATCAGGATGCAATACTAAACGTGTCAGAGGACCATAAATAATGCATTGCGACCTGTCTTACCCCCCTGCTCTGCTTAGCACCGTTTACCGCTGTTTATCGTATGCGCACGTGTGGTCGGCTACCATGGAGACTGATAACCAAACAAGCAAGCATTTAATTTGCTATTCAAGTCTTTAGTCTAAATGCAATATATCCCATAATAGAAAAGCAAATATTATCTGGGACCTACATGTTTAATCAACTAATAGGGAATTGTAAAATAAATAATTGGTCACACCTTTTCGGTCTTATCTGTTTTTCATGAATACAGACAATAGAGTCAAGGCAAGTTTAGTGTCTTGCCAAGGGTACAATACTGATAATGGTCTCAAAATGGTCAAATGTTTATGTAGCACTCTTCCACCTTCAAGGCTTTACACATATTCATGTGTCAGTGTATGCAGGCCCAAGGACACAACGACAACATTCATCTGTGGGAGCTGGAATTGCACCGCCAACCTGTGTGTCAGTGGATTGGACCCTCTAACAATGATGTTTTTGTTGAGAGGAGGATTTGAACCACCAATCTTGGGATCAGTGGAGAAACACTCTATCAACTGAGCTACTGTTGACCCCCCCAAATAAAGGCATTGAACTGCCAGGTTATCAACTGAGCCATGGCACCTCCAAATTATGTCAATGTACATTTTAAATAGGGTTGTGAAAAGTACTGAAAATCAGATACTAATCAAAACTAAAACTAGTATTAAAACTATACTCATTTAAATAATAAGTATCGATACAAAAAAAATCACATAACTGGATCAAATTTGACCTTTTCTGAATAGTTTCATTTAAGAAAATTACAATATTGTCAAAAAAAGCTTTTAAAATGATAATTTGGGTATCAAAATCAGGTATCGAGTTTCAAATATATTCTTTAGTATCAAAATTGAGAAATTTTAGTATTATGACAACACTACACTACATTTTTAAATACACGTGATACAAGTGATCTTAATAATTTGTAATGCAATTAGTTAATTTTTTAAAAAGGGATTTTCATTCATTGTCCTAATTTTTTTATGGTTTTGTGGAGAATTTATTAATAATAAAGTGTAGATATTTAGAGAAATCTTGAGATGACATGTTTGGCACTACACAGCCAATTTAGTACAGTGTTTTTAGTTAGACATGCTCGAGTTAGCAGTTATTTTGGATATCCATCAACTTTGAGAGTGGAAGCAGCAGGATACCACAAAAGCATATGTTGACACTTGAACCCCGAAGAGCCTAGCGTAGCATCGATGCTACGCACACACGAGCTACAAGAGTTTAACTGCCTGTGTGACCGAGGCTATGCTTTAAATAGTGCATGTGGGCTGTGAAATCCCTTACATCCACACAAGCTAATGTATTCATAACTCCATAGTTAGCAGTGATGTAGCCCCGAGCTTACAGTGCATTTTTATATTAGTGCTACGTGTTTGACTAATTGGTCATTTGGTGATGTCAAGCAGAGTAAGGACACACTGCTATACTTAATCGTGGTGTCTAATATTTATAACTTTGGCTTTTAACCATTTACCCTAGCTTAAAATTGTGACGTGATTTTTTTTGAAGCACAATATTGAATGTTTGAACAAGATCACAACTAATTACAACTTAAATAGATTTTTATCATATTCATCATACTCTGACCTTCAGCTAAGCTTCTAGTAATGTGTAATTAACTCATTAATAACTAAATAATAAATTACTACGTAGCATTTCTGGTGGAAGGTACGGCACCTCCATGGAGATGTTTGTCTAGAAAGTTCCACAGAATGGCATTAAACTTCAATCTATTTA
Organism: Periophthalmus modestus; assembly: GCA_019594935.1. NCBI lineage: Eukaryota > Metazoa > Chordata > Actinopteri > Gobiiformes > Gobiidae > Periophthalmus > Periophthalmus modestus. Next base: position 6,270,844 of record JAIEZT010000009.1, read on the forward strand.
ACTCTCAGTCTCATTGTAGTCTCAATGTAGACAAGCAAGTGATGCCACCAGGCCAAGTTACAGGTCAGGGGTTTCATTTACAAAGCATGCATATGACATATCACATTAAGTTTAGTATCTATTAAAAGGCAACTTGATGTGGGATTGTGTGCTCCTGTCCAAAAACTCTCCATCTTGCCTATGGAGTTTTCAAAGATGAGGCAGAAGCAATCTGCGCTCAGAGAGGAGAGAAGGAGCCAGTGTGAGGAAGGTTGTGATTAGTGCATGATGGATATAGATCCCTTCACTTTATATTTACAATAAAAAATCGAATAGTTTCTGAATCACAACTTTCTGTAGGGACTAAACACAATGGTTTCTATTCAAATGAATGTTTTGTCATTTCGAAGCTGATATATATATAAAAAGAAGAAGCCATAATCGATCGACACAAAGTTAATAAAGCAAGTGTCCAACCGTCAAAGACACTGCTGTCATAAGCGCAGACCAGTACCAAAGGTCTGCTACCCCTCCTCCTCTCCTCCTCAGCCCCCACACACATCATCATGACTACGCCTCCATGCACAGCACCAGGGCAGCGCAGCTCTGCCATTCCCTCCCCGCTAGTTTCAAATGAGTTACATGTAAGCTCAGATAAATACAGGATGAAACCATCGCCTCTATGCACTGCTTTATCCAAACTGTTGGGTAAAAACTTTTAATGACACGAAAATATGTTTGTCATAGAAGCCATACCTGTCACTAAAGTTCCATGAGCCTGTGTCTTCTGCTGTAGCGTCTCCCCCAGAGCCCCTCCCTCTTTGCCTGTCAATCAAACCCGCTCATTATCTGCTCAGGTTTAGGTAAATCTCATTTGCATCATTGTTTTTATGGAGGCGTTAAAGGGCCATGATGTGAGGTGGGGTCATATGTGTTCAGATTTGTACTACAGGTGTGATCTATGAGGAGGAAATGGCCTTCTGCAGTGCCTAGGGAGGGTTTATATTGTTTCACGTAGATGCAGTTTGGGTTTTATTACTGCGTACTCTTTTAGTCAGAGTTCCATGTATTGTTTTATAAATAGACTCCCAATCAGTGGAGAAGTGAGCCTGTTAATATTAAGAATATTTTTCAAGGTAACACTACCTGACAAAATGCAAGATATATAACTTTAATGCCATATGGTGAAACATTTTAGGCAAACCAATAATCTATATGGAGACAAGCAGATGGCTACCCTCATCTCCTCTATAGTCAACATCTGCTGCATCAGTCTAATTAGGCATAAAAACATATAACAACTATTTGTGTTATTTTGTCCTTTGGAGTTTCACTTTCAAAGCTCTATTTATTTACATCAAGACTTGTCTGAGTGGCATGTCTCACAAAAGCCAGATGGAGGGATTTGAAGGCGAGGAACAAGGCCGAGGAAAACAGGGATTAACACCCTCTCTAAAAACACAAAGAGTCAACGTAAAAAGATTTCCCAAAGCGTAACGGACCGCAGAAGAGATGTGAGGTGGTATTATCCAGTGGAGACCAACAGAACAGTTGTAAAGCGGAGGTCTACAGGCGTGGAAATAGTGAAACAGTGCTTTGATTCACTGTGACGGAGGAGAAGAGAGAAAACAACCTGTGGCATCTTTGGAAAGAGGCCATTTTCTTCAGCACAAAACAGCAAACTAGACGGGATTTGGCTGTAGACATCGCACAACATATGTTCACTCAATGGTAAAAGCAGACAGGAAAATTCAAGTTCTAAATGAGTATAAGGCATGCATTCAATTAGGAAAATTTAAAGGAGTACTATGTAACTTTTCTGCTGCCTGCTTGTCTGTTATAGCTATGCCTGAAATGTTATAGTGTTAAAAAAAAACCTATCTAGCTCATTACATAGCTCAATGATACAGTACTTTGAAAAACATTCTCACTGTGATGGGGTTGCCTTTCCACAGATCTGACTTGTAACTTGGCCTGTTGCCATCGCCTGCTCGTTAGACAGGTTTAATGTCACTGTGGAACACTCCACAATAACATTTCTAAGAAGACAAACAGATGTCAGTTCACCAAAAAGGTTGCAAAGGGCAACTGCTGTTACCTCAGACTCTCCATCCTCTTCTCTTCACCACCAACAACGCCAATCAAACCCATCACTTAGCATGTTAACACAACTTTGAAAAATTGTAAAGCATTGCAACTATGACAACCAAGTCAGAGCCAATTCTCTAACAAAGGCTAAAAGCTAATACTTCTCGAGAACATAGATTGACAACATTAGCTTAATCTTATATTTTCAGTGGTGATTAGCTAAGTGACTAAAATCACAGCGAAAAAAGGACTAGCATCTCACGACAGCTCTCCGGAGGGGACAGCCAGTACTTGATGTTCCATTTACACGGACATTACGTTGTAGCACATACTCACAGCAGGCTCTGGCTAATTACTGGCTTCATTAGCAGTGGTTGGCAAAGACACTAGCATGCTAACAGTTTACTAATGACATGATAACTGTAATTAGTCCACCCCGCTGGACCCGCTAATTGTCCTTTCCTATTTTTTTTCTCCTTTTTTATACAATGCAGATAGGAAAGAAAATTATGCTAGAGGTTAATTAGCTTAATGTTTATTTCTGGTTCATATCAGTGGAGCAGAATTGCCATTATCAAGCTAATGATCAAAAAAACATAATGTATTTTTTTTTTTTTTTCAAATATCTTTTTCGTAGTGTAGTTAGCTAGCTCTGAGGGTAGGTGTAAATGAGGAAATGAATGTAGAGAAGGCCTAATCCTAAAGTTGGCAGGAAGCACCTGCTACCTGTGGCTAATTAAAACTGAATGAGTCCAGAGGAGCAGAGCAACTGAGCACATATCATTAAGAGAGCAGGGACGCTAACACAGGAGAGAAATAGTGTTTGTTTTGCATACAACATCCTGCAGTATAGGCTATATCACATCCAGTTCATGAAGCAGTACCCTAATTAAGAAGCATATGGGTACACTTTAGGCTACTTGATGTTAGCAGGCCTAATATAAACCCACTTGAAAATAAAGAAAATTGGTTGTTTGTTGCAAGTTTATAATTTTTCCAAAAATTTAGTGGGGGGGAATTATAAAAGTTTGCAAGTTTGCTCAGGGTTAATCAAACATAGTAACTAAACACAAGACCTATAATTGTATTTAAAATCTGTTTCTGAAACTTTATAAACCGCCAAGTTATTAAAACATTTTGCCAAATCTTTTTGTACTCGAAATAACCGTATTAGAGATATTAGTTACCACGTAGCTGCCTCCACTATGCCTTTAAACTCATAATATTTAAAATTTTTGAGAGGTCTGTAGGGAAAATAAAAGGAAAATTTACTGTTGGGCTCCATTGCCTTTGCTTGAAATGTTCCACAGTATGGCATAAAACTTATCTAAACCACCTGGCACTTACAGGTTAGATGTGTGGAGAGACCACTCACAGTGAGAATGTTTTTCAATGTACTTTTTTTTTTTAGCTAACTTACTGTCAGTTTTGTTGTATAGTTTAATTTTCCCCTGCTCTTCAGAATACTGTGTACATGGTTCGGGAAACTCGCTCAGCTCCTCTGTCACACTTGGATGACTTTATTTGACTAAAGCCTCCTCTGCTCCAGTCTGTAAGTGCTTCGGCGCTGTCTAAACTCTCTGATCCTGTTCTATCCTCTTCATTATGCCTGCTTAGTCATCTCTGCTTCTCAGCCCTGGTTCAGTTTCCCTCAATACAGCATAGCCACAAGATAAAGAATAATTTCCAAAGACCGTGAAAGGGTAGACAAATACATGATGTCATTTCTATACAAAAGTTATATCAGGAAATACTTTTTAATGTGGTGAATAGCTTGTAGATTAAAGATTCTCAATTGGGTGGACTGCAATCTAGAAGTTGTTTGAAATCAAACACTTGTGACTTTTCTGGTTGAGTGTCCATCACCTGCACCATGCTACTTCTTTGCCTAATGTTCCACAGTATGTCAGTAACTTTTAACTAATATCTCCAACAAGCAGGTGACATTGCTAGGCCAATTAACAGGTTAGATCTGCGAAGCCACAAACCTTGCAACTATTTAACAAAAGGTAAATAATTGCATATTTAAATTTTTTGTAGACTTGTATTCTGCAAAAAAAAAAAAAGAAAAAAGCTTCCATCAGTGAGTTTCATAATGATGAGAAATTAAAGCCATTGTCATAGCGATCAACAACTATTGAGTGGTAAAAAGTTGTTAGTAAGCTGAAACCCATGAATTCCTTTGCTGAGCCTATTTCATACACAAACTGCTGTGAAATATAGTCCACACTTACCATTTCTACTTAAAACGCTTAAGTCCCATCCTACTTTCCACTCTCCAATCATGTCTTTTCCAGTGCATATTACTGGTGCAATAATACTCTTCCCTTAGGTTAGGTTTGCACAGCTTTTGGTCCTACATGCCACACTATAGAACATTTACACGGAAAAAAAGGGTGGTTGTACAAAAAGTGTGACAGTAGATTATATGAAGTAAAACTGTATCTTTCCGCAATCGAGCAGGTTGAATTAATGGCAGTAGTCTATTTGTGTATTTAAATAACTTTATAATGTGTACATCTAGCATTTTCTGACGTAACATGTTATGACTTAGCAAGCTTAGCACCCATGGGATCCAGACATCTCGGAGCCGACCCTCCCTTTGGCGCCCGTGACCAGCTGATCCTATAGCTTACTCAGGGCCTGTCTTTTTATAACCAACTGCATTATGTCACCATTCCTTTACTTTGTTTAGCATATCATATTAGCATAGCCACATTAGCGTCTCCGCTTGTCAATCATCACATGACTAATTACCACTGGAAGGCCATTGTAAAGCCCAGATAGCATGCTTCAGTCACTGTACCTCTATATAGTGACCTGATAGGCTTTTTTATTGGTGAGTAGGCTACAGTTTATAACCAAAGCTAAAATCCATATAGATCTTTTTACATTATGTTGTGGGAAGATTACTGAATGACTTTTAATTAAGGGATTATTGATGTCTACAGGCCCGTATGATCCACAGTGTGATGGCTAATTGTTTAATGTCTTCCCTCAGGACAACAAGGTGAATTGGCACTTTGTGTGGGGGACTTTGGCTGAGTAATCACACGCAATGCAGAGTCGAGTGATCCATTCAAAAACGCAGTGAGCTAAAATGTAAAAAGCAGTCTGGCATTTGACTTAACCTGTATTTTTTTTTACTAATTTACGACTGAGTTTTGCCAGTGCTGAGCAAAACCAAGTCACACTGGTATATTTTAGTATATTTTTTTTAGCTAAAAAGTTACACAGTAGGGCTTTATTATTGTCAACATAAAGCTTTTGTCTCTTGTACTTACTCTGGTAAAAGTAAACATTTACTCAAGTAAGAGTACTGTTACTTCTAAAAAAATATATCAAGATTTAGTAAAAGTTTGCAGCTAGATCTTAAATCTTGTAAGTACAATTTCTTTAAAAAGTTACTCAAGTAAATGAAACAGGAATTAATAAAACACACACAACATATAACTAGTCAATTATCTTAAGTAATGCATTATGTCTAAACCATTATTAGTTTTAGAAGCAAAAGAAGTAGAATTTATTTTTAGAGAATAGGATCAAAGGTGGAACAACGCTTCATACAACTGGACCTAAACATACATTTATAATGTAAAGACGCATTTGTACCTTGACACACCAGCTTTGATAAATACTTCAAAGTAAAAAAGTAGTCAACCAACAGTAAAAATCCTGCCAGCAAATACATGAGTCTGGTCTATTGCTTTGGGCGGCAGCTAGTGACCAGCCTGTGTATTGCGGTTCTATGTCTCATATCTTCCTTAGTCTACACGCAAGCAAATTCAATCTAGCACTTTTAAATTGTCTATAACCCTCAAACTAGACATGACTTCATTACTTCCACTGTAGTCAGCTTTTGCACTTCTGTCTTCTTACAAATGTTTACCATGACCTGTATAGACTATCTCCTCTCCTCCATTGCATCCAGGGGTGTGTGAACAAAGTAATGTGTATATTTAGAGTCTGTGGAGAGTGGGGAATTGTACTACAAGCCAAAAGAAGCAATACAGACAGGCACACTGACAGAGAGAAGGAGAGCGGCAAGAAGTCATGGAGAGGAGAACCCAGAGGAAGATTTTTTTTTTTTTTTCGAATGTGCGTTTGATCCCGTTTCTTCATTGGGTTTGATCACAGCTGCGCCTGGAAGGGAGATAAACGGACCTAATTGGCCACTCTAGACCAGCTGTCTGCCTGCATAGAGCCTCCACTGAAATATATGTGAGAGGAAACAAAACACGCCGTGCTGTGGTGAGACAGAGGGGAGAGGAAGGAGAAAGAGAGGGAGGGAGACAAGAGAAAAGGGGAGGAAGGTAGAGAGAGAGACCAATAGATTGATGGATGGAGAGAGAAGACTGAAAGAGGAGAGAGAGAGACAGAGAGAGAGAGAGAGAGAAGGAAATAGCGAAAGGGAGGGTGGAGTACAAAGCTAGAGGTAAAGTTACCAGTTCTCAAAATGCTGAACACTCAAAAAAGTTAAATATTCACCCTATTTAAATACATTGTTACTTTTTTCACTATAATTACTTTTACATTGATACAAAGTAAAATACTTTTGATTTATGATGATCTATTCCAAATATATTTTTAAATATTTAAATGGAAAAAAATGACACTTTAAATAGAGTCAACAAACATATTCTGGTGTTGTTCCAAAGCCAATTTTTCATACATTTAAGCGCTGCCCTAGTTCTGGTTCATTTGGTTCTTATATCTTGGTTAGTCCAGATTTAGACTCTTATGGCGCTTGAACAGTCGACTTGCCTGGACTAGAACAGCCAAGCCCCTTGTAAGATAACCACCGATAACCGCCTTAAGCCACTGCTATTCCATTACAAAAACATGAATGTAATAATACTAAAAGATAAATAGTTGTGAGACTTTATTGTTGCAGAATACAACTTTGTTTCCCCAACTTTTTCTATCAACGGGTTTCAGAATAACGAAAAAAGAAGACTGTTGCCATAACGAACAACAACTTTTGAATGGGAAAAAGTTGCTGCCCATGAACTCATTTGCTGAGCCTATTTCATACACAAATTGCTTTGAAATATAGTCCTTTAGTTAACACGCTGATTCCAAGTTGTGTCCTCATTTACCATTTCTACTTCAAAAAACTTAAGTCCGATCCTACTTCCCACTCTCCAATCATGTCTTTTACAGTGCATTTTGTTGGTGCGATAATCCTCTTCCCTTAGGTTAGATATGCACAGCTTTTGGTCCTAAGTGCAGCCCCCTTCACACAGTAATGTAGTGTAGAAGGCTTCCAGTGAATTTTTTGAAAACAACATTTGGCAGACGGAGTTCTCAATCCAAGTCATGAGACCAGCTCTAGCCTTGTGAATAAGCCGTAAATCAATAAAACTTGTCTACCCATGTTTTTTTTACAAATTACTCCAACTTGTCAGTGTAAAGATACATGTAGTCAGCTGGCAGGAGATATTTGGATTTGTTGGTTAGATGGAAGAACGCAAAATGAAAGAGCTGACACATGAAATTTGAACGTTTCTAAGGTTGTGAGATTAGCAAAATGTTCAATGGGGAATGAGAAGTTATTCTAATTTGTTTCATGGATTTTCAGATTATGGTATCAGTGGCATTGTAAGGACTTTTCTACATTATAAAGATATAGGCCTAATATTTGTTTGAAATTGTTAATCAATTTTCATCATTCTGAATCTGAAACCCACGAATAGAACATTTAAGTAACACGACAATGGGTCTAATTAAAAGGCAATATTTCAGACCTCAGATTCACACAGGCTGCAGTTAGGAGATTTAAACCTATAAACGCAGACGCATAGGTTAATCTATTGTGACTTCTTATGCTCTGAGTAACCCACATGGACAAATACTACTTAAAATTACTGATTGAACATTTCTTAATACATTTCTTGTGTTGTGTTAACTCTGTGCAAACAAACGTAACAGTAGCCGCGACTTAAACTGTTAGTTTTGGAGAGGTCCCATCCAGCTGAGCGCGAGCCCGGTGCGCACGGGGACCAAAGTAACAACTGCGAAATAACACGGAGACAGACGCGGTAGCTCACTTCTTTCCCACAAGTGACTCCAAACATAAAAACAAACTTCCATTTGCTGTTTTAACTCGATTTAGATGTACTTTTTTTCACTTTTAGGATGAAAAACTGAAGTACCTTCCACCACCGTTAGATTACACCATATTCGATTGTATAATCAGATTACAATGTGTGAAAAGATTAATTGCATTTTCACCACGGGTCTAAAATCCCGTCTGTGTTTAAGAGGCTTGCGGTTTCGCCACTTCTCGCACCACGGCCGCAGAAGGTATAGCTATTACTTACTGGTCAAACTTGGCATTAGGAGCAACGGAGGAAGTTAATTGCGTGCCTCCCATGTGGTAAGAAGTTGTAGGTTAATATAGCACGTAATTTAAGTCTTCATTTTAGCAATTGTAGACATGGATTTGGAATAAAGTTGAGAGAGATTCGTTTTAATTTGTGTATCGGCGTTTTATTAGGGGTTCTTGTGACTTCTCCATTTATGCTGCTGCCCCGTGTCACATTGGATTGAGGAAGAGAGGAGACTAGACCAAAACTTAACTAACCTGGTACTCAGCGAAAAATAACCCTACACGATCCGTAACAATGGAAATACTGAAAAAGCATGTTGCCAGTCGTGCCATTTTTACGCGTAATGTTTTCGTTTGGATTTGCCATATCTTTAGCATGATTTCCCGGTAAAAATGTAATTTAGGCTGTTCTTCTGTTGCTCTACACTTCAAAACACAAGTGAGAGCGCTTTTCCCACGAGGACCTGTTATCTTTTTGCTTAACACCTCTGCGAGATCGAGAGTGAAAAGTGTCAAACTCACCTCCTTCCTCTGCTCCTGCTGACGGTAGCGCGCACGCCAGCAAACATCCACTCAGCCACAAAAGTAAATCCATATCTGCTCTGTAATTAAACTCCACTGGTTTCAATGTCCAACTCTGTCCAAAAAGTCCTTCTCCGGGCACGGAGCTCTGCCGGTATAGCTTCCTACCGGCTCGTAGTAAAATCACGCTTTCAACAGCAGCACCGTGAGAAAATGCAATGTGGATATCGTCCTCAAGAGACGTGAATCTGCAAATGAAAACGTAAAGTAAGTCCAGTTTCTCTTTTAAACATGTTTGAAATCAGTGAGTGTCTCCGTGTCTGCGCGCGCGGTCCTACTCCCGGCTGCAGCACGCGTGGGGACCGGGGACCTCTTCACAGTGCACACCGGAGACCCGCGCTGCCTTCTGAGGTAAATAAAGTAGAAAGCCACAGGAGAAGGAACCAGGAAGGACCAAGAGGAAAAAATATATGTAAGTTTAGTCTTCAGCTTTAACTATTATTCCCAACTGGTCAGCACACGTCTTAGTTCAAAATTCAACTGAAGCTGTGTGTTTTCCTCTTAGTAGTCCCTTGTGCAAAACCGATATAATGCAAAATGGCAATGAAAAAAGCGCTGCGTAAAAGTGAAAAGCCACGGTGCACGCTCGGCCGGTCCACCCGTGCGCTCCTCTCCGTGCCTCTGTGCCCGTTTGCGCTGCTGCCTCTCCGCTCCTCTCGTGGCTTGTGACAGAAGCGGCTCCACTCACTCACTCCACACTCTCCACGTGCACGGCGAGCGGCGCGCGCGTCCATGTCGGATTACAGTAGGCACCTCGTCCCGCCTCCGCAGAGCCCCGAGTGATCAGTGTCTACCCGCACGAGCCTTCTGTGGATTCAACAGGAGGTCTGGAGGTTCTGTCTCATTATTTTGTCCGTTTGATTGTTCATGTCTTTGTCTCGTCGCCATTATGTTCTGATCTGAACCGTGCGTGTGGTTTGAACAGATTTGTTATGCAGTCAAAACCAATAAAGGACAGAGTCCAAATATATTGAGAACCAAAATTCTTGGTATAATAACTTTATAAGTTTGTAACTGCACTACTTACAACCTCAATGAAGCAGGAATAAAGAGATAATTCATGATGAACAAGTGATATAACGCATGATTCAAGGAAATTTAAATAGTTACTAACCCTGAAACGTTCTTTATAAACTAAATGTCCATTATGAATTTAGTATGTGCGTTATTACGATTAATTAAGATGTAGGCCTACTTGTTATAACATGAACAAAAAGATGTTATACGAAATAATTCTCATTTAGTAGCACTGTCTGGCTCTCATCCTAGGAAAAACCGCTTACTCTAACGCTCCCATGTGATACCGGTTTGTAACTGTAGAGGGAGTATAGATTGAGGTCTACTTTTCCATTTAAAGGATGTATGCATGTGGTCAGTGGTGAATGAGGTACTCAATTTTGTTACTTAAGAAAAAGGGCATATACAGAGGTAAAAAGTTACTCAAGTAAAAGTAAAAGTATCACATGAAAAAATCGTCTGAAGTAAAAGTATTTAAGTGCCTGTTTAAAAATGTACTTAAAGAGTAAAAAGTAAAAGTATTTCACACAGTGTTGTTCATTTGTTGAAGTGATTATAGGATGCATATTTTGTCAACAGTAGCAATACGGATTAATTTCTTAATTTTTCTTATGAATTTTCTGTATTTATTTTTGAAGCTTGAACTCGAAAACTTAGTCAAGATGTTACCATGAAAATAATCCCTCAAATCATATTAAAAGTACTTTTTACTTTTCAGTCTAGTAGAAAGTACAGACACCAGCTTTCAAATGTAGTGAAGTAAAATTAAAAAGTGCCCACTGTGAAATTTGCAGTAAAGGGCAGATACCTAAAAATTCTACTTAAGTACAGTACTTGACTGCTTGTACTTGGTTACCTTCCACCACTGGTATGCATGTGAGACCAGTATTATATTCAGAGCCTTCCGTGTTTAAGATTCTTTTTAATGCCCTAAAAGACTCCTATGGCGAATACCGGCATAACTTCAAAGGTTACATCTCCATGGAGACAAGCAGGAGGCAGACATTATAACCAAAAAGTTACATAGTGCACCTTTATAGCCTAAAAGACTCCTATGGCAAATGACTTCACAGGTTAAATCTGAAATCTGCTTAAACAACGGGGATAGATTGGCCTGTGCTTCTGGTGTAAATCCACACACGGAGCTCTATGTACACAGCATTATTGTGCAGAGCAGGGCAAAACGCTCTGCTCAAGGGCATGTGGGTCACAGGCAACCCGCATCTAAACAGCAGCCACACACCAGAGCAGGAGTGGAGCCGAATGACAATCAGGCCAGGAAATTCAACACATTTTAGGTATAAATACAGGTTTAAAGAGGCGTTGCATTTCTATTTTTTCTTGTTTCATAGGTTGGGAGCACGTGGCATCAGTATTCTTAATTGCCCATATTTTAAATCTAACATATATTAATATATGTCTATAAACAAGGCTGTTAATTAATAAACAAGCTAGACTATTAATTAACTAATTAATTTCCATTTGCTTAGTGTTGGTGAAAGGTGAAATGACTTCAAGACACAAGATTAAAACTACACTGTAACTTTCCTGGTGGATGATCTACTCACAGTAACAATATATGTATTTTATATAGCAATAAAGGACCTGCGATTTAACAAACGGCAGATACATTTAATGCCATGGTGTGGAACATTCCAGGCAAAGGTAATGATCCATAGCCAACAGTTCAATGAGGTTCATCTGGTCTTTCATTATTTTGTTTTAATAGATTCTTTTTGCAGATCAAGGTTTAGCTTGTTTTCATACCTGACAGTTTCGACTGCTCAACACCTCAGAATCTTCACATGATGATGTTGTGACGTGTCTGGTTGGCTGATTCGGCGCGGTCTTCCTGGCAGTGGAGGCAGGACGACAGCGCCATCTACAGTCCGACTTCTTCAGGACAGTATCCCAGGTGTGCGAGAGTAAAAAGGCCCCCTCACCCAATTCATAAACCAGTCAAAACTGTCAGGTATGAAAACAAACTAAACCTTGGTCTAAAAAAAGAATCTATAAAACTAAATCCATAACAAACACTGATAAGATAGTTGTATTGGTTTAGTTATTTCAGCCAAAAACAGGAATTTTCCTTCGAGTTATTTATGCCCCACCTCTCCATCACAAATTATGACATCCACTTTGCAAAAACAGCTTATTTTCATCCGGTCCAGCAAAGTCAAATCCAGGTTACAAAAACTCCAGGAAATGAATCAACTTTTGGGATTATTTTTCATAAAAGACATGATTACATTTGTGGCTGAAAGTTCAAAATAAATGCGACTGTTTATCATTGTAAATCCAATCTCCTAAGTAAATGCATCCGTATATAAGGTTGCCAGACAGATGGAAAGGAAGACATTTCAATCTTATGCATATTTATATTTTTGAGTCAGGAATAGGCTAATGCAATATGTCCAATATCCTTTGTGGAGCACATCTGGACGCAGTTATAGGAGGATTGTGAGACATCATGTAATAATAAAAAGTAAACAAAGTGAATACATGTGTAGCTGAAGCGTACAATATCCTGGCATGTTTTCTGTTCCCTTGGGTTGAACTTAAAGAGGTTGGACAACTCATTTCACTAAAAAATAGTTAATGTCATTATATTTTAAATCTTGCCTAGTTTTTTCTAGCTTTTTTAAACTGGAAAACAGCTAGAAAAAACATTTGATTTATTTGTTTCTGTTAAACAAAATTCAGCATAATTTTTATCAAAATCACAACATTTGAAGATTTATTAGATCTCAAAATCTGCTCAAAATACTTAAATACAAAATACTTTTACTTTTAACAACATTTTTAAAACGGTATTTTTACTAAAGTAGATTTTTTTTTAAGTGATACTTTTACTTCAGTTGTCTTTTTCTTTTTTTTTCTTTTTTTTGTCTTTGTGCTCCAGTATTTGTACTTTTACTCAAACAAAATTGAGTACTTCTTCCGCCACTGCCACTACTTAGTGTATTTTTCTACTTTACTTTTTTGCTTTTTTGCCTCTTTCCACAAACTGCCTTTTATAAATTTATTTACCACATGCCACACACCAAACCATGCTATAACTGGAAAAACATGAAACCTGTCACATTCAGTTTAACATCAACCATGAACAACTTTACCTTGTCAAATCATATATAGATACACAAATTAAACACACAAATTGTACGAATGATGGTTAAAAATACTGAGAAAATATTCAAGCAAAGTTATTCCTCACTTACCTTGTGCATTCAGAGCATAGTAAATGATAAATGGTCACATTATTATATAGCGCCTTTCCACCTTCAAGGCACTCAAAGCAGTTTACATCAAGGAACCACTCACCCATTCACACACACATTCATACACCAGTGTACACAGACATTTAGGGTGAAGTGGGTTTCCTTTCTCAAGGGCACAATGACATATTCTATCTGTGGGAGCTGGAATCGCACTGCCAACCTGTGGCTCAGTGGATCTGACCCCTCAACCAATGATGTTTAAGTCAAGAGCAGGATTTGAACTGGGAATCTTTGGAGAAGATGAATGCTGCCCTTGTGTCCTTGGGCAAAACACTTAACCCACCTTGCCCCCAGTGTCTTTGTACACTGGTGTGCCTTGAAGGTGGAAAAGTGCTATATAAAAATGTGACCATGACCAGTTACAGAGGACAGGAGTTTTGCTGTCAAGGTAAGCTAATAACAAGCATGCTAACTGCACACTTCCTTATTCACGGACAAAAAGTCGTTTCATAATTAGACACAGACATATTTTGACCTGCTTATACAAAATATCTGTACTGGGACAAGATATATTCAGCTCAGAGACATGGTAAATAATCAGATACAGACCCTTTAAACATTTGCTCTCATGTCTGCCTTAAGATGACCTGATTTTGAATTATTGACCCATCTGAGTCCCACTTCCCTTATAATATTTCATAACGCACTCAAAAAACTTTCCATTTTTATTATCCATGAGGAAGTGAGAGCCCAGCTTTGTGTCATTTCCTCTGAGAAGACCCAAACATTGCACTGGGTTTGGGTGGGTTTCGGGTGCTTCTAAAGTGAAGCTTTGACCTTTTCTATGGTAAGAGTTATGAGGGGTTGTGCTTTGTTAGAAGGTGTCTCAGATAAACAGCGAGAAGGTCAACAGACAACTAATTTCAATACCTATATTAATATTATGGTTCTGTTCATTGTATTTATGGACAGAATTTCTAGGCACAGTGTGGGGAAGGGGGAGGAGGTCTGGTTCGGAGACCATTGGATCTCATCTCTGCTGTTTGCAGATGATGTTGTCCTGATGGCTTCATCAAACCAAACCTGGAGAAGGCACTGGGGCAATTCTTGGACAAAAAAGATGTTTCATAATTACACACAGATGGTAATGCACATATTTTGACCTCAAGACCTGCTTGTACAAAATATCTGTACTGAGACAAAACAAATTTAGCTCAAATACATGGTAAAAAAAATCGGGTAAAACATTTGCTCTCACATTTGCCCTAAGATGACATTATTATGACCACCTGATTCTCACTTCCCTAATAATATTTCATAACACACCCAAAAAACGTTCCATCTTTATTATCAGTGAGGAAGCAGTGAGCGCCCAGCTTCGTGTCGCTTCCTCTGTGCAGTTTGACCCAAACATTAACCTCTATTTGACCCTTGCCAGGCGCTCTGACCGGACCCTCTGCACTATTGTTGCTAAGTGATGGGAGTCTAATATTTATTCACCATTCATTTTAAAGACAGTGAAAAGACTGACTATTTTAATGTCTAAATATATTGTAGATTTGATTAAATACCTCAGCTGGCTCCACTTGATGTGGAGGATCAACATCAAGCTCCTCTCAAGTGTTACCATCTTGGTATGGAGATGTTAGCAATGACAATAATAGATTGTGGATTTTATAATTCCATTATATTTTGATGGCAGTAAAATAGATTTGGCTTTTGAAAATATTATTAGAGAACTACAAACCTTCGATGACTTTTTCAAATGGCACTTATCTGTTTTTGCAAATGAACTCTTCATATATAACTTTGTGCTATAATAAAAAAAAAAAAAAAACAGACTATTTCTATGCACCTGTGCTACTTTTTGTACAAAAGCTTTCAGATGTAGAGGCAAACCACAGTAAGAATGCATGTTTTTTGCATGTTTTTTGCATGTTTTTTGCATGTTTTTACATGTTTGAGCAACAAAACAACCATAATTCAATAAATGTGAGATAGATATGTTGATTGATGCATTTAAATACTATGAAACATTCCAGGCTAAGCAATAACATCTCAAGGAGACAAGCAGCAGTTGGCAGAGTTTTGGGTTAGTTCTTGTTTTTCCCTCAAGGTGACAATTGTATGTGTGAATGGTATATGTTAGCTTTGCTCCCCCAGAAAAGTTACATAGTATGCCTTTAAAAAGTCATTCAAAATATGACATATGTTCATTAATTTTGCATCACTAGCACTGCTGTTCAGAGGTATAACAAGGCGGAGGTCAGTGATATCATTAGTTTAGAGCTCAACCCAAAGTTTGTGTTGAATCTTCTGCACCACACCATGTCTTCTCCTCCTCTCCTCCCACACCACACCCTCCTGTACCCCCTCTCATGTACACACAGCAACCATAATGACACAGGGCAACCCACAGATGCAGAGCTGCAGCACAATCTCATGGGAACAACTTTACTCCAAACTTCACCGAAAAGGACGCTCCCACCAAATCTGGGTGGACATATTTATACAGTGTGGAAGTTGTGAGACTGCAGTGGGTTTGGGGTACCTGTGAAGTGAACCTTATTTTTTTTATGGTAAGAATTATGAGGGGAGTTGATGTGGCGTGCTTTGTCAAAAGGAATCTCAGATAAACAGCACAAAAGTCAACAGACAACTCATTTCAATATCTGTATTAGTATTACATTCCTTTTTCATGCCTTGGAATAAAAGATGTGTCTGGCTTTGTAAGTTTTAGGGTTAGGTGGAAATTGCATCCAGGACTCCAGAAATTGATTGATTCAAACTCAAGAACGTCAACTCATGAAGAAAGAAGGCACTAGTCATGCTGTTTTTGACATTTTAATAAATATTTCTTTTACTCAGCTCAGAAAATAGACTTAAATAGCCGCTCTGCTTGTGTAAGTCTCTCCATGGCCTAGCACCAACGTACATCTCTGACATGTTAGTGCCATTTGAACCATCTCACACTCTGAGGACTTCACTGACCAGCTTCCTGCTGGTGCCCAGAGTCAGGACTTAACACGGGGAGTCAGAATTTCAGTTTAATTCAGTTAAAACCTGGAAGAGATTTTAACTGAAGATGTGAGACAGGCCTCTACTTTGACAATGTTTAAATCCAGGCTCAAAACAGTTCTGTTTTGCTGTGCATATGACTGAAAGGTTTTTATTCTGCACTTTTCTCTTTTAATTATGATTATTTATGTTTTGATTTGTTGTACTGTGATTTAAATGTCTTTCTTATTCTGTAAAGCACTTTGAATTACTTTATGTACCAATTGTGCTATACAAATAAACTTGTCTTGCCTCTAGACACTTTAAGACTGATGTTTATATCATTAGAGATGTAAATGTTATCCAAATACTGTACGCAAGTAAGACTTCACATTGATATTACACAAGTAGAAATAGTGGTCCAAGCTAATTCTTAAGATTAAAACAGTATTTGGGTAAACTACTACTCAAGTAAGAGTAACTGTCTAGATGTGACATCAGATTATAATTTTAAGGTAATGTAATTGGATGGACAAAACAATACATAAGGCACAAATCTGGATTCCACCTCTCAAAGATGAATGCTGTCATTGTGTCCTTGGGCAAGACACTTATCCCCCCTCCCCCCTTAGTGTCTGTACCATAAACTGGTGTATGAGTGCGTGTGTGTGTGAATGGGTAAATGTCGGTGATGTCAAGTGCTTTGAGTGCCTTGAAAGAAACTTAACCAAAACCTTCACCTAAGTAAGAGTACAATTGCACCTTAAAATATATCATTCAAGTAGAAGTAAAAGCATGGGGCAATTTTTTTTATAAAGGTTATGAAGAAACTGTACTTAGCCTGCTTAGATGGAGTCACAAAACAATTATCTAGACTAGACTAACATGCCATTGACCTCCAGTTATACAAATTCCAGTGGATAGCAGGGGCCCTAAAGTTAAAATAGAGCTGTTTCTTCCTTATTTAGCCATTGTGTAGTGACAGCCCCACAAAGCTGCAGGAGCTTGGTACAGGACAGTGACAGGTGACTCTAAGTTATTTAGATGTTTCTCCACTTGTGCCGGAGGTCTGAGGGTTGGGTTCGTTTTTCCATGACCCTGTTGAGTGAGTACGTGTGTAACCTGCGCTAACCTGGGCCTCTCCAAATGAAACTGAAGACGCGCAACCCTCCACACCCTGACAACATGGCAGCGCTAGGAATAACATGCTAACGCTAAAGGCTAAGAAGAGACAGGCCAGGGGTATAGAGTGAGAAGTTCAGCGTGTAACTTGCTATCTTCTTGTCTCTGTGGAGATGTTATTGCTTTGCTTGGAATGTTACTCAGTATAAATTAAACAGAGACAAGCAGAGAACACCACCAGGCAAGTTGAATCTGTGAAGAGGCAAACCTGTTCAGCGTAAGAATGCATGTTTTGCAGTATTTTAGTAACCAAAAGATGTACTTGAATAAATGCAAGATAGATAAGTCAAGTGCCATTCTCTGAAACATTCCAGGTAAAGTAATATCTCCATGGAGACTAGCAGGTGACAGACGCCTGAAAAGTTGCATAGTGTACTTTTAAAATAAAACTGTGCTGACATGTTGCTGAACTGAATTTTTATTTTCATCAAGCTCTCATTTAATTTCAGTTTGGGGGAAAATTTAATGATCTTGTCAAAAATCTTTTTAATATGCCATAATTATGACCTGCAGCAAAATTGTCAAACTGGGAATGAATCTAAAATATAATTAACTGCATTAACTGCATTTAACAGTAGCTCAGTTGGTAGAGTGTTTGTCCACTGATACGAAGGTTGGCAGTTCGAATCCCGCTCTCAACATAAACATCATCGGTAGAACTGTCAGATACACTCAACCACAGGTTGGTGGTGCAATTCCAGCTCCCACAATGAATGCTGTTGTTGTGCCCTTGGACAAAACACTTAACCTACCTTGCTGTCAGTGTCTGTGTACCCTGGTGTGTGAATGGGTGAGTGGTTTCCTTGATGTAAAGAGCTTTGAATGCCTTGAAGGTCCAAAAGCGCTATATAAAAATGTGACCATTTACCATTTTAGTTTTTTTTTTTTCTAGTCACATGCATTGACTGGATAATTTCCAGTACAGACTACTCTTAATGTCTCATTGTAAAGTTAAACGCCACATGTTTCCTAGCCTTCTGGACTTTCCCTTGACTACAAACCACTGTATTCTAATCCCTCTCACCTCTGAAGCCAAGTGCAGCACTACAGTTCTCACAATGACACAAGTGTAAATCCTGCACTACCACAGCTGGACGCATTTTAAAGTGATCCATGGGCCAACTCACTGCCAACTGTACCCAGACCGTAACATGAGCCAAAACAGGTTGTAGTCGGTGATGCAAAAAATGTTTGACTTCCACCACATTCAGCCATTCTGTTTGGCTTTGCATATGACAGCTGTAATTATTTTTATCTCATTATTATTATTTTTTTTTCTCTTTTGATTTTAATTTGATGATTGGTGTTGTTTTGACAATTTGTTGCTTATATTTGAATTTTAAATGTAGGTTTATTCATTATTAGTTAAATTAAAGTGGCACTAAGTAGCTTTTCTAGTTTAGTGTCCACCACCTGTTTATTGTGTTATTATGTCATTAATTTGGAATGTTCCACAATATCGAATTAAACTGGAGACAAGAAAAGTGACACCACCATGCCACCTTACATGTCAGATTGGTGTAGAGAGACTCGCTGTAAAAATGCATGTTTTTCAAGATATAGGGCAACAGTAGCTCAATTGGTAGAGTGTTGTGCACTGATCCAAAAGTTGACGGATTAATTCCTGCTCTCGACATAAACCACTGACCCACAGGTTGGTAGTGCAATTCCAGCTCCTAAAGATGAATGCTGTCATTGTGTCCTTGCTCAAGATACTTGACCCACCTTGCCCCCAGTGTCTGGTCTGTGGCCTTATATCTGTGTAATTCTTCAGTCATCCAGGTAGGTTCCACAGTGATCCATGAGTGTATACTAGTCTATGTGGTCTTATACTTGTTTCTGATACAGATCAAAATCATTCTAAAGCTTTTCAGGAAAGGTTCATTTCTGTCCTGTGAATGTGACTTTCTTGGTATCGATACCTGCTCAAATGAGTATCTTGTTTCAGTACCAGTTTTAGTACTTATTAGCTTCTGATTTTCAATACTTTTGACAACCCTAGTGCTTAAACTGTCCTTCTCTGCAAGAAAAAACTCCAAAAAACCTAGTGCGAAAAAGAGAAGAAGTCACTCCCATGCACAGACACTATCAGTAATTTTAAGAACAACATTTAGGTTTGAATTTTGCCATTAGTTCTAGAGAGCAGATATTTCAGGCCTTGTGCAGTTTGACAAACAGCAGAACTCACTAATGCACTCCTGCTCTGTCTCTGCGGCCTCATCAATAATCACTGTGTTATATGGCTTTACAGGAAACCACCGTAAACCACAGTGCCCGCACGCAACATGGCCTAAACTGACACATGCATTTACGCTTATAGCAGAAAAATACATTATATTACATACACGCAGGAGGAGTAGAGGCAGAGAGAGAGATGTTCTGTTCATATGGAGATTGAAATTCTTGTCTACAGCAGAAAAGTTGTCACAGTATTTAGATTACTTTAGTGTTTATTTGTGGTTTGGACTTACTTAGAGGGTATTACACTTCCATGGGGTTCCATAGCTGTTAACCAATACCGTTTAAAAATGTACTCTTTTGTAGTCTGTATTTCGCACAGACTTTGAAATCCAATAAAGCTTCAGATGTACTGATTTTGATAAAGATTTGTGCTGAGTTCTGTTCAACACAACCAACTGGATTGATTTTTTACTAGCTGTTTTCATTTGTATATTTTTGTTTGTGCAAATTATGAGGTGTTAAAAATAAACCCTCAGCCTTTTTAGCAGGTTTAAAGCAATAAGAAAAAAAACGTTTCAGTCCTGTTTTTGTGGAGTAAAAAGTATCGATACCTGCTCTCAGATGTAGTGAAGTCATAATAAAAAGTATCCACTATAACTATACAGATAGCTAAAATGTATACCACTTTTTCATCATTATGTTCCACCACTGTTGCTAACATAATATATTTAGATAACTCTGTCACCTTTTACCATTTTGAAAATGCTATATTCACTGTTATTAGCATGTTTTACAAGTTTCGGTTTCTGCACTCACTCCCCCTTCAGAGCACTATCACAGCACAATCAGTTTGCATCCCCCTAATGAAACTGCACATTGCATTGGGTTTGTCAAGTTGCTGTGTACAGTTTTTGTATTATGCTTTTGTATATTTATGGAGAGTTGCTGTTCGGGTGCATGGGTGATGTAGGTCTGTGGGCTGAGCATTGGAACAAATCTTACAGCTAACCATAAAGAGGGTTCGAGAGAGATCATTAAATTACTCAAACATGCATGGATGACATCTAAAACCTCTTCTGGCATGTTTTTGATGAGGAAACAATGTTCTTACATGGTAGAAACCTCCAAAAAGTTGATTTTGCATAATACCTTTCTTCAATTTGATTTTTAGAACATGCAAGAGAATTCTGCGCATAGTTTGCATGTTCTACTTATGTCTGGATAGATTATGTTAGGTATTCCAGTTTCTGTCATTATCAAATAATATGCACAATACCTAAAATCCTTCCAACCATGATTCCCACATGGGTCAAATGCAAAAACAAACTTCCTTATGGGAACAAGACAGTATACCTCAATCAAGCATTTGTTAAAAATGTATTTAATTGTGGGGCCTGTACCTAATTTTTCCCATGTATTCAAGCAAAATGTGACCTAGTTCTGTTTTTCACATCTTTAAGACAATACAAACCAGGTACATTGCCTTTAAGTGAACTGCCTGTGTTCTGAAGACATGTTTATCTTGTTCATTCCCATTTGTCGAGAAGGTCTTTTCCACAGTCTAAAAAATTCCCATCAATCACTGTTGGAAAACTTCAAAAGTTTGTTGGCTCTTGTTTTCTAAAAGTAGTCTCTAAAAGTACCCCAAATTTGATCAAATTTGGGGTACTTTTTATCACTAAGAGAGGAGAAGGATTAAAAAAAACCCAAAACTTTCTTCTAGATTCTAGCAGCGATTTTGATTCTGGGCTTGTTTGAGTTTCTTTTAGCAGTGATTGATTGGATAAGCAGATAAAGTGAGTAAATTTACTTAAGAGATAGTGGCAGATAGAAAGAGATAGCACTGCTCCATTGGTCTGGTAGTGTAATCCTGGACGATCTTATCAGTTGTTCAACCCACACCTCCATGGTTTGAAATGTTGAAGTGATGATGCCTTCATGATAATCCCATCACACCACCACCCTCCCTCCCCCGGTCCCATTTGAGGATACACTGTTTTGCCCCCTAAGGGAATCCCCCCTCTCCCCAAACAGACACAAAAGACCGTAATGATGTCTCAGACCTGTCACGCAAAGTCTACTGTATCCCAAAGTGCAATGACCCATACTACCCATAATCCCCCTGTTTACACTTGAGCAGCTAGGCTAAAAACAAGCCCCTCCCTGTGTTACACTTTAAACAATGCCACCATTCAAATGACTGGGCAATCCAAAGGTAGTGAGTCGTGAAACCATACACTAAAATACAGTAAGTCCCAATTACACATTATGGCCGTGGAGTTGTAAACAAAGAAAAATGCACTGACCAGTGAAGTGTCCACAGTTAGAATGAGGGGGAATGAAAGGATTGAGACAACAGAGACATACATAAAGAGCTTTCACTGTGTAGTGTAGTGTTAAACACTTTATTATTTGGGTCACGTTAAAACTGTTAACATTGCTATGTACTGATACAAGGCATGCAGTTCTATTTAAAGAAGACATAATTATCTGGTGTATAGTTTTTTTTAATCCTTTATTTCTAATGCATGCATTCTAATGCATTAAAAACAACACAACTGACCAAAGTGCAGTGCAAAATAATTATAAAAGACAATAAATTGCAAGAACACAGACACATAAAAACACACTGTACACTATAAGAGTCAGCACAGGTCAGTTTTAAGAGCTGATTTAAAAACAGGAAGTTACTCAGCCTGTCTAAGGTACAGGGGCAGGGCATTTCACAGTTTTGGACCCCTGACAGCAAAAGAGTGATCCCCTCTAAGTTTTCTCTTTGAATTTGGGACCACTAGCAAGGAGTGGTCTGCTGACCTGAGCGAGCATGCATGGGCATAGGGGTGAGTGAAGCAGGTTGGATAGATAATGTGGGGCAAGGCCATGGACGCATTTAAAAACAAATAAAAGGATTTTAAAATAAATTTGCTAAGAGATGGGGAGCCTGTGCAAAGACATTAAAATGGGTGTGATGTGGTCTCGTTTGTTTGTGCCACTCGAGAGGCAAACAACCGCATTCTGGAGAAATAGTTCGAGTGATGTTTGGTTGAGCCCAACATAAAGAGCATTACAATAATCTAGAGGGTTAGTAATTAAAGCATGGAAATCTGAAAGTGGGCTGGTACACCTATGATGGCAGACAAAACAGAACTAAATATCATTTCAATCACAATTCATATTAATTAACTGGTAAATTTAAACTGCAAAAGACACATTTTCAATTAATAAACATTTTAAAACTTCTCATGAGTTTGTCATTTTTTACATTTAGACCAACTAAATAATCGGTCTGCATCCCAACAGTGCTAATTTGCACATAGAACAAGATGGACAAAACTAGATTCTCTATATAAGAACAAAACAACAATGCCACTCCATAAGTCATTTTGAATATCTAAACGTGTGATCACCTCTTCACCACCTACAGCTCATTAGACCACAGCATCATGTGAAAACTCACATTAATCACCACCCATCCTCCACTGCTCAGAAACCCTTCAGCACTCTGTAAAGTGTGAAACCATATATTGCAATATCCCCCACACCACAAATACGGCATATACTGTAACAATAAGCAGCCTGTCTATATCTCCAACGCTCACCATGCTGTTCCACTTCCTGATGTCATGAATCTGTCCTTTTCAAGTTGACAGCTACCTTTTACTTTTTGTTCAGTAGGGATTCCAGAGTTGAAATTATCCAAATGATTCTAGTGAAGGTGTAAAAAACAGTGAGGCCCCTCCTGTATTACCATATGATATCACAAGGTGGAACAGTGTTTTCAGAGAGAGAATAATTCAGCCTAAATATGCAGGGTTTGTGCATTAAACATGTGTGAATGAAACGAAACACAAGTCCACGTATGTTTTTGATGTGGAATCAACATAACATAGATCAGAACAGAGTGTGATATAGGCCCTGTAAGTGACTTTACAATTCATATTCACAACGCTATCTGATCATATCACTTTTCTATGGGGGTTTGTCAAGTAGAGGAGGGTGATAAGAACAAAAATAAACATTCAAAATGCCTTATAAGACATTTTTTTGCAATCCATCAGAAATGCTGAAAAAATGTTTCTGTTGCCATAGCAATCAACAATTTATTTATTTATTTTTTTTTTGGACGATGAAAAGTCCTCAAAATGTCACCTATAAACCTATAAATAGTCAAGAAATTGTATTGACTGAAAAATTTACCATGAAAATGCAGAAATATTGCTTTATAGATGCAGTCCGATAACACTAGTATCTTTCAAATATTTTGCAGGTATTTGAAACTTGTCTCATTATTTCTTATTCTTATTATGTATAGTTTCAAAACAACTCTTTCAGTATTATCCTGTTGAAGACACAGTAGTATGCATGGGGCTGTTTACAGTGTGTGTGTGAATGAGAGCTCTGAGTGGGTCTTTGGTGCACTGCGAAGTGGAGTGGTGATAGCAGCGCAGCCTGTAGCCTGCAGGGAGTCCATCAGCGATTAGCAAGGACACAGAGGTGAGAGAGAGAGAGAGAAAGAAGGAAAGAGAGAGGAAGAGAGAGCGAGAGGGGCAGATAAATATACTCCAAACTAACCAAGCACACATACAGTACTGAAGCCCAGACACTTGCACACTTACACTGTCAAGATCAAGAATCCCAACAGCATGGGCCAAGAGGGAGAGTTTGTCTTGGGTAAAAATTCTACTATACTGGTCTCTGTGGCTGTGATTACATTCATCCTGGTTTGGTCCTGGTTTAATCACGGTTTAGTTCTGGGGTTGTTTTGGTTTGACGTTGCTATAGCCCTGATATAGTCCTGGGATAGTGCTGGTTTAGGCCTAGGGTAGTCCTGGTTTAGTCCTGGGGTAGTCCTAGTTTAGTCTTGGTTTAGTCCTAAGGTAGTCCTGGTTTGATCCTGGTTTAGTCCTGGGGTAGTCCTGGTTTAGTCCCAGTTAAGTCCTGGTTTGGTCCTGGTTTATTCCTGGAGTAGTCCTGGAGTATTCCTGGAGTAGTCCTGGAGTACTACTCCAGTTTAGTGATGGTTTAGTCCTGAAGTAGTCCTGGGGTAGTCCTGGTTTAGCCTTGGTTTAGTCCTGGTTTAGTCCTGGGATAGTTCTGGTGATCGTTCATTAGCAGAGATGTGGCAGCAGTTTTGCACCAACTGCTCCTAAGTCACCACCACCATTCAGTCAGTTTCTGCATTGGTTTAGTTGACTTTATTTGTATTATAGGGAAAGATGTTTGACCCATCCTTCAAGTGGGGTTTTGGGTAACCTGTCAGAAATAGTGAGCAACCCTAACAGGCCTTCCTGTTCCTGTTCCTTAATACTTTATGAAAATCACTTCTACATATTTGGCCTTTTCTGTTCACCAGGTAGTTTGGAAGTATAATGAACTCACTTGGAGATTGAGTTAGCAAAGTACTTTTCCTCCTGTCAGGTCTCATTTCCAAACTTTCTATGTACAGCCTTTGTAATCTCCATCCATTATATTTGTATGGGCGTGGGCGCAGACAGTTGAAGCTCTAATGCCTGTTTGCCTCCCTCACTGCCCTCTGTATGCTAATGCTAATGCTAATGCCGACCCAGAACACCTTGAAGTAATCTGCTCGTTGCTCTGGCTTGTAATTAGGGCTCGGTCTATGCAATTACACACAACCAAAAGCACACGGCAGTTTAGAAGACAAATATCTCAAAGTGTTTCAAGTGGCCCGGGCTCACCTCGGGGATTTTCAGGGCAGACAGAATGTTTACAAGCACTTTTCAACAAGCAATCAAGAGTCATGCATGGGGACCTACTGCGAAGTCCTGTGCTGTTACAGATGTAGGCAGAGAATATTGCTACTATAGTACAATACCTAATCTGATGTTAAACTCAAAGGGTTGCCCGGGATACAGAATACACACTTCTTCAATGCTTTACAAAGATGTGAGTCTAGTCAACAGTTATTCACCCTGGCTCCTAACCCCTCATTCACTACTTAGGCCCGTCCTCTTTAGTAGATTATATAGCAACTCATACAGAGAGCAATCGAGAGACGCACCTTCTGGTCACGTGACTCTGGGCCGGAGTGAAAAAAAGTCAGCTTAACTCAGATAAAACTCTCATTCAGTCATAAATAATGATCAAATTCAACTGGCACACAAGTGTTTATGGACAGATAATAACCATACATGTTTTTGTCAAGCTGGATCTCACATAAACTGCATTCATTAGTTTTTTGTCTGAGTTAGGGAATGATCGCTCTTTTAACAAGCTAAGGTAAGCAGCTTATATTTATATAATCAATCAATTTCTTCCTGCTTTCATTCGTGTTGTGTCCAGTTGAAGACCTGTTGCTGTCCACTGTTGTTTTTCCGACTCCCGCAAGGCACTGTGGTCTATAGTGACCAGTGCTGGACACTACTTTTCAAGGTGCATTATGAGAAATTTTGAGCGCACCATTTTTTACCTGCTGGACATTTGGACACCTCTAAATAGTGTCCTAAGTAGGGAATAGTGTGGACATACAGACGCAGCCCATGAGCTCCGATGGGCGTGGATTAGCCAATCAGAGACAAGCTTGGTCTGTCCGTATCAAAACAAATATGGCTACTTATGAACAAAAAAGAAAAGAAAAAAATATCACAAGGGACTGAAAAATGTTTCTGCATAATCCATGAGCGAAGCACTGCTTAGTCTGAGGTGAGAGAATTGGCATTTTTTGTAGGCTAAATGATGGGTGATCAATAAGCTCCTTCATTTTACTTGCGTCACTGAAATAAACATCTGATTACACCAACTGTGTATTTCTTCCTGTATAAGAATTAAGCAGAGATACCATTCTGGATTTGCAATAAACAGGAATAGGCCTGGTTAGTACTTGAATGGGAGACCGCTAGGAATACTAGGTGTTAGCAGTGGTTGTAGCTCAATCTCGCAAGACACCGTACCCACTTCGCCTAGTATGAAAGTGGTTGGAGGTTGGTGATGTTTATATTCTTGGTCTTTAGTTTAGACTTGGTTCAGTCCTGATTTAAACCTGATTCAGTACTGGGCTTGGTTTGGTCCTGATTTAGGTTCAGTTCTACATTTCCACTTGTTTCTTTTGGTTGTAATTTGGTTGTGTGGCTAAGTGGACGGACAAAATTTATAATCACTCAACCATATACTTTGATTGCATTGTAAAGTCTCAAAGGATAGCAGTGCAATTCCAGCTCCCACAGATGAATGCTGTCTTTGTGTCCTTGGGCAAGACACTTAACCCACCTCACCCCCAGTGTCTGCGCACGCTGGTCTGTGAATGGGTGAGTGGTTCCTTGATGTAAAGCGCTTTGAGGGCCTTGAAGGTGGAAAATGAGTAGCCTGTTAGTATCATTTGGTGGAAAATGAATCGCCTGTTTATATCATTTGGCAAGAGTAAATCTAGAAACCTAGTTAGAGTACTTTTAATTTCTGTAATCCTGAGTGGCATTTTTAGTAAGAACAGATTACATTGGTTGAGGGCATCTCCACAAAAGCTTCAACAATGTGAAAACACCATCAACTTCAAATACATACTGGGAAGTCTCTTGCAGTGCTCTATCCACCACACAGCTAATTTCCAGACTTTCCCTCAGCTTATATACAGCACGGTGACATTTCCTTAGCCTATAGGGGACCGAAATGGAAAATATTTTGACCTTTATGTAACCATGCGAATATGATTGAGGGACTGGGGTAGACCGAGTAGACATCTACAAGCAACGGAGGTCAGAAATAAAGACTACCACATGGTTTGATGTGTTTCAAAGAGATGAGAGGTGAAGGGGAGGAGAGCAGAAATAGTACTATGTTAACTAAATTCCAGGGGTTGATTGTTGCCACAGTAGCCAATGTGAAATTAATCAAATGGTGGTTTAGTATTCTATAGTACACTGTAAGATATGCATTGTTCAAAGATGTGGGATTTGGTGTGAAATATTATACTGGAGTTACAGGTACACTAAGTAACTTCTCTGGTGGATGGTCCGCCACCTGCTTATCTCCATGGAAATTGTACTGCTTTGCCTAAAATGCTCCACTGTATATCGTTAAACTTATCCATCTCCATGAAAACAACCAGGTGATATAGCCACGTTTTCAGTCAGCTCTCTGGAGGAGACCTGCTCAGAGAATTAATGTTTTTCAAGGTATTTTTGAGCAATTAAAAACTCCTGTAAGTGCATGTTTAATATCATACTATAGAACATTACGGGCAAAGCAATAACATCCCACACACACACACACATGCAGGAAAAGTTACATAGAGCAACTTTTTTCAGGAAGTAATACTCAGAAGTTTAAGGGGGATTTTATGATGGTGGTTTATAGGCGCCATTTCATTTTCTGCAAACATGGTAATTAGAAGCCTTATATAGTCGTTAGCAAGTTGTTAGACAATAGAAGAGAGAGAACACGGTCGAAAGTTATGGAAGTAGAAAACAAAACAACAAAACATTTTTCCGGTGAGATCCTCATTAGTTCAGTATTTTCAATGGTTATGGGTAATGATCCCCCAGACAGAAGCTCTGTTTGAAGGATCATTACCCATTACACATATCCTCTGCATTTGACCCATGCTTCAATGTCATAACCTGTCAGAAAGAGGAGACCATCTCCAGATATTGAGCTAGACATGGTGAGTACAAAATTTGTTGGAAGATTTTACCTATTGAGCATGTTTTGGATTGATGGGGGAAACACCAGAGTGCATGCAAGAAACTCACCCAGATGCAGGAAGAACATGCAAGCTTCTCAAATGTGCAAAATGTTGATCCTATGACATTGACCAAAATGAAGGGACTACTGATCAAAGATTGCATAAACATACACTTGGGTGAATCTGGAAACACATTTTACCCATTCAAAGCTGAAACTACTTCCTTTCCTTTGATTGCTTGTATGTTTTTCTATCTGGCCCTCATAGACTTCTGCATATGGTGAAATCACCCATGAATAGTTATTTACTCTGCGTCTATCCAATTCTACCTTGACTCTAGTTGGTTTAGCCTGTGCATGTTTCAACAATCCCACTCAAATGTAACTACGCAACATGAACTTTCTGCCAGTTTTGCACATGTTCCTGGGTTCAGTTTTCCTCAAACCAATCAGTCCCAATTTGCCCAAACTATAGCCTTGTGTGTAAGCCTTGATCCTCCCTGTGCCAAAAGGAAGCCGTGCCCATCCACCAGTATATGTCAGTATGTGTAATAAATACAGCCGTGCTCGGTTTGCTCCGGAGATAATTGAAGACATAGAACCAGCCCCGCCCAGACCTAGCATGGAGAAATGACAAACTCAGGGATTACCACTTTGATTTAGAGACCGAGGACAGCTGTGTTCAGGGATCTATTTAAAGTCAATGGGAAGCAAGAACGTTAGCAGTACTGAAATGTAATACTGTGTTAAAGTTTAGATAAGATCTTATGGGGTGTATATTATGTGAAACTGACATGTTATAATGTGGCTCCCTCATAAAATGTACCCTATCTAGAAAATTGTGGGGGTTTCACCAGTGGTGGAAGAAGTACTCAGTTGTGTTACTTAGGTAAAAGTACAGATGCTGAAGCAAAAAATCTACTCAATTAAAAGTAAAAGTATCACATGAAAAAATCTACTCAAGTAAAAGTATTAAAGTACCCATTTAAAAATGAACTTAAAGAGTAAAAAGTATGCACATATTTTGGAGGTCTTATAAAGCATCGTATTGGTTTTGATACAGATTTCAAATACTTTATGTTCCACCACTGGATTACACAGACATCCTACATTAATGTACAGAACTAGTTAATTTTAAGCCATCTGCAACGATCCAGTTATTTGTCACTTTCCTAACGCATTCCTGATTGCGCACTCTGATGAGTTTATAAACATGATGTGATGTGCCAGAGCGGAGTTTTGCCATCACAGTAATGGTAATAACTACAACAACACTATGCAACCACAGTCTCACAAAAAGACTGTGGATTCAACTCTCATGCCGCCCGGGCCTTTCTGTGTGGCCCAGGTTTACTTGTTTCTCCCTCTGTCTGGGTGGGTTTCCTCTGCTCAAATCCTGCAGTTAAGGTAGTCCTGACTAAGACTAGCTCAAGATGTGGAGGTGGGTCCCTGGGTTCTTGACAGGTTGTCCCAGTTGCACTTCAGGGTGGGTCAAATGCAGATGCCCATGAATGGTTGATGGTAATGGCTGAAGGTTTATTTATATATTTTTGCACATATTAATCAATGCGTTAGCAGTACTGTATATACAGGGGTAAATCCTACTGTCCAACACAGATAGCTGTATTTAACGAGGTTGGCCTGAGAAAGCAGGAGGAAAAGTCAGATTATTTGTGGAGAGAAGCCATTTTTGGACGTTTGGCTCAGAGAAGCGGCAGATGGGGTGAACTGGACATTTAGCCCGATGGTTGTATCGATAACAGTGGCATGGTAAAGTACAGATAAGATGAAGGGATTGGAGTCAGACTGGGAGAAAGGGAGGGGAGAGGGAGATATAGAGGGTGGGAAGGGTTGCGGACACTGGTGGATTGGAAAGATTCAATTGCTTCTTGTCCAATCCTATTTCCTGCAGTCGTGGAGTTACACCTGGTATCTGCAGATTACCATAATAATCTCCATGAAGAAATAACCCGTGCTGGACTCAGGTGTGGGGCTGGAGAGTGGGAGAAAGAGAGAAAGAGCGAGATGGAGGGAGAGAAAAAGGGAGATGTAGAGAGGGGGGGAGGGGTTAGATCATTTATTTTCATGGGGCATCATGGCCGGGTTTTGTAATTGTCCTGAAGCATAGAGACATTGAGACCTACATTGAGTGTTTTTAATAATCAAATACTGGTGTACATACTGACAATCATATTTTTTATTATGATTTCTGGATTATTTGTCAATTTTCACATGTAGTTGATGAGTTAGAGGTTCCCCAATTACTCAGGTCTGGACCTCAAAAATGAATGGTAAAAGACCTGGTTTAGTATTATTTATTGTGTTATTTGTTGTACTTTTACTGAAAGAATAATTTTCTTTTTCTTTTTTTTTAAGTTACCTCTGAGGCTGGCATAAAGCTTAATTGAATTGTCTGATTGTGTCAGACTTAAAAAAGTTTTTTTCCTGGGTTACGGTAGCTGAGTTGGAGTGTCAGATCCACTGATCCGATGGTTGCCGGTTCAAATCCTACTCTCGACATAAACATCATTGGTAGCACGCCAGATCCACTGACCCACAGGTTGGTGGTGCGATTCCAGCTTCCACTGATGACTGTTGTTGTTGTGTCCTTGGGAAAGACACTGGACCCTCCTTGCTCCTAATGTCTGTGTACACAGGTGAATGGGTGAATGGTTTCTGGAGTGCCTTGAAGGTGGAAAAGCTCTATATAAAAATGTGATTTACTATCTTGAAATAATCCCCCAAGCAAGCCATGCTGGGTATCACAACCTCCATTCTGAAAACCCGTCATTTAGTTTGTTAGTTTTCTATTTAATATTTATTTTAGTTTCTGTTTCTATTCTGTTTTTAAGACATGTTAATTCTGAAATATTAAACATTTGTATTAAACACTGCAAATATGTTTTATGTAATATTACTTTTTTGTGTATGTTTTTATGATCTTGTAGGCCAAACTCTGCTAAAACCTGTACCTAAAAAGATATTGTGCTGGTTTGTTTCCATTGAATATGTACAGTATCTGTTGTTTGCAGAATACTTGAGTGCTTTTGTGGTTTGTAAATCAGATTGTGTTCCTGCTTTTAAATGAAAGGGCAAACCACATGTATTCTTCCCCCACCCTCACACACATACACACACATTACATTACATTGCATTACATTACATGAGATGACAGAAATTGATTGAGCAGTGGTGTCTGATGTAGAGCAGTCGACAGATGTTTTTCTTCCCAGACCGACAACAAAAGAAAACAGGACTGCAGACCGTCCCCTGAGTGACATATTAGAGTACTGTTCATTCACATAGTGTTAGCAGCAGTATTTGGGGTGACTGATGCATGAAATTTAAGATGACAAACTGGTATAAGCTGCCAAATGTGTTGAGCATCACAGAAATTAAAACCTCAATTTAATATGAGCAAAAAATTATGAAGTATGAAATTAATAAATACACTTTTTTGTTGTTAAATTGTTGTTAATTTTATTGATGCTTTCACTTCTGTTCATTATTTTATGTTTTTGTGACAATGTACACTATACATCTAACCCATTTTATAATAATAATAATAATAATAATAATAATATTATTATTATTATTATTATTATTATTATTATTATTATTATTATTATTATTATTATTATTATTATTATTATTATATATTTTATTTTAATAATCAGAAAACATGACCCTGCAGCTCCCTGTCAGCTGCATAATCTTAAAATATTCATACATTTTAGTGCAAATCTGAAAAAAACTCCTAGAGATAAATTGGACAGGAAGAAGTGACACTAACAGTGAGGTTACAAAGCTTACACACAGTTAAATAGGTGGTTTTGAGTTGTATAAACCATGTTCATTATTACTTGTTATTGCACTTTTCTCAGCTTAAAGTGGACGATAAATAAATACTATGTGATGCATACGACCCGAGGCGTCTGTTGACACGGTAACAGCCCCCCTCTCCTCTGTGGTCAGATATAATGCCATTAGAGAAGCTCGAGTGAGTGCATTATTATGACACACATGTGATTTCTCTCATAGACTGATACAGGCGCGTGGAAGTGGGGCATACGGGCGCCGCGTCACCTCAATACAGGGTAATGTCGCCTAATGAAGCTTTAGGTTCAAATACAGGTCAAATGCATCATGATTGTAAACATATTTAACAAACCGCAGAGAGCAGCACTAAATCAGAAGAGCAGAATTCAAGTAATCCAAAGATGTTTTCTTGTAAATGACAAAATCAAGTGACTGTTGGAACAATGATAAAGCAATAGCAAGTACGAGACAACATATTGTGCTTTATACTGGTATTTAGTAAGGCAATATAACATATGTAAATCATGATTTCTGCGGCGACACTGGCTTAGATGGTTGAGTGTCTGTCCAGTGATCCAAAGGTTGGCGGTTTGAATCCCACTTTAGACATGAACATCTTTGGTAGAGTGGTCAGATCCACTAACCCAAAGATTAGTGGAGGGGTTCCAGCTCACACAGATGAATACTGTTGTTGTGTCCTTGGGCACTTAACCTTCCTTGCCCCCAGTGTCTTCATACACTGATGTGTAAAAGGGTGAGTGGTTCCTTGATGTAAAGCGATTTCCGTGTCTTGTAGGTGGAAAAGCGCTAAATAAAAATGTGACAATTGACCATGAGTTAAACTTTTTGCTAATTGTAATCTGCAATATTGATCTGAAACATCTTAATAATAGAAACAGGTCTATTTCTTATTCAAAACTGCATAACTGATTCTCTACCACTGCTTTTTTCATAAATCGCTAGTAAGACTAAGGCCGTGGGTGGGGATTGGTGGTATGTGAAAACTAAAATTTTGCATGTCAGAACGGGATTACTTCAACAATAGTATGTCAAATGTGCAGTAAAGTCATAATATGTCTGCTTTGAAGTTTCTATATTAGTGGTTTTCAGATCTGACATTGTGATCATATGGGATAGAGTTCTATACTCATTATACTCTTTGGGTATTAACTGCCCAAAACCAACTGATGACGAAACAGATCATTTATATTAGTGTATATGTCCATATCATACCATGCCAAAATGTTGCTAAATATTAACTTTTTTGTCTCCCATTTCTGTTCTGTTGTGCAGTCATTGAAAAACTAGCAATAGATGATACTAGTACTACTACTATAAACATGTGTACATATCCTTTATAACAACTACTGCAATTCCAAGTACTAGTGCTACTACCGTAAAGTCTCATTTTTAACTCTCATTTTGGATCATTTCACCAACATGTAAAACATTAGTACACAATACTTAGCTTGAGTAAATGTCTTTGGACATTACTGCGAAAGACATGGGACCAAAACAACCATTAAAAAGTGGAATTATTTGACAGACAACATTTACAGAGAGCTAAAGGAAAGTACAATAACACAAATCCTGCGACTCCATCGGGCTAGACTGTACAACGGTTTAACATGAATGTTGCAGAGGAAATGTGAAAAATTAAAGATATGAGGAAAGTAAACAGCAGAGCATCATAATCATGAATGCAGCAAGGCAAGTTCAATCCGTATACAACCTAATTCAAAGTGCTTTATAGAATAAGAAAGACATTAAAATCACAATACAAACAAATCAAAACATAAATACATATCATACAATTATTATTAAGAGTGCAGAATAAAAACCTTTCAATCATATGCTAAATAGAACTGTTTCGAGCCTGGACTTAAACATTGTCAAACTAGAGGCCTGTCTCACATCTTCAGGTTTTAGCTGTATACAACTGAAATGCTGATTCCCCATGTTTAGTCCTAACTCTGGGCACCAGCAGGAGGCCAGGCCCTTAAGTCCTCAGAGTGCAAGATGGTTCATGTGGCACTAACATGTCAGAGATGTACTTTAGTCCTAGGCCATGGAGAAACTTGTTCACAAGCAGAGCTGCTTTAAAGTCTATTCTCTGAGCTACAGGAGCCAGTGCAGAGACCTGAGCACAGGACTTATGTGCTTGTACTTCCTAATTCTAGTCAGGACCCGAGCAGCAGAGTTCTGGGTGTACTGCAGCTGTCTTAACACTCTAAGATAAAGCAGATAAATAGTAAAAGAGGTTACAGTAAGGTCAGGGATTGGGAACATGATATATAAAATTATAGATACTTACCATTATATTTGTCACAACTGATTTTGTATGATATATTCTATAATATACAATATAATTCTAACACAAACCATTAAGTATTATTAATGGCCGTTAGGGTTTAATATTTTAGCAGGAATCATAAAAGGGCAACAGTAGCTCAGTTAGTGTTTGTCCACTGATCCGAAGATTGGCATTTTGTTGTTTTTTTCCTTGCATTTGAACAAAATGAGTCTTGCCTCAGAACAGCTCTGGAAGTCTGGAAGCAGCTCTGGAAGTCAGAATAAGTCACTGCATGCTGTCTGCATCTAATTAGACAGTCAAGATAATCAGGAAGTATGCATTAGCATGCTAGTTATTGTTAGCTTTACCGTCACGGCAAAACTCTGCATCGGTTTTAGAGAGTTGTGAAAATTCAATTTCAATTCAAATGAAATTGAATTTTCAGTTTATTTTTGTAAAGCCCAAAATCACAACAGCAATTGGGGCTGAACATGAGAAATGATTTGACCAACAGAAGGTTAGAAAATCAACAAAAAAAAGTGTTTATGAACTCATTACGGTGAATAATTAAGATGCTGGGAATGAGAGGACCACGCCATTGGACCACTGCACTAAAATGAACTAGTGTGTTTTTGCGCATTAAAACACAAAAAAAATCAGGTTCAGCGCCTTAGCTGTGGTTAAATTTGGTTATTTGTGGTCATTTGTGTTTGTTTTATATTTTATTTATTCAGTTCTTTGGTTATTTATTTACTCTTCTCTGATCTGTTGTAGGTGGGTCAGTGTGTGTTTGCAAGTTTTTCCTTTATTATGACAGTTGACCACACAAATCAACAAAAAAAAAGGCTTAAGCTAAAATAATTTCTCTATAAACCTGTATAAGTGTTTAGCAAATTATTGACCCTAAGAAGTGCAGCTGTGAGTGAGGTGTTGCGGTTTAAGTGGTCCTCCGTCGCTCAAGGGCTAATGGGGGTCGAGGAGATCTTGGGACACCTAGATTTAGTGTTTTCTTCTTCTCACCACAGAGTGTAGAGTAAATGTGTGAGCGGGGGGGGGGGGGTTATTGCCCATTAGCCCAGATGCCCTGATGGAGCAGGGTCATGCTGCAGACTTGCTGTGTTTAAAGGAGTGGGGTTAACACTATTGTTTTAACAGGCCGTGTGCTGAGAGGAGGCAATGAGATAGGGTGTGTTTATGAAGTGGAAATATACTCACTAGAGTCACAGCAGCGTAATCTTTGATAATTAACATTTTTTTTAAATAAAGAAATAAAACAAAAATGAAATGATACAAATGCCTTTCTTTCCTATGTTGTGATGATAAAAATAAACCAATAAATCACGTTTCCTTTAGACTGGCGCCTCTTGTTTACTTACCCAAATTGTGTTATGCTCTGCTTTGCTTCCCTTCTACTATTCTACTACTACTGTCAGATGGTTATTGCTCTACATATGGAAGACATGGTTGAAGAATGTTATAGTCTATTATTAACAAAAAACAGAAAGTCCTTAAAAATCCACCTGCTTGTCTTCATAAAGATTTGCCAAGTTACAGGTCAGATCTGTGGAGAGGTGACGTTGCTTTTTCAATGTAACAATAAAAACACCTGCAATTGAATAAATACAAGATAGATACATTTAATACCATACCATAGAACTGCAAAGCAATAACTATATGGACAAACAGGTAGCAGAAAACTGACATAGTGCAACTTAAAAGGGCCTATATTAGACAAAATGGACTCTTGTGAGCTTTTAGTCATGTTGTAATGCTGTTACCGCCTCAAAAACATACCTGGAGTTCTGTTTTGTTTCATTCACACATGACTAAGTAATCCAGCATTATTATTACTCTGTCTACATCTCCAAAACTCAAAATGCTCTGTTCCACCTTGTGATGTCATGAAGTGATAGTGTTCAAGTTAACAGCCTCCTTTTAGCTTTAGTTTAGCAGAGATTGACAATTCCAGGGTTGAAATCATCCGAATGACTCTAGTGAAGGTGTATGGAGTTTAAAAATACAGTAGATCACTTCCTGTATTACACATGACATCACAAGGTGAAATAATGTTTTCAGTTTGAGAGAAGAACTCAGCCTAAATATGTATGGTTTGTGTGATAAATATGTGTGATTGAAACAAACCACAACTCCAAGTATGTTTTTGATGAAGAAGCAATATTATAACATAGATAAAAAAAATAGTGTGATATGGGCCCTTTAATTCTATTCCTCCTTATTTGAAGTCCACTTTAGTGTGTTCTTATGACTAATTTATGAGCGGCGAAGTGGCCGACAGCTTGGACACCTATTTGAAGTGCGCATTAGCAAACAATATGGCCGACAGCAGGGCCAGATGAATGACTGAGTAACTCTTTAACGCGATCCCTTCTGGAGCTACCATTTGTCTTTGGCCTATAGAGTTTACCGCCCCCCATAAACCAGAGTGCAGGGAGGAGGGGACCCTAAAATGCAGTATCTCGAGTCCTCGTGAATGTATTTGAGAGACCGAAACCGCTGTTAAATCTGTTGTATCTGATCCGATGCAGTGTTTTAAAGCTACACAGAGTCGTAAAACAGTGAGCAGAGCAGATGGGGTAGAAAAGCGTAGATAAAATCCTGAGTTACTGTGGTTATTTCCATGTGATCGACCCCCCCCGACTGTCACACCTCCAAATCACCGCAGACGTTCATCGATAAATCTGCAGAAACGGGTCATATATATACAGGAGAGGAGCTGAGTTCACAGAAAGGGATCAGAGGAGCAGTGAAAGGAAGTTTGGTGGAACTCCAGATGGAAGGTGGTCGTAAAAGATGTTAAGAAGGTTTGATTTCATGAATTATTGTGGATTGCTACAACTAGCTTAATTGATTTAACTGAATACAATAGGCTGATCCACCAGTTTTGTTCTCCTGACAGTGATCTAGAGATGGGTTCTTAGGTGCTGCTCTGCTCCTGACAAGTTGCCGCAGAGGCATTTCAGATTTATGGTTCAAATGCACAGGACAAATTTCCCCTAGGGACTTTAAAGCAACTGCAGGTAAAGTTCAAATAGTGCTTATTGGATTATTAGATTATATTTGACACTATTTTCTATATATCAAACCTAAACAAGCACATTTATTTGGATACCTTTCCAGTTTGGTTCTCCTCATCAAGATCCAGGCTCCGACATGGGGAAACATCCTCCTATTGATCATTGACATTTGACATTTTTAAGTTGTATACTAGGGTGATAGTGAAAGGATGAGTGAATGTATGAATGGGTGTTTCCTTGATGTAAAGTGCTTTGAGTGCCTTGAAGGTGGAAAAGCGCTATACAAAAATGTGAGCATTTACCATTTACCATGCTTTTTGAGATAATGTATCTATTGTTCTAATGATTATAACTAAATAGAATATGATTTTATATGGATCAAAAAGGAGACAAGATAAGTTTAATGTAGAAAAACAGGCGGCAGATGCTCCACCACCAAAGTTACACATTGCACCTCTAACATAAATTAGAGATTATGTGAAGAAGTGTGGTAGAGTGGTCGGTTGGGTACTTTTTTTTTTTTTTTTTTTTTTACTTTAACTGTAACAAAATGTGATTGCCAAACAATGCCACCTCAGATAGGGTCAGGACAATAAATTAAGTTTTGAGGAAGTTTGTTGTTATTCACATGACCGGATTTACTTTTAAACTAAGTTAACTTGAAATGTTTTTTAACAGTTTCTTTGTTGTACTTCATTTCAAACGTTCATCATGTCTTTCTTGAAATTTTTTGCGCATCAAGGACAGTTCATGGTCACAACAAAAAGGGCAAGATCGCACCAAAAAGCAAGCCTGCAAGTGAGATCTCCCTAGCACCTGATGTATAAAGATGGGTTATTACATAACATTAGTTAACACAAACGCCTACCAATTAGTGCCAAAACAAAATTGAAAGTTACAGCCAAGACTAGATTTTCTCTACCACCTGGAGACGAAGGACAACAACAAAAGGGGACTGGAAGTGTGTGAGGTCATAGGGCAAACGACGTGAGTGAAGCACTATTGACAGCTAATATAA
The DNA here is from genome assembly GCA_019594935.1 of Periophthalmus modestus. NCBI lineage: Eukaryota > Metazoa > Chordata > Actinopteri > Gobiiformes > Gobiidae > Periophthalmus > Periophthalmus modestus. The sequence goes on from JAIEZT010000009.1 coordinate 6,309,221, forward strand.
ACGACCGATGAAAATGGAGCTCCTAAGGGGCAGAGCAGATTATTCACCTTATGCTGAAAGTTGCTGTGGACGCCGCCATCATCATCAGGGTTGTATTATTTTGCATGGGGCTACCGATCTTGACAGGAGATAAGTTACTTTATATCATAGTTTAGCAGTAAAGCTTTTCTTAAATTCTCCATTGAAATGACTTCCACCACAAAAAAAGTGCTGTTTAGTAGCATTTAGAGGCAAAAGTGGGTGAGGTGGACAAAAGGTCAATACTGCCACATGAGAAACCCATGACATTAATATTTGTAATATTAACAAAATAAAACATTTATTTACATTTTCTGGTTTATATTTACAACTGAACTGACGCTATGAACAAGAAAATCCAGTCTATTTTCAGCCCCAGAATAAACCCCATTGTCTCCAGCGTTTAGCCCTATCCCTTTATTAGTGTGACAGATGTATTTAGCATAATTGTATTTGAACAGTGTTAATTGTTCTGACTGGCTGCTCTTCTTCCTCTCCACAGGTGACAAAGACTATTGTGAGTCTGATTCCCCTCTGCCTCCCGCCGTGCTGAAGATGGTAGAATAATGCTAACACTAATCGCCCGCTTCTTTTAGAGCCTTGTTTTTCTGTGCAGGATTATAATGACCCTTCTGTACCACATGTGCTCCTATTTGTGACTGACAATTTAAATGACGAGAGCTTCTTTCATGTTTACAAAGGCAGAGGATGTGCTGATTAGCAGCACTTTGGCAAACAAGAGAGAGAAGGAGAAGACTTAACAAATGCATTTGTTAGGGACAGATGTGTAAAGTAATTAAGTCAAATGAAGTCAATTAAAGATATGGACTATCTCTACCATTTCTATGCAAATAAGAAAGGACCCTATTTCAAAGTGGTGGCTTGTTTTAATTATCTTTGTTGCTCAGTTGGTAGAGCGTGCGTCCACTGACCTGGAGGTTGGTGGTTCGAATCCTGTCAATTGTGTCCTTGGCATGCTATATGTATATATTTTGTACATATAGCAGAAATGCATCTTCACTTTGGCATGTCTTCCGATTAGTAGCCTATGATCACAGACTGTATATATAAATGGACATAGCTAACTTGTTAGCCACCGTGTTCCAAACAGGAAATGATCATGCGCGCGCTTCCAGCTCCATCGACTCTGGCTCCAATTCACTTTACATTGGAAAACTGTTGGCCCTCTCTTCATAATTGCTGCTGTCAGGCTCGTCCTTTTGGTCTTAAAATGGTCATATCAACTCATCCTACATGATCATGGTATTTTTATTTCACTAGTGTATCCTTAAGTCAAGATGTTACCATTAATAACAGACAAATCAGACACCTTTTTTTCCTTGAGGTCACTTCCACTAGCATTGGCAACAGGTTTGATTGTTAGCGTTGCTAAGCGTCTGCTCCTTGCTAAACCAGTTGCAGGAAGAGGCATTACATTCAACAGCTTCGCTTTTTGACTGAAGCCTTAGTCCACTTCTTTATACAGTCTACTTACATTTTGTGTTACATGGTTGCCCCAAAACAACAAACTCCAAGTTTGTGAATTTTAAAAAGCATGGGTTTTATAGACCTTATTCCATTGCCACCCCCTGCAATTAAACCATGCTTTCTTTGTGGTGGAACTTCAGTTAAGCAGGAATCCCATTCATTTAAATGGAGAATTTAGAAAGGTTTTACAGCTAAAATATGATGTAAACTAGGTTGATTTGTGTAAACAAGTCAACAGTGCACAGATTCTCTGGGAAGCTTTAGAACGGCTTTGTAGTCCCTACAGAACCTATTTTCTATCAAGATTGGCAGCCCCATGCAAAATAATACAACGCCAAAGATGATGGTAACATCAACAGTAACTACACCTAGTAATAGCTCTACATTTTTCAGACAACACAACCAACAAGGTCTTGTTCTATATACTATCCAAGGTCTTGCATTATATAGTATATGCATGTTGTTTTCCACTGATATTATGTTACAAATCCTCCCTTGTTTCTGATTAGCTACTTTTCCATATGCATTACTATTGTACATACTACTGCTGCTGGTGGTTATTTATGGAAGCTCTTATTGCCAAGCAACTCCACATCTGAGTCTGAGGCTGAATTAACTTCATCTGTGTAAACAACTGCAGAGGGCTTATGTACGAGGCTATGGAGAGCAGCTCTTAATAATGTACATTGTAAAGGCTTTGTTAATGTCAGTGATATAGATAGAAGCGTTCTGGATAAGACATCAAATATGTTATTGAGGTTGCATTAGAAAAACAGAGAAAGGGAATTTTAAGGAAGAAGAATAGAGCATCTAAAATATACCACTATATCACTGTTGCCAACTCCAATCACACTAGCCCATTCAGACTTGGAAGTTGGTGGCAGTGTCTTGCTAAAGGACGAAACAATTATTACATAGTCTGGGATTTGAACCTCTGATGATCAGATTATAGCACAGCCACATCTCACCCTCTCTGGTCTTTCTTTTCCTCAATTGTTTAGAGAAAATGTTTAAGGTGGTATTGCTAGACTAGAATGTATTCCACAATAGGGTATTAAATATATCTATCTCCAAGGAGCAGGTTACAAGTTACAGGTCAGATCTGTGGAGTTTTGTGTTTTTTTGTTTGTTGTTTTTTTTTGTTTTGTTTTTTTGTCAATTTGGCATTTAAAACTAAAAAGCTATTTAAAGGTACACTATGTAACTTTTCTAGCAGAGGGAGAATCACCTGTTTGTCTCCATGTTTTTGTTTTGATTGTTTTTTTGTTTTAGTTTTTTGTTTGTTTTTTTTTTTTTGTTTTTTTGCTTTGCCTAGAATGTTCCACAGTATAGCATTAAACACATCTATTTCCATTTAGTACAAGTACAAGATACTACTGGGCCAAGTTACAGGTCATATTTGTGGAGAGGTGACCCCATTCTCAGTAAAGATTGTATTGCTTAAACCATACAAACAACTGTGACTGAACAAATATATGTTAGATAAGTTTAATAGCATACTGTGGACCAACGTGATACCATCTCCATGGAGACAGATCCCCCACCGACAAAGTTACAGAGTGCACCTTTAACAAACTCTGTAAACACTGGAAACTGGAATGCAATAGGATAAAAATTGCTCCAGAAGATAAGTTGTAACAAATAGCATTTTTTAAATGTATTATATTTTTATTTTATTTTATAACCTTTTTAATAACCTAATTTCAGTTATATAGACATGTTCAATTTGTCAACAAATCAACAAACACAACATTTTCTGTGTAGTTTTCCACTTGTAAAGAGCAGGAGTAAAAGTACAGTTTGATGAGGAAGTGGAGGGGTCAGTCCATGTCAAAACCACAGAAGAAGAAGAGAGGGGTGAGAATGGAGAGGGTCGAAGGTCAAGTGTTTGAAAGGAGGAAGTGAACACAGAACGCTCTTTCTTCAGCTCCAATGTTTGTTGTTTCTTCCTGTGTCTCTGTTCCAGAGGGACAAACCCAAAACATGACTTTAGACAAAGCATCAACCGGTTCAACGATCTCACAACAAACCTATTATTTAGCAAGGTTTTTATTTTTTTGGCCTTAAAGAAGTTGTGGTGTAAGAGGGCACGTGAATGGTCGACCACACAAGGCGGAGGACAGGTCCCAGATTAGGTCTTGAGAGAGGAAGAGAGAGATACTGGAAATATTTAGACATTTATATTTTACTTTCTAGTATTTGTTTTTTTACTATTGGATTCAACTTGCAACTTTTAAACAGATTGTGATGCCTCCTCTAGTGCAGTGATTGACATGGTCAATCACAAGCGCTTGCCTAATTTATAAGGTCCTACACTCCCTTTCACCACCACCGTCAAAGGAGTACATTAAATATAAAGACAATTTAGCAAGGACCACATGTGCCACCACCAGAGGTGACCTGCTGATCCCCCTTAGATGGACCACCTTTGGTCAGAATTGTCCAAGGTGGAAACCTGTGGAATAGTCTCCCAGTAACCCTGAAAGAAGTTACTCAAATGAAAAACTGGTTATGGTCAAATCAAACATGCATTCATCTATAGTGGTGATGTGATTTTAACTTTTCTGTAGAGACATATTTGCATGTATGGGCAAAAAATGAAAGGGGTGGGTATAAAATGTCTTGAATGGGTGGACAAACTGACTGAAATAATGGGGACTGTGCAATGAGTGGAATGTGCAATATTTTGGATGGTGTAATAATGGGAACTGAGCAAAGAATGTAATGTGCAATTAAGGGAACTGTGCAATGAGTGTGATGTGTAATGAGTGTAGTGTGCAATTTTTATTTTGACCCTTTTGTAACCCAAGCCCTTTGGGACAATGGATGGAAGCTATAATTTGGTGTCTGTACTTTGAATGTGTTCAAATTGAATCTGTTCAACTTTCAAGTTGAGTCTGTTCATTAACATGCATTGTCCAAATCAAAAAAAATAAATTATCTATTACATATTACACATCACTGTGTAACTTTCTGATGGGGAGTTTGCAACTTGTTTGTACAGAATTAAACATATCTATTTTGTATTTATTTAATTATGGGTGCTTTTCAAAAATATGAATTCTTGCAAACCACTCTAATTTGCCCTGCATGGTAATGATAGCTGCTTGTCTCAGTGGAAATGTTCAATGCCCTATTGTGAAACATTTCAGGGAACGCAATAACATGGCGGAACCCTGATTAATGTGAAACCTGATGATGTATTTATATAGTTTATATAGAAAGATCAGTGTAGCATTGCAATATTTTAATTTACTCTGTGCTGCAAGCTGGATTGCCACAAGATTTTGAACATGTCAGATCCTCTCAGTCAGTTTAACACAATGTAAGACTAGATTGAAAACCCACTTATTCTCACTGGTGCTAGATACCATGCTAGATATGGTGGATATGGTGATGTTTTACTCTACCTTTCCTATATGTTGTATTATCTGTTTATTTGCTTTTTTGTTCTTTTGTTTTTTGTTGTTGTTGTGAAGCACTTTGGTCAGCCGAAGTTGTTTAAAAATGTGCTATATAAATAAACTTGAATTGAATTGATTTTTGTTTTAAAATTTGCAAAAATTAGATCACATCACATTTCCCGGCACTTTTAACAACCCTATATGTTTTATCACATGGTCTAGTTTAGCTGTATCTTTGAGCCTTTCCTAAGATTAACTAAAATGAACCTAGTCCATCCAAATACCCAATTAAAAACCTTAACCAATACTTAATAATACACACCATGTCCCCTGAGTCCCAGATGTGTCTGGCTCTGAGCTCCATGTGGTCAGCTCTTTATGGCTGCAGCTGCCCTTCACTGCTCTCTGCTCTGGACAGTCCTTCATAGGGAGAGAACATGGACCAAAACCAAACAATAAAACATGGTTTCATCTACCACTAATGTGTTTTTACAAGCACAGATAGGCTGCTAAGGATATCTTTAAACTTTAACTAGATTTTTCCATTTTTGTAGATTCAAGTATCAAAAATGGTAGAACCTTTATAGAATATAGATTAGATTTCTGTATTTTTATGATATATTTCTAAGGCGTGACTCAAATGCACATACTTGCCAGGTCAAGCTCTAGTCTAAACTGGGACTTAACCTAGAACTAAACTTAGATTACACCAGGACTAAACCAGGACTAGAGCAGGACCAAATCAAGTCTGAATCAGGACTGAGCCAGGACACAAGTAAACCAAGACAAGGAATGAATGGATCATCTTACATACTTAAAATGCTTCAATAGACCCCCTTGTACAAAGAACATGTTAATGGCCCTGTGTTTAAGTCAGATGCCCTTTCAGTATATAACAACCATTTACTATGTGACTGGATGACGTGCCTTGCCCAAGGGCACAACAACAGTATGCACTTTTGCCTTCATATGGAAAACTTGAATGCGTATCTGTTCTGCTCTTTTTAAAACTGGCTGTGTTCCAGATCACCCAACTTGATGTATTGAGCATATATAGGCGGTTCAGTGTCGGATAGCGTGACAGAATTTCACATTTCATATAAAACTCACTTGTAACACTGAATGGGAAAACAGAAATCATGAATCTTTACTATGGGTGCATAAATCCAACTGGAAGGGCATCAGACATAAAAGAAATACGTACAAGATTTGTTTAAAGTTTTGGCGCAGTGATGGTGGACCAGATCAGAGAATCACATATGAGATTTACTGTTCATGTGTTTTATATGGGCTTATGGGTTTAAGCAGCTGTTCAGTGTTACAGTAAGTGAGACAAGCTGTGTTGTGCATATTATTCAAATAATAATAATTTTTAAAAAATTGGCATTTACTTCTGGCTTTGAAAGTAAAATTATTAAAAAGGTCCATGTTTGGAAAAAGCGAGATAAAAGTTTCTCAGTTATGGGTAACTCGTGTTAATTAGGAATGCACAGTATATCATAATTAGAAATATAATAGTAATTTAAGTCAACAAAACAGAGTCAGGACAAAATATCCTGTTGTTTAGGGGGAAAAAAAATATTGTTGAACCCCTTCAAACATGTTCTGAAATGCATGGGATTCTAGTATCACCTCATATTTCATTCTCTCTCTCCTACTAACCCTACTTTTTAAACATAAATTCTAAACATAAATTCAACTTTAATATTAATACCAACTTGCAGCTAATTTGTAAATGATTAGTACTGCCCCTTTAAAGCAGAAGAACGGTCTACCAGCTGCTTGTCTTGTATGTAGTTGATGTAGTTGTCTTGCCTGGAGTGTTCCACATCATGGCTTTAAATACGCATCTTATTAAAAAAAAGAAAGAAAAAAAAAGAAAATAATTCATACAAAAAATAAGTGGGTTTTATACTCATACTAGGTTTAAATGTTGGATTGGTTGTGTATGCTAAACAATTATTTGACATCGGGAATTTGGTGAGATATCAGTATAATTAAAATCCATGAATCAAATTATTTAAAAATGTATTTATGCTTTGTTTTTGTTTTTTTGCTGTCAGACCATCGCCCTTGCTTTTGACATAATTATTTATCTGCACTATAGGTCCACTTTATTTGAGGGGGTTAGTGCAGCTCCACCCAGAGCCCTGAGGTCAGCTGACCAGCTCCTGTTGGCTGTGCCCAAACCTAGGCTCAACTCCAGAGGTGACAGAGCCTTTTCTGTGGCAGCGCCCAGACTATGGAACAGCCTCCCTCTGCCTGTCAGACCCTCTCAGTCTTTAACGCAGTTTAAGACTAGACTGAAAACCCCTTCCCCTTAGCATTTAATACTAGCTAGACATGTAAATTTTTTGACTTTTATGTGAGTTGTTTTAAATGTGCTGAATAATATCAATACTATACTCATATGAATAATAGACTAACTACCTACATTTTACTGTCATTTCATTTCCATTGTTTCACTATAAAGAAACAACTAAAACAACAGCCCAATTACAAACCATGAATTCAATTCTGCAATAATGGTGCTGATCAATATTGAGAGCATGTAAATGAGTGCTTGTGGTAAAGTGGGAGCACATCAGAGCAGCTGACACAGATTAGGCTCAGATTCACTGGAGAACACATCCTTATTATGGGATGTCTGTGTGTATGGGGCATTATTATTCATGTGCGGTTGCCATGATACGGAGGAGCCAGCTGGGAGCAAGCAGCAGCACACTCAACCTTTGTGGCCCTTCTTGTTTATTAACCACAAAACACTGAGAGGAGAGAGGAGATACATGGATCAGATCAGTGGAGCGGGCGGGAAGGGCATCTGGGTTAAATTCACACTGAGTAGGAGCAGCAGGTTTAAACAGGTACTTCCAGGGTCCTGCCGTGGATACAGAGATGGACTAAAATCTGCAGTGGAAAAACGAGAGAAAGAGAAATGTGAGATGAGTACAAGACAGATGTTAAAAATAAATGGAACAAGAGCAACAGTAGCTCAGTTTATAGAGCATTTGTCCAATGATACAAAGGTTGGCAGTTTGAATCCCGCTGTCGGCATAAACATCATTGATTGAGTGGTCAGATCTAGTCAGATCTGACAGTTCTGACAGACCTAGTCAGATCTGACCAACATGTTGACGATGCAATTCCAGCCCCCACAGATGAATGCTGCCGTTGTGTCCTTGGGCAAGACAACCCAACTCGCCCCCAGTATCTGCGTACACTGGTGTATGAATATGTCTGTGAATGGGTGAGTGGTTCCTTGATGTGAAGCAATTTGAGTTGCGCTATATAAAGCTGCAAAACCAATTTCAGACTATCAGACTATAATTGGTTCTGAAAAACCTTGTAAATAAATGCCAGTAAATTGTACTGAGCACCAAAATAACATGTAATCATATTAATTGTGTCAGTGCCAGACCTGGATAAACCAACTGGGTTGCATAGTATAGTAGTCAAGTATTTCAAAGTGCTGGAAACAGACATTTAAAAAGGAAGAATAAACAAAAATAATTGTATATTGTACTTACAGAAAACAGTGACACTAAATGTCTATACGATGTAGTATATGAAGTATGTGTGTTACTGTCAAAGGCCCTTTGCTCAGATATGTGTCATACAAATACAGATAAACTTTGACTACATTTTTGCAGGTCCAAGTATCAAAATGGGAGAGCTTTTATATTGATTTATATATTGTTATGATAAAAAAATAAATAAAATAAATGACTCAAATGCACATACTTGCTGGGTCAGGCTCTTGTCTAAACTGGGACTTAACCTAGAATTAAACTTGGACCAAGTCTGCATTACGACTGGAACAGGAACAAACCAGGACCAAACCAAGTCTGCTTCAGGATAGAGCATGATGTAGTATATATGAAGTATATTACTACTGCCTAAGGCCCAGTACTCAACGCAATATAGGCCAAAGGTAACGCAAACATCAGTGTAACAGAGGCTGGGTTACTGTGGTTAGCATGGCTCTACTCCTTACATCTACAGTGACCATAGGGCTGCTACACTTTAATTAAAGCTTTCATGACGCAACACAGCAAAGGAAAATGGTTATTGGCAAAATCAACAAGACTGGACACATACTGCAATGACTATAACATGTTTTTGACTTGTGTTTAATCCAAAATCATATTATAGTGGGTTGTATATTTCAATAAAAAAAGGTCTGTAAAAAATTTAAACAAATACTTTTAGAATTACAATTTATTTCCTTAAAGGGCTCATATGACATTATTTTTCTATGTTATAGTGTTGCTTCCACATCAAGTACATACCTGGAGTTGTGTTTTGTTTCATTCACAAATGTTTAACACAAAAACCCTGCATATTTAGGTGCATATTTTAGAGTCTTTCTCTCAAATAGAAAGCTCTCTGTTCCACTTTGTGATGTCATGTGGTAATACAGGAAGTGCTCCACTGTGTTTTTAAACTCCACACACCTTCCCTAGAATAATTTGGATGATTTCAGACCTGGGAATGCAAATCTCTACTGAACTAAAGGTAAAACGTAGCTGTTAAATTGAAAACTACCACAACATGGCATCACAAAGTTAAAAGGTGATTATTTTGATCTTTGGAGATGTACACAGACTTATAGATGTACAAAAATTTACAATAAAGGGTTACTCAAACATATGAATGAAACAAAACACAACTCCAGGCATGTTGAGTAGGTAACAACAATATAACATGGCTTAAAACTCAAGTCCATTTTCTGTAATACTGGACTTTTACAGGCACACTGTGTAACTTTTTGCTGACCTATTTTGTATAATATAAATAAATATATTTAGCACTTTTGTATGTGTTTATACTGCTTAAAAATACCTTGAAAAGCATGCATTGACCCATGGGGCAGCATCACCTCTACACAGATTTGACTTGTACCTTGGGGCCTTGGTGGTAACCCGCTAGTCTACATTGAAATTTAATATCATACATAGTGTACTTAGTAGGCTGGTGGATCATTATGTTATGTTTTTACACATTTTAAATCACAACATTTGTCTAAAATGACTCCATAAAAAACAAGTCCCCTGATTTCTGTGGTGCCCAATGGGAATTGACATTGCTATAATCCTCATCACAACAAAGAGCTATGTAGCTGTCAGCCCCTCCTATGGATAACTGTGGATCACTCTAGCAAGTAGCAGATTTTTTTTCAATTGTGCCAACACTACGTGGCACTGCCGAATCCTATGTGTATCATTGATTAAGAAAATAAAATTGAAAAACTAAGTAAGTCCAGAGCAGTGAGCGTGTGTCGGTGATGGTAAAAACAGGGACTGATCAGTAATATGGCATGTTGAAAATAAGCGATTAAATCACTTCAAAAACAACTTTGAGAGGGTAAATGAGAAGCTTTGAAAAGTAAATGTTGCATAGTGGGTCTGCTTTAACTTATAACTTATATTATTAGTATATCAAAATAGACCAATCTCCCCAAGCATTACATTACTGCTACAGAAGATTTAAAAAGTAAAGGTTTCTCTGTATGTGCATGATTTACATGTTATTCTCAGCTGGTCAGAAGAACAGAGACAGGGCTCTAAACTGGGTCAGACCTCTGTATATTGTAAACACTATTGTTCTCACTCATTATAACTCATCACAAATACTGTTTATCCTCTTCAGATTGTGCGCTCATATTTTTAGACCCATGTCTGTATTATTGACATGCAGTGTGGGGAAACTAATGTAGCCAAGCCAGACAAGACTAGGCAAGGCAAAGCACATTTGTACAGCACTATTCGTACACAAATAAATTCAAAATACTTTACAGAACATGAAAGACATTATAATCACAAGACAAACAAATCAAAACATAAATACTCATCAATAATAAACATTAAAAGAGTGCAAAATAAAAATCTTTCAGTCATATTCACAGCTAAACAGAACAGTTTTGAGCCTAGATTTAAACATTGTCAAATGAGAGGCCTGTCTCAGGAAGACTGTTGCAGGTTTTAGCTGCAGAAAACTGAAACACCGATTCCCCATGTTAAGTCCTGACTCTGGGCACTGGCAGGAGACCCGTCCCCGAGGTCCTCGGAGTGTGAGATGGTTCATATGGCACTAACATGTCCAAGATGTACTTTGGTGTGAGGCCATGGAGAGACTTGTTCACAAGCAGAGCTGCTTTAAAGTCTACTCTCTGAGCCACAGGAGCCAGTGCAGAGACCTGAGCCTGTAAGAACTCTGTTGCCTGGGATCCAGAATACACACTTCTTCAATACTTTACAATGGTATGAGTCTGACTGTTGGGTGACTCTTCCTGTTTTCAAATGGGCGTGATTGACAGGCAATGAGGGACATGCATGGTCTGTATTTAAAAAAAATGATAATAATAAAATTACAGAGATATCATTCTGGATTTGCCAGGCCTCTGTAACTCAGGTCAACTTTATAATACAGTGTAATTAAACAGAATTCAACCTTTACAACAGTTGTCATTCAAAACAATTTGAACCATTGTATAAACAAATACTAATTATGAATGATATTGGCACTGAGTCTGCATACAGCCTTTTATACATGAATGATAAATATTGAACTATCTAGCACACATTGCAGTGTTTCAATGAATTGTAATTTGAATTCAAAATAATGTAAGACTGAAACAAGTGAATAGATTAATTGCAAATAGTCAAATAACGAGCAAACTGTCGTCTAATGTAGTATTCTAAAAACTGTTATCTGGACTATAAACGATCTACTCCAAATGTGTGGAGGAAAGAGGTTTTACGATTTATTTGATGCAGTAGGCATTACGTCAACATGACACAAAAAACATGTGTTTTCTATAAATGAGGCATGACTTTAGCTTTATCTGGGCCAAATAAGATGTCTGTGTAATCCCTCAGTCATCCAGGTCTGATCAACTTCATCTTTTGCTCTGGGTCAAACAACTTTATCTGGGTAGCCCTAAAATAATGATTACAGGTATTGTTTTAGTTTTTTGTTTTTTTTTGTTTGTTTGTTTTTACTATACTTTACCAGGTATTACAACACGGTATGATTTTTTCCAGTGTGCCATTTTTTAGGTAGAACTGGAATGAAAAGTAAAAGCTTTTTGTTTTTTTTTTTTATTTCTGTTTGAGATCTGATGAAAATCCTGAGGGGTTAATTTTTTTACACATTCATAGTTTGAACAACAAAAAAAATAACTAGAAAAAATGAGTGATTCCATTGTTTCTGTTCAAAATTTTGCACAAATCTTTATCAAAATCACTACATTTAAAGCCTCTTAAGACCTCAAAATATGCATGGAATACTTTTATTTTTTTCTCTTCAAGTACATTTTTAAGCTGGTACGTAAGCTGATTTTTTCATGTGATATTTTAACTTTTAGTTGAGTCTTTTTTTTTGTTTGCTCCTGTATCTGTACTTACTTAAGTAACAAAACAGAATACTTCTTCCACCAGTGCTAAAATCCAGTTAGACAGCTTACGCAAACACTTGTTTGCCCTGCTCCATCAATGCACCGATTGACATAAGCAACACAGCCCAGCACTGGTTTGCCGGTTGGGTTCAGGGACATCGTGTGAACCAGAACTGTTAGTACACCCCCTCTCCTCACGCACGAATACCCCTATGTCCCCTCACGCTTTTCCCCCCTCTCTCTTGTGTGCTGTGTGAGTGCAATACATGCCTGAGCGGGTGTCTGCAGGAAGGAGGAAATGAGCAGATTTGGACAGAGACTAAAGCTATATACATTTAAGACTTACTGTTTGCTCCTCTGTCAGTCCCTTAAACAGCGCGGGTCATTGAAGGAGGGGGTGGGCGGAGGGCAAAATCAAGAGAAAGGGGGGCAGGTTAAAATGGGGAGTAGTAGTGAGTAGTAGTGGTCATTTTGAGGTCTTTTCAAAATGGAAAGCATATCTAATTCTCAATTAGACAAGAGCTGCGATTGCAATTACATTTGCAATTTAAGTTTCAATCAGAGGATTCTGTTCAAAGTTCACATTTTAAAGATCAAATACTTGCTCCATTGCAATTTCCTATATGCTTCTCTCACCTCTCTCCCATTTCTTGCTGCAATGCCATCTTGTCGAATAAATCAGATGCCAGATAATTTCTTTAAAAAGGACTTAAAGCATACAATACAAGGCAACAACCACAGAGAATTGTCTAATCAAGGGCATCTGGCATAATTTAAAACAGGCCAAAATTATGCAACAAAAGAACTTAACATACAATTAAACTAGTCATCTACAACAGATGCATTTTCTAAATACATGTAAAAATGACTATCCCTATCATGTCCATACAGTATTAAGTATAGAGTATTTAAAGTTAAATTAAAGTATATACTTATACCAAGCCAGCAACACAATACATATCATTGTAAAAGCCTCCTCCTGTTTTCCCTATCAACAACATTTACTATTCAGTTTGTTCATTACTATTCACATGTTGTCCGCTGTCCCGCTCCCCTCTGGAGAGTGTAACTGTTTCAGATCCCTGGCCGCTGACCGCCTGGTGATGGCTGGACCCTAGATGCCCTCCTGACCGTCCGGTGATGGCTGGACCCTAGATGCCCTCCTGATCGTCCGGTGATGGCTGGACTCTAGATTGTCTTGCCTGAATGGACGGCTCGTTGAGTGGGCTCTGGCCCTACAGACTTGAACTGGATGCGCCTTAGTCCTGGACACATCTAAAGCCTGTCCGTCCATGGGAGTGGATCTCTCCTTCACTGTGGTTCTCCTCGAGGTTTTTCCTTTTCTCACTGGGTTTTTGGAGATTTTCCTTGCCGAGAAGGAGGGTCTAAGGACAGGGGATGTTCTGGAACAGTTATTCATTGCTTGTTTTCTGTTGATTAATCTGCTTGTCTGTTTCTGTTTCATTGTTGATTTTCTAATTCTGTTGGTTAATCAACTCTCATGTTCAGCCCTAAGAGGCGACTGCTGTCATGATTTTGGGCTTTACAAAAATAAATTGAATTGAATTAAATTGAATTAAAAGACAAAGTTAAATCTGTCAACTGGACAAACCATTGTAGGAGTGAACATGTGTCACTGCTCATCCAAGCCGCTTCTTCAGTTCTGGTCAAAATGCTAGTGGACACTGCCTTATATCTGTCTGAAGGGAGGAGCTAACTACATGAAACTGCAAACAGCTACTTTTTGCAGTGTCAGCCGTAATGGCCTCCATTCAACTTTTAATGGCCCTGCTGGCTCGCTCTGTTGTTCTCTTTGTTCCCTTTGTTTGTTTTGGGTCTGAGGATGGAATTATAGGTCTGAGGATAGCAATCTGACCACAACTGAAGAAGCAGATGTGCAGCGAAACGTCTTCCCTCCTATAATGTTTTGTCCAGTTAACAAATTTAACTTTGGCTTTTACAATGGATCAGACCTGGACAACTGAGGGATTGCACAGACAATACATATCTTTATATAATTTAAGAAAAGGGCATAGTCCTATTTTGAAGGACCTACATATTAAACCAAACTTTGTCTTGCCCCAGTACAGAAATATTGGACAAGTAGTTCTTGAGACCAAAAAATGTCAGCTCCCTGCTGTCTGTGTCTAATTATAAAGTGTTTCATTGTCTAATAATAATCAGGAAGTGCACTGTAAGGATACTAGTCGTGGTTAACATTACCCTCATGGTAGAACTCCACTCTGGTCTCTGAGAGTTGTGAAAACTCACACATCGGTATGCTTAGAATACATATATTAAGTGAGAAATAACTTTGGACCTCTGCAAACTGTTTAAAATGAACTAGTTCAAATTTCATGTTTTTTCAAGACAGTAAAAATCAGGCACAGAGCCTTTAAGCATACTTTAAAACTTATATTTGCAGCATGGAAAAAAGTCTCAGTTTCTATCTACATTTCTTCAAACACTAGACCAATATCAATGCACATACAATTTCTTTGATGATAGAAACATGATCAGCATTTCTATGTGTAAGAGGTCAGATGAACACAGCATAGAGAGAGTTGACTTCATACAGTTGTTGGCACAGATCCTGCAGAGGTCTTGGCCTACTACAACATGTAAACTAATAGTATCATTAGAATGTGTTTTCCTACATACATTATCAGTAGGAATACGATTTAAAATAAAAATAAGATGTAAATTTGGTGCTATGCTTGTGAGTGGGAGTGGACTTTTGACACAGAGAGAGTGGGCTGATCTCACAAACTGAAAATGTAAAGTTTGAGAAGACAGTTACATAAATGAAAATGGATGGTTGGACAAAAGTTTAGAATTCAGCTGTGTGACAAAAATACACATTCTTATCACATGTTTCTCTATAGTAGCTCATTTGGTTGTTTGCCCGCTCTGCTGATCCGAAAGTTGACAATTTGAATCCCACTCTCTACATAAACATTACTTCACTACATTTGGGAGTAGATATCTGTACTTTGTACTTCACAACATTTTTGAACAGGACTGAAAAGTAAAAAGCATTTTTCAAATTATTTAAAGGCTTATATTTACCATGTTCATGGTAACAACCGGACCGAACCCTAATCCTAACCTGAATTTTCGAGTTCAAGCTTCAGCTTTGAGCAAACAAAAATAAATACACAAAATCAGAAAAAATAACAAATTGATTCATATTACTGTTGACCGAAATCATCATGTTTTAAATCATTATTTAATATTTAAAACTTTAACAAATTAACAACATGTGAAATACTTTAAGTTTTTTTTTTTAACAGGATACTTCACTTAGGTTGATTTTTTCATGTGATCTCTGATTAACTTTGTACCTGTAACAAAATTGAGGCCATCCACCACTGCCATTTACCAAAGCCCTTTATCACACACTCACACCACAGGTCTTGCCAAAGAACGTAGGGAATGAGATGGGGGTAAAAAGTCATAATTCTGAGGACTTTTCAAAATGGAAAGCATAAATGGCTGATCAGTTTTGAATACCTGTTCTGGGATTTTTTCAATTTGAGATCAGATTCAGAATCAGATTTGTGATTGTGATATGTTTTAATAGTAGGATTCTGTTCAAAGTTCACATTTTACAGATCAACTCCTATGCAACCATCAACCCTCATGTTAGCGGGAAGAATATATATATAGATATATATATATATATATATATATATATATATATATATATATATATATATATATATATATATATATATATATATATATATATATATATATATATATATATATATATATGGTAATTATATATGGTAATTGAAATGATCACAGAGACATACAACTTATTGTATTGCAAATTTCACTTGCAAATGATAAAATTATACTATGCAACTTTTCTTGTGTTAGCCACTTGTTTCTTGCCATAATGATGCTATTGCTTTATTGAGAATAATAGCATGGCATTTAACCCTAACTATGTCCAGAAGGTGCTCTCAATCTGTGGATTTCACAATAAGAATGCATGTTTTTCAGTATATTTTTGAACTATGTAGCTTGAGAACTAAGCCATATATATCACCTATTGCAGGTTCTAATGCTTTCAGGAGCCTTCTATGCAGGCTCTGTAGTGGGTGCAGAGCTTGACTCACTCAGATCTGTGGTTGAGAACACAGCCCTAAACAAACACCTGTCCATCACGGATAACCCCCAGCAGCCCCTGCACAGCACCATCACCGGACAGTCTCTGTCCTGCCCCACAAACAGGCTCTGGAACTTGTTTGTCCCATAGGCCATATGAATGTACAACATAACTCTGACTGGCTGATGAGTAGATGAATTGTTCACTTTAAACATTTTTTATGTTGCTGCTGCTGAACTTTGAATGTCCTTCAGGATGAATAAAGGATCTATTTTATCTTTAAAAAATCCTCAATAATATTCGCCATATCTGTCTATTTCTAATCCATGGACAGACATGAACAATAACTAATTACTAATGCACTGGACTGTATTGGATGTGTATTTAATTGTATCGCATGTAAACAGTGTGTGTGATTTTGGCCAGTGGAAGGACTCCTGCTGAGTATCTGATTACTGGCAGGATGTAGCTGTTTATTGCCTGGGTCTCATTTTTGCTATTGAGCTGACTTCTTAGGACTTTCCTTAACATTGGAGTAGCTGGTAGAGGACCCGAGCTTGGAAAAAAAAGGATGAAGATGAGATTTTTTTTGTGTATGATTATTACCTGTGTTGGTTATAAAGCCAAATCAAATGTTGTTGAAAGTTATACTGCTTAACATATTGTGGTGAACAATTGTTAAGTTTCAGAAAAACTTTTGAACATAGTTGTGGTAATTCAATTGCTATATGAGAATGAGAAGTAGTCCATTTAAGCAGCAGTCCATGTTTATTTCATGGGTACTAGCTGAGTTACTAAGTGGACAATAGCATTAGCATCGAACGCCGCGTCTACTAGTTATATGTGTATGCTCCTATTGTATCAAAAAAAAAAAAAGTGTGTATAATCATAAACCAGTATGTGGCTGCTCCGCTGGCTAAAAATACATTTCAAAATCTGAGCCCAATCTGGATTCCTTCCAGAAAACTATTCAAGAGTTTTCATCTGCCCCTGGTTAAAATGATTTGTTTAGTCTTTTGCAATCTCCCTTTAAAACATACAGAGCTACAGCTGGTTCACATTATATGCAGAGTCCCACAGACACTTGGAGAGAGAAGTCAAGGTGAAAATTGAATCAGAAACCAGTGTAACATTAAGCAAATCTAAACTTAACCTCCCCGTGTGATGTATGGATAATGCGTGGATAATGTATGGATGAGGAGTGGGCCCCGGACCAGGGAAAACAAACTTAAGCAAAGTATTTATTTACATATGTGACTCAAATGTAGTCAAATGTCCCTGTTTAAGCAGTCTGACATTGGCACATGCTAAATAAGACATGGGCCATTGGAAAGACTACAACTTTATACATGTGTTTGGTATGTACAACTGATTATATTTCCTGCTTTTCTTTGGTGTGGAAAGGTTGCATAAAGGAAATATGTTCATTCAATATTGACTAACAACGTTTACTAAAATATGTTATAATGCTAATGCCTTTCACTAATCTTTTTGACTTGGTTTAGTCCTGTTCTATTTCGCTTTAGACTTAGTTTTGTCCTGTTTCATTTTAATGGTGCACTATGTAACTATTTTGGTGGAGGGTCTGTCCCTTGCTTTTCTCCATGGAGTTGTTATTGCTTTGCCTGGAATGCCCACAATAAGGCATTAAACTTCTCTATCTCCATGGAGACAAGCAGGTGATGCACTAAGCAAAGTTACAGGTCATATCTGCAGAGAGGCAACTCCCCTCACAGCATGTTTTTCAAGATATTTTCTTTAGCAGTTTAAATACATGTAATGACTAAATTCAATATAGATAAGTTGAATGGCATATAGTAGAACTTTTCAGGTAAAGAAAGCTTGCAGACATGCAGATAGTGGACCCTTAACCACAAGTTACTTTGTGCAGCTTTAACGCTTTGTTGCGTTCTTAGTGTAGTGGCACTGAATGTTTCTCCACCCCCATACATACCTGCTCTCAATTGTAGTGAAGGAAAAGTAAAAACTATCAACTGTAAAAAAAACAGATATCTAAAAATTCTACTTAAGTACAGTACTTTACTACTTGTACTTTGTTACCTTCCACCACTGGTCACTTTTGTCTGGGATCTGCAGCGAGATTTGTTGTAACTTTTATATTGCCTTAGTCCTTGGACCTGATTGTGGTGTGGACATAATGTGAACTCAGGGTTTCAGATATTTTTTCTGTAATAAAACTAAATTGTAGGCCCATTATCATTAGGACTATTCAAAAATTCTGCAAAATTCCCCATTGCAGTTATAGACAGTGTTAGCTCACAGTTAGGAATATTTTAGCATGTAGCTCTTCTGAGATTTGTCTTAGTCCAAACAGAACAATCTGGAAGTCCTCAGCACAGACTGCAGGAATGTTAGCAGCTAAGGCTAACAGGGCCAGGGCGTGGGTAAGAGCTGTGGAGGTGAGAGAGGGGGCCTGTTACAGTTTGAGATTGAGAGAATTTGTCAATGTTCAAATTTATTATTATTTATGATTTGGATCTGGGTGCGGATCTATTATTGGTTAGCTTAGCGGCTAACCAGTATGCTCCGCCTATATTTATGTAATGTTATTAGGGTATTTAGAATGAGAGTGCTATCCTGAATGAAAAAGTAGAGCAACAACATTAATGAAAACATTTGTAAGGGGAAGAAAAAAATTGTAAGTATTTTTCATGATGTGTAAATGTTCAAAAACATTTACCTTTTTCATAACCAATCATAGCATTCAAACTACATTATGTAGTTGAAAATAAACTATAAATAAACCAAATTATAAAAGTAAAATGAAACAGTGACGCTGTACTGGAAGAAATTTAAAAGACTTTTAAAAACATGAGTTGTATTGAAAATCAGATCAGCAGACATGAAACTGCCCTGAATAACTTTAGAATGATCTTTATCAGAACAAGCATAAGACCATATAGACTAGTATACACCAATGGACCACTATGGACACATACCTGGACAGAGATATAAGCCCAAGTGTTAATATAGGCTAAAAGAAACTAATACCCAATTAAAGCACATATTTTATTATATATATAATATAGGTATTAGTTGATGTTTTTTTAGCATTTGTATTGCCATCGGTATCAAGTATGAGTCTATTCATTAGTATCAAAATCAAGTTTGAAATGTTTAACCTGCGTGTACAGTCGAGTATATAGGGCTATATATATATACAATATATACAATGCCGACAACCTATAACAGAACTAATATATATACTTTACAATGGTACAACACTACAAACATGTTTACTTATATATAAAAGTTTAATAAATTATATTATCCAAACAATGTTCCCTGTGCAGGTTCCTGTGTGTCAGATTATTTGTGCTTTATATATGTTTTGTCCCCAGTGTACAACGTGTTCTGGGCTGCTCTTCACACATTGTATCCTCTATTTATATATAATTAGTAAACTCCACTAACCACCAGGGAACACAGAGACCTGCTTCACTGAGACTGGAGAGCTGAGGGGAGAATGCAGTCTGGGCTAAAAAGTAAATTATAATGTTTCAGAGTGGCACAGTGGTAAAGCATTTGCACACTAACAAGAAGGTTGATGATTCGATCCCTGTCCCATTGCTTCTTTTGATTTAGGCCAAACTCAGTCCCAAACTCCACTAACCACCAGGCAACACAGAGATCTGCTTTACTGAGAGACTGGAGAGTTGAGAGAAGAATGCAATTTGGGCTAAAAAGTAAATTGTAATATTTTAGAGTGGCACGGTGGTAAATCATTTGCCCACTAACACGATGGTCAATAGCTTGATCCCTGTCCTGTTGTCTCTCATTTACACCTAATTCAGTCCCAAACTCCCAATCACCAGGGAACACAGAGACCTGCTTCACTGATGGAGACTCACGAGATGAGTGGAGAATCCAGTTTGGGCTTGTAACTTATGTTGTAGAGTGGCACAGTGTTAAAGCATTGCCTGCTAACAAAAAGGTAGGTGGTTTAGTCCCTGCTCTAACTGTTCTTATGTTATTTTCAGGCAAGGTTTTTTTTTTTTTTTTTTTTTCTTTTTCCACTGCCACCAGGCTTTGCCAGATTCATAGAGAACATTCTGAAGTATGGTTTTATAACTGTAACTCAAATGTTGATCTGTGTAATTCACAAAACTTGTTTTCAAGAGAACATTGAATTACTACTACATCTACTACCACCACCACCACTACTACTACTACTACTACTACTACACCACTACTACTACTACTACTACTACTACTACTACTACTACTACTACTACTACTACTACTACTACTACTGTTATTACTTCTACTATTAATGCTCTTTGGCATGTACTTTTTGGTTATAACACAAAGTAAAGTTCTTGTTACAAAGATTGTTGAAACCCTACATTGGCAGACAGTATGGGGTTGGTATGAATCAGTTGCTTGTACAATCCCACAGGTGGTAGTTTTTGTGGTGCGTTCAGGAGAACTCCATACAAAAGTGGATTGTGGACAAATGTTAGTACTGCTAAGGGTCAGTGCTCAATGTCAAAAAAGCAATTTTCAAGAATTTTAGTGAAAGCAATTTGAAACTTGAACTGCCTACATCACAGCCCACCTTTGTAATGTGTCAGAAGCATTGCGTGAATGTTTGCTAGTTTTTATGGTTTCTACTTTGGGGGAAAACTGATCCCTGATTCCTCCCTTTCTGTCTCTCTTTTTTGAACTGTATGAATTAACTTAAAGGTAAACTATGTAGCTTTGCTGTTGCTTTGTTTGGAATGTTACTCTGTATGGCATTAAACTTCGGTTGCATTTATCTTGCATTTATTCAGGTGTTTGTATGGCTCAAACACACTTTAAAAGACAAATAAAAACATTCTGAGAGAGAACAATGTCGCCACTTCACAGATCTGACTTATTATGCAAATTTTACTTTTTAGAGCTTTTAACCATGTTATAGTTATTTCCCCTTCTCATTTACCATCTCGAGTTGTATTTGGAGTGATTTGTGCATGTTTGAGCAATCTTTAATCTCTTATTTTCAAGACTCCATATTGCCAATCAATCCTCGTTTTCACCACCACTGGCACACTCTCACCGCTCTGTACTTATTTCATTCTTCAATGTTATTTTCGTAATTGATGATGCACATAGGATTCATCAGCATCATGTAGTCATTGTGATACAAATGAAAAAAAAATCTGCTACTCGCTTGTGTGATCTGCAGCTATTCATAGGAGGGGCCGACAGCTCCACAGCTCTTTGTTCTGATGACGTTTAGAGCAAGCTCAGCTCCCAATGGGCACTGCAGTTTTCTAACATAGTTTTTGGAAGTCAGTGGACTTGTTTCTTTTATTAAGTTGTTTTAGATGAACATTGCGATTTAAAATGTGCGTTATAACATAATGATCCCAGGTGTCATAGATGTGAACTATATAGCAGACACAAGGGCTTCAACCTCTACGAAGGTCAATCAGTTTTCAAGTCATACTATGGAACATTTCAGGCATTAACACTTCTATGTTGACAAGCACACAAACCTACAGAGTCCACCCTTAACAAAAAAAAAGCTGTTGATATTCCAGCACTAATAAGGTTAGTGTGTCATATTGATCCGGAAGGCATCTGTTCAAATCTTCCAGGGAGAGGGACTTTTAGTTCAGTTTTAGCCAACAGCATGGTCCAATATTAAAGCAATCTAACAAAAAATAGAGCAACATGATCTTCTCGGTTTGGGCAGGAGTTAATCTGGCCAGTTACACTGGGTTTGCATTTTGAAAAATAATTTTAAATTGGACTAGGCCAGTTACACCCAGTGCCTGTCCCTGTGTTTACCTCTGCCTCTCTGCTCTGTGTCTTCAGTTTGTCCAAATGTCCCGCAGACTCATGATAAGTGTCTTAAAACTCCACGTGTTTATTTAAACATAAACAGCGTGTTCTGAAAGGGGAGAATCACTTATGTCCAACCCAGAGGCACACACTCCTTATAAAACCTGTTTATACAAATGAGGCATGGGCTATGTCAACTCTAGAAATCTAACTGAGCTCCTCCAAGTGACGACCAGTGTTTATATGGCTGTACAGTCAGTGCATTCTTTACATTTGACCCACAGTAAAACCACATAATGTAATAAGAAATATAATCTAAAATAACACATTTGTACTAAAATAAAGCACAAAAACTATTGCCAAGAAAATGTTGTGTTTTCCCAAATGAAAAGTGTATGTAGCCAAAAGTTTGCAGCACCAATAATATCTAAAATAATAAAATATTAAAATTAAAACAGCTTAGATCTCTGTATACGTTGTTCCTCAGGAAGTATTTCAACTTTGAAGTTAGCTGTTGATAATTGCTTATCTAAGTTTTTTCCACTCATATGGTAACTAAATATTACATAGATGCACTGCCAGTGAATATGGAAACAATACAAAGATATCATTGTAAAACTTTTTTTTTCCTGTAAAATACTTAAGTTTCATGTTTTTATATAGAATTAAATGTGACACTTATGCCCATTCAAATCTTACAATTAGGAAGAGCCAGGTTTAAAATTTTGGGTTCATTTTGTTGTCAAATAAAAATGTATTTTGGCATTGACCAGAAAATATGCAGGTGAGATTATATATTAAAATATCAAACTTGACACAAAATCTAAAAATGGTCTCATGAAGTTATAAAACTAAAAAAAAAATACGTCACTGAATACGTCATATTACTGGCCCTCCGTAAACCCTCCCAGAGCCTCAGATGCGTGAGGACTCATGTCTCAGATCTAAACATGGTTTGGCATCGCTCTATGGGCTTTGTCCCGGTTTAACCAAATTCACCAAAAACTCCTTCATCAAATCTGTGTAAAGCACCGCAAACAGAGCTCTGATGATCCAAGAGGAGACTGTAAACAGAGGATCCCCAGCCAAGTGCACCATGGCCTATAGGATTGTGGGTTTAAGTATTTTTTTATTTGTTACATTTGATTATGACAGTAATTCAGTTGGTAGACTGTTTGTCCACTGATCCGAAGGTTGTTGGCTCAATGTAAACAGCATTAGTTGAGTGGTCAGATCCACCGAACCACATGCTGGCGGTTCGATTCCAGCTCCCACAGATGAATGTTGTCATTGTGTCCTTGGGCAGCACACCTTGCCCCCAGCATATGTGTACACTGGTACAATATGTGTGTGAATTGGTCAGTGGCTTTTTGATGTAAAGTGCTTTGAGTGCTTTGAAGGTGGAAAAGTGCTACATAAAAATGTGACAATTTACCATTATTATTACTGATTAGCTCTCTGTACAGCTCTCACAACACAATGTCAACTTGTAATTGAAATGAAATGAATTGAAATACCTTTAATTCAGCCTTTTTGACAAAATTATATGATTTGCTTCTGGCTTGTTAGAACATTTCCAATTTGAAAACTTCAAGCCAAGTTATCAGCCATAATGTTATCAGAAATTTGCAGCTAAAAGTATAGTACAGTCAGTTCACCAGGTAATGAATTTGGCTAGATAAATGTAGTATACACACTGGAAATTAAAATAGATTAACACAAACACAGAATTCATGTCATTTGAATTGTTATCTGTATTTTCTTTTTTTTGTTGTTGTTTTTTTTTTTTTTGCTGCATGTAATAATCACAACCTCTGCAATTAGCTCATTGCGACCATTCAAATAGCACATTATACACCTCTCCTGGGTTGTACAAGAGCTATAGTTCATTCTTTAAAGTGCATATGATAGGTTTTCTTGTTTTTGTAATAATTTCTTGGTTTGGTTGGATGGTACCTATGGCAAATATTTATCATAATTTTACATCAGTTAAGTGGCAGTTAGTGGAAAATTACAATATGGAACTTAAGAAATCACGTCTACATATGGTAAACGGTCACATTATTATATAGTGCTTTTCCACCTTCAAAGCACTCAAAGCGCTTTACATTAACAAACCACTCACCCGTTCACACCCACACACACACACACACACACACACCACACACACACACACACACACACACACACACACACACACACACACACACACACACACACACACACACACACACCACTGTATGCTTGGGGTGAGACCACCTCACCCTCAGTAGACACTGAAGATGAGGCGGGCTAAGTGTCTTGCCCAAGGACACAACGGCAGTATTCATCTGTGGGAGATGGAATTGCAACTCCAACTTGTGGATCAGTGGATCTGACCGCTCTACCAGTGATGTTTTATGTCAAGAGCGGGACTTGAACTGCTAACCTTCAAATCAGTAAACGCTGAACTACTGTAACTCAATGTACCCCACTGATTAATCTGTGTATATTAAAGTGTATCTAGGTTGAAATACGCTTTCACATTAACTTCAGCTGTCACATCAGTGGTCATAATGAAATGGCCGATCTCTTTGGCGCATCATTTCCATTGACGTTTGCCAGTTAAAAATAGGCTTGTTTTCGATGTCATTATTTGCCCTGTTTCAGAACATGCTCTTCTCCTCCTCCTTCTGTTTAATTGACCCTCTCAGTGTCTGCGGCGCTTCGTCTAATTTAACAAAAAAACACCTCAATTACCCCCCACCCCCACCCCCTCCTCTCCCTCCTCCCTTTACCCCTCCTCGCCCAAGGTCTGCACTCAAACAAAACAAAATGGAGCTGCAAATGGAATAAAAGGTCACGCTGTTCGATGAGGCTCCTTCAAATTCGGTCTCCTGTAATTATCACATGTATAGAGAAACCGGAGGGCGAGGGGAAGATGGTGTGGGGTGGATTCGGGGCTTATTTTTGTCAAGTGGTAATTGACAAAAAAAAAAAGTCTAATTTGTACTACAGTGGAAAGACTCAATAAATATGGCTGATATATATTTTGCACATTGAATTGGGAAAGCATAGTAGGTAGTAGGTTTTTCCATTTAAACTGGCTGTTTGCTCAACATATTCCGCACTTTTCCTAACGCACTCCAAGCATCCTAATTATTCACCTCACTGAGCGTGTTTCACCTTTCACAACAGAGGCCAGAGAGGAGTTTTGGCTAACAGTGCACTACCTGGTACACGGAAGATAAAAGCACTTTACTTATATGTACAGCCCCTTTAACCTTACACTTTGTTTGGATTATTTTATGCTCAGATGAAAAAAGATGCATGGAAATGTAATCAAAGAAACTGCAACTGCTCAATGTAAACATCAGATCCACCGACCCACAGGCTGGCTATGTGATTCCAGCTCCCACAGATGAATACTGGCGTTGTATCCTTGGGCAAGACATTTTATCCAGTGTCTGTGTATGACTGTGTGTGTGAATGGATGAGTGGTTCCTCAATATAAAGTGCTTTGAATGGCCATTTACCATTATTACTACTGATTAGCACAGCTTTACCACAGTACTAACATGTTCTGCTTGTGTAATGTACAGCCACATTTTTTTTTAATAGGTAAGATTAGAAAAGTTTAAATATAAATAAATAAAGACAAAATGTGAGTGTACGTCTATTTCTTAATTTTATGGCAAATTAATCTTTTTTTTAAACTTTATCTAGAATTACAAACATGCAATCACTCCTCACACATTTACAGTGAAATTGTTTTGCTCAAGGACACAACACCAGTATGCAGACAACTTTTGGGGTAAGCAATTCCTTTTGTTTGATATTGAATAGAGGCTAGCATATTAAAAAATGAACTTCCTTTATTTAATCACACTTACAATACATTACAACACACTGTTGTAGTTCAATGGACTTGGCAGTATTTTTGAACAGTCGTCAAAGACAAACAGACTCAGTCATGGTCTAACTCAGAGATGAGAAGGACAGACGGAGATTTGGAGGGCGCTGACCCACAATCCCCCTGTATCCTCCACTCACTGGACCCTGGGATCAAATCGGATTTAAACCAGGATCCAGACTCCAGTCCAGTCCTGTCCATGGATCCTCATAGACCCACCAAAGTACCCAAACACGTCCCATCCCACATTCAGTGGCCAGGAGACCAGCTGGAGGGCTAGTCAGTCCACAAGAAGTCTATACAAGATTTTAGAAGTTCATTACAACCATGGTAAAAAGTCCTATGGAAAGCTAGAAACTTGAAGGGACTGTATGTAGCCTGCGATTAAAAAAAATACCCACACATTGCTTACATACACTGCCTGGCCCAAAAAAAAAGTCGGCACCAAAAAAAAAAGGTCACACACTCTAATTTTTCATTGGACCGCCTTTAGCTTTGATTATGGCACTCATTTGCTGTGGCATTGTTTCAATAAGGTTCTGCAATGTGACAAGATTTATTTCCATCCAGTGTTGTATTCATTTTTCACCAAGATCTTGCATTGACGATGGTAGAGTCTGACCGCTGCTCAAAGCCTTCTCCAACACATCCCAAAGATTCTCAATGGGGTTAAGATTTGGACGATGTCTCATGCTCCCTGAACCATTCTTTCACAATTTGAGCCCGATGAATCCTGGCATCGTCATCTCGGAATATGCCTGAGCCATCAGGAAAGAAAAAATCCATTGATGGAATAACCTGGTCATTCAGTATATTCAGGTAGTCTCCTTAGCTCATTCTTTGAGCACAGACTGTTGCTGAACCTAGACCTGACCAACTCCAGCAACCCGTACCTATTTGCTCAGTTAAATCCATGTGGCGTCTTTTTTTTTACCAGTGTATATGGACAGGCCATGCCTCATGAGAAAGCTCTGTAGAATTCACTCACTGAGCTGCAAAGGCTGCACTAGCACTGATTAATAATTGGCTGCAGATGCTGGGGTTTAGTGATGATTCAGATCCGAGTGAGTTCTTTAGAATAAACCAAGTCGATTTCAGCATTGAAACAAATCATCTGGCGAACCACCGGTAAAGCTAACTAGCATGCTAACTATGCACTTCCTGATTATCAGACAACAAATGCTTTCAAATTAGATGCAGACAGCATGCAGCAGACTTATTTTGACGTCAAGATCTGCTTACACAATATATCTGCACTAAGACAATACACATACCAGAGCCAGAGCAACAGTTTATGCTCAGCCAAACCCCATTTTCAGCCACTTACTTGTTTATTCCTCCCTCTATTAATGGTAATGAACGAACTGGCTATTTAGCAGTATAAAGTTTCAGATTTTCCTGATGCTAAATATATACAGCACATAAATAAAGGAATACAGCTTTTGCCTCGAGAGCTTGTCTGGTGAATTGGACATGTATTTTCTAATATGTTCAGTTTGAAGATCCAATTTAGTCATTTTATCTGGAAGTAATATTGTGTATGTGTGAACTCAAAAGTATTGTCCAGAGTATTTTAAACTTATATTGTCCCTATGTAACTTCATATAAGTTGACATCACCCTATCTCATCTCCCCGTGGTCCACTTTTGAGTCCCAAACACCAGTTGAAAAGCGTTCCGTGTTTAAGTTAGTATGTGATGAGTTGCCACTTTCTGAATGACTTTTATATTAAAGCTAATAACACCAGAGCAGATAACAGTGAATACAGGCCTCATGTTTAAAACAGGACTGCGTAAAGAGGTGTTCAATATCCTCTGCCCCACTTATCACCACATTTCACTGCAATGCTGTCACTGCTGCCATATTTCTCTCTCTCTCTCACTTTTACCCTCTTTTTTTCTTTCTCTCTTGCACTCACCATTTTTGTCTTTCTCAAACTCTTTTCCTCCTCTTTCTTCCCCACTTTTTTCTCTTTTTTTCTCTATCTGACCTTTCTATCTCCACCTCTGTCTCTGTTCAATCTCTCTCATCTCTTTCCCCCCTCTCTCTACCTCATAAGATTATTTTTTAACAAAAGTTTTTCAAGTAAATTCTATAATCTTTCATAAATAAATGTAAATATCTGTCTTTTTCTATCTCCTCTTTTCTTTGTCCAATTTTTAGAGATGTGACAATTTCTGTGCCTTCTGCTATCAGAGGAGACACTGGACCGCCTGTGTCTGGCCTCCTCGCTCCCCTCTTCAGACTCCTGGGTTATTGGTTGGGCACTTTAGGCCAAACATTGACCTGGGAGCTCTTTGTGTTTTGGCCTAAGTTTTCTGCGTCTGAAGAACAGACACACAGGGGGCATGATATGTGGGGCCAGGCATATAGTCACTGGCCAAAAGGTTTCATGATAGATGGAATTGCCAGTGTATAATCCCAATCAGTACCCAATCAGTGGGGCAACAGTTGGTAATGTTTGTCCACTGATCTGAAGTTTGGCAGTTTGAATTCTGCTTTCAAAATAAACATCATTGGTAGAGGGGTCAGATGCACTGACCCACAGGTTGGCTGTTGTTATGTTCTTTGGCAAGACACTTAATCCATCTCACTCTGCTTACACTGGTGTATGAATGTGTGTGTGAATGCGTGAGTGGTTCCTTGAAGTAAAGCTCTTTCAGTGCCTTGACCATGACCATTTACAGGCAGGCCTTGGGGGGAGTCTAAAAGTAACCAAAGTTGAGCAGAAATATAGTTTCCTTTACCCCCACATGTATGTCTCCATGGAGATTTAATTTAGATTTTACATATAATCATACTGTGAATGTGCTCACCTCTTAACAGTTCTGACACGTAACTTGGCAAGGTGGCCTCCATGGAGATAGATATGTTAACCAGGGAACACTCTTGGCAAAGCAATAGTCAATCAGATGGCAATGACCTTCACTTGAAAAGTTACATATTGATTGCATCTATGAAATGAGCATTAATTGTATACACTACATTCAGCTATTTATTATAAAGTGACTTATGGTTTGATGAGTTTTTGTGAAGGCCATATTTTATTTCTATTGTTACAAAAGGTCAATTAAACTGCAGCCTTGTGCACAGCAGAAACTTTGCCCAACTTGAACCTCACCTTCTCACTGAAAATCTTGTTCCTGCATTGCTGACGCTTATGTTTCTTCTATCCATTCTTCCTTCACCTCCTCCCATCCTCTTCTTGGGGCGGTAGTAGTAGAAAAGGACGCTGTAACAGCATGTGAAAAGGAACATGGGAAACTACTGCACCTGGACCGGAGCATGGCTCAGCGCTCTGGGACACAGGAAGTGTAGTTCTGCACACTCATAAAACATAAAACATGATGGTGACTGAGGCTGGGGTTATGCACTCTCCATGACCCAAAGAAGAGATCAGGACTCCACTGTGTTGTCAACTAGAATGCTGCTTTAGTCTGGGGATTTTATTAGATTTTTAAATAACCTTTATCTAAAGCAAAAGACGAAGTTTTAGTTTTCAGTTCAGAACTGAAGAAGTGGCTTGGATGAGCAGCAAAACGTCTTCACTCTTACAACGATTTGTCCAGTTAACAGATTTTGCTAGACCTGAACAACTGAGGGTTTGCACAAACAAGTTTATCTAACCATGAAAGTCAGGAAAAAGAGATAGCAACGATGGCTGAGTTTTGATTTTGACCTTATGTACTCCTGGTTTAATATCAGTTGAAACTTGATTTAGACCTGGTTTAGTGCTGATTTAGATCTGATTTAGATCTGGTTTAGACTTGGTTTACACCTGATTTAGATCTGGTTTAAACCTGGTTTACACCTTGTTTACACTTGATTTAGACACACGTATTTTGCAAACTATGGAAACTTTTATATTTCTCTAAGTATATAAATGTAAATAAGATAGGTCCTCTACAAAAGATATGACTTGACTTTGTTTAGTCCTGATCAAGACTTGGTTTAGACCTGGTTTAGCTCTGACATTGATCCAGTTTAGACCCAGTTTAGACCCAGTTTAGACCCAGTTTAGACCTGATTTAGACCTGGTTTAGACTCGGTTAAGGCTTGGTTTAGTCCTGCAGGTAGCGTATTTACTTGAAGCCTTGTTTTAAGTTACAAGTTGAAAATGTCAATATTTTTTACCAAGCAACAGCCCTGGTATAACTTACATTGCAGAAGTGGTTGCTATGGCTTAAAATACTTTTGTTGTCAGGTATAGACAACCAAATGGTAATTTTACAGACAGGACAAACAAGTTCAAGATAGTTTTACGAGTGACTGGAGAGCTTAATGCCTCTTCACTTATGAATATCTGTTTACTAGTACACTAGTATACACACTATTTACTTTAAAATACTCTTTCTCAAGTACAAAGTAGTGGTCAAAGAAATTACTCAAATAAGAATAAAAAGGTATTTGGGAAAAGTACCACTGAAGAGTAACTTAAAGAGTATCTGTTGGGATGTAATATCTGATTTATAATTTGAAGTTAAAATAATTTGAAGGACAAAACATTCAAACTAATGATCTACAAAATCTACTTTTTTCAAAGGATAAACACAAAAATGAGACTCCCCCAAAGATTTTAACTATACTTTCATAGCACATCCCATTTGGACAAAAAATATTCAAATGACAACCACAGAGTGTGCAGAATTAGACTACAATAAAATAAAGAATTCCAGATTAGCTTTTAGAAATCATTACAGGGCACTAACTACATTTAAATTTGTTTAAAACAGTGAAGCAAACATGCTTAGCTTCTCCGACCCAAAATGTCTGGTGCCACCCCTGTAGAATATACATAATTATAAACCAGCCTAATGTTAACTTGATACTTTGTAGTTTTGCAGTAATACATCTTCTACAATGATGTCAACAATGTTAAATTAACCAGTGCAGTTCCTGTCAGATATTTCATGACGTGATTGGAGTTTGACGATAATTGGCGAGCATTCAGGGCATTCTGTCTGTGTCTGTGGATGCCCTTCAAATGCAGTGTACAGGCAAAACAGCCGAGTCAATGGAACAAAGGCTGCCAGCTAGACTGACAGTAATAACTACAAATGAACAATACATTAAGTGGAGGCACTACCCTGTCTCTCAAAATGGGAAATCCTAATTACAAAGACCCAGCAAAATGACTAATAATAACTGCTAATAATGATAATGTGTTAGACAGGAAAAGGAAGAAGGAGCAGGGAGGAGAATACAGGCAGTCAATGGGTGAGTCAATAGTTCATATAGACGAGACAGAAGGGAGAAGAAGGATTGTCAGAAATGTGAAACAGCCTGAATCAGATAATGTAACTGTTTTGATGTATTTTTTATACTACAGATTGACTAACCTTGTCAAGTTGCATCTAAAATGAAGGGGGAAAAAAGCTTACTTAATTAGTCAACTTATCTTTGCAATAGTGCAATAGCCTCTGTCAGAAATAGCTTTAAACTATTTGAAAATCTTAATCAACTAAATGTAAACATTTTTATATAGTGGTTTTCCATCTTCAAGGCACTCAAAGCTCTTTACATCAAGGAACCACTCACCCATCCACACAGACATTCCCAAACCAGTGTATGCAAACACTGGGGGTGAGGTGGGTTAAGTGTCTTGCTCAAGGAGACAAAAACAGCATTCATCTGCGGGAATTGGAAACGCACCACCAACCTGTGGGTCAGTGGATCTTACTGCTTAAATAATGATAATTATGTTGAGAGCGGGATTTGAACTGCCAACCTTTGGATCTGTGGACTAACACCAACTGAGCTACTGTTACCCAACAAACTTAATAAAATCTAGCACACTGTAATTATAGATGTTCATTAATATACACTGGCTGTGGTTAAATGTGCATTCAATATTATGAAGAGATTTTTGAAGTTATAAGATAATTAAAATGACTCATAAACAGCAAAATAATCTAATTTCTTTTTGATAATAGCACCTCTGAAGACTCACATCAAATTTGGTGGTTTTCCTGCCATTTAAATAATCTTAACGGTCCAGAAATCAGATATGAATCAGCTTTTGGTGTGCAAACATAGCTAGTGTCCCCATTTGAATAAGAAATAAATACTTGATAAATATCTTTGTCAGTCTAAATATTTCAAAACAACATTAACATTCTGAATTCAAGATCTGTTCTTTGGTAAATGGTCATATTTATATATAGTGCTTTTCCAACTTCTGGGGACTTAAAGCGCTCTACATCAAGGAAGCATCACTCATTCACACATATATTAATACACCAGTGTACATAGACACTGGCGAGGCGGGTCTTATAAGAGTCTTTCCCAAGGACACAACAACAGTATTCATATTTGTTGTAGGTTGTAGATTGGCAGTCTTCCTCAGGGCAGCTGCGGCTACATAGGTAAAGGTATGGAGTGAATGAATAATTACCACAGTGTATTGCTTTGAGACATACAACATAGTGCATATTTAAGGCATTATAATTACTGTTGTATTATTTTGAAGAATAGATGCTTTTACATACTGTTATGTCAGTATTTTTAACAATGTAATTGTAAAAAAAAGTTTGTATTATATTTTTGGCCAAAATCTATGGTCTGTAATCTATCATATTAGAATTGACTTATTGGTGATTTTTCTCTGATCTCATTTAAGAGGTGTCGCAAAGTTTTACCTACCTCCCCACAGTGTCTGCATTCACTGGTGTATGAATGTGTGTGTGTGGATGGGTGAGTGGTTCCTTGATGTAAAGCGCTTTGAGTGCCTTGAAGGTAGAAAAGCACTATATGAAAATGTTTTTATTAAATTTACTATCTGGTTAATTAGGTATTCACGTCTATCTAATTTGCACCTAGTTCTCACAAACCCTTTAGTACATTGCTGGTATTCACATGCATGCATTTTTGGGCACATGTGTGGCTTTAGACCAAGTTTTTCAGACAGGGAAGCAAAGCAGGGATGGACCATCAGTACTCACTCAATCATAGTGACACTTTTTGGATCATTTGGGTTGAGTTTCCTATTGACTAGGCCTGTCACAATAAATACTATAGTGACTTATTGTTCAACATATGAAAGCTGGAACAATATTTTTTAGACCAATATTTATTGTGTCTATATATTCTTTCCACTACTGGGAAATGTTGGTTATGTTTAGCTATATGATGAGATATGAGCTATAG
This sequence comes from Periophthalmus modestus, assembly GCA_019594935.1. Taxonomy (NCBI): domain Eukaryota; kingdom Metazoa; phylum Chordata; class Actinopteri; order Gobiiformes; family Gobiidae; genus Periophthalmus; species Periophthalmus modestus. The sequence continues at coordinate 6,342,475 of JAIEZT010000009.1, forward strand.
AAGGTTGAATAAATTAACTTATGTGGCTCATTACAGATGAAAAGTAATTAACTTTAATAAGTTACTTTTTTTCTGCTGTATATTTATTGCAGCTCATGATTTCTTAACAGTATTGTATATTTAGAACAGTTTTTGTGGTATAAATCTGCTCAAGTTATAGTGTCACTGGCATAAATTAGTTTCAATATTATCGTTCATTGTCTATCTTTACTCAAGCAATATATTGTGCTTCACAATATGTTATTGTGACAGGCCTATTTATGATAAATGAAATACTTGATTACATGCAGACTGTGTGCTGCTTTCACAATGGACTTTATGTGTCCCATCCTTCTGTGCTGACAGTGGCTATGTTTACACGCACTTCAAAAATCTCTTAGTGGATTATTTAAATGTCATACTTTGATTTCTTTCTGACTGTTCTCACCTGTGCAGGATTTGACAAGGAAAATTGGGTAAAAAAAATATTTGTACTTCTAAATAAACCAGTTCCTCTAAAAAAACAACTGATTAACAAACACGTGTCACCAGGTATTTTTGGTTACTGGTCATGTAAACACACACACCAAAAACAGATCTGATTGGATTATCCTATTATTAGTGATTTGGTCTACATGTATGTATGTATGTATGTATGTATGTATGTATGTATGTATGTATGTATGTATGTATGTATGTATGTATGTATGTATGTATGTATGTACAGTATGTATGTATGTATGTATGTATGTATGTATGTATGTATGTTTGTAGACAGATAGACAGACAGACAGATAGACAGACAGATATAGATACAGGTTAATGTTGTAATGTGCGTGGGTTTTTGTCTGCGTCTGCATACACTGGAGTATGAATGGGTGAGTGGTTCTTTGATGTAAAGCGCTATATACAAAGTGACCATTTACCACTATTAGCATTGTGTCCTTAGACAAGACACTGAACTAGCCTCCATTGTCTATATTCATGAAAAACAGGTAAAAACGGGATGACCAATTATTTTGAAGCATTCAAGAATGCCGAGAACAAATTTACCAATGGGGACCTTTAAACCAGAAAGTGAGATCATCTTAAAAAGTGTAACTTTGCCAAAAAACGTTATCCAAAACCCACTCCATCCAGTGTCATCTTTTCATTTTCTCATTTTGAACTGAAAAAAAACCCACACCCACTGGAGTCTAAAAAGTGTAATAAATCCTTTGAACTGTTTTCAACTCATTGCACATAAACACCAGTCATGTCCATTACAGCTTTGAAATATTCACACATTTGCTGGACTTTACAGCACAGGACGAGCGCTGGCTGAGACTTGGGAGATTTTAATTACTTATTTCCTGGCTCCCTATTGGCTCAGAGCTTCGGAGATATGCTAATTTTTCACTGATAAAATGCTCTACTGGCCTAAGTATCTAATTCCTTCCAAGTTTTCTGAGATTGCAGCCAAAGTCCAGACACTAATGTATGATGAATCGTGCTTTCAAACTAGCCGCTGTGACTAAACGCTTAGCAAGTTTAGAAGTAATAAAAGTTGCCATCAGTAGAGCTTATCTGAACGTTTTAATTGATAATTAGTGGAGTGTTAATTTAAGGTGGTCCCAAATGTCTTATCACAAAGGCAGGATTTATCAGTGCTTAGATGATGGACTAAATAGAGTTCTAAGTTTCACCTTGAACAAAGTTGGGAGACAATCACAGACACACTTTACTACATTAAAGGTGCACTATGCTGCTTTTCTGGTGAATGGTCTGCCACGTGCTTGTTCCCATGGAGATGTTGTCTGTAATATTCCATCATAAATGTTAATGGTCACATTTTTATATAGCATTTTTTTTTTTTTTTTTTTACCTCCAAGCCACTGAAAGAACATCAAGGAACCACTCATACCCACAGACACAATCGTACACTAGTTTACACAGACGCTTGGGGACAAGGTGGGGTCAGTGTCTTGCCCAAGGACACGACGAAAGCAGTCATCTGTGGGGACAGGAATCGCTTTGTCAACCTGTGGGTCAGTGGATCTACCAATGATGTTTTTCAAACTACCAACCTTTGAATGAGTAGATCTGACACTCAATTACCATCAACTGAGCTGCTGTCGCCCTTATGTAATTTATTAAACAAGCAGCTGACGCCAGGTGAAGATATAGGTAAGATCTGTGAGTGAAGACCCCTCTCACAGTAAAAATGCGTGTTTTTCAAGGTATTCTTGATCAAATAAATACTAGATAAATTTGTGCAACGTCATGATATAGAAATACTATCTCCACGGAGACAAGGTCACCAGAAAAGTTACATAGTGCACTTTTAACCTGAAAGTGCGCTGGTCGTATGTGAAACACAGGAATATGATAGGATAACAATATTAAAAATTTGGGGTGACAGTAGCTTTGTTGGTGGAGTATTTGTCCACTGATCTGAAAGTTGGTGGTTCAAATTTTGCTCTAGACATACTCATCATTATCGATGTTAAGTGCCTTGAAGGTGGAAAAGAGCTATATAAAATGTGATCATTTACCTATTTAAACTTAACCATTAACCATTTACCTATTTAAACTGTAACTTTCTGGAGGTGGCATGTCACCTGCATGATTCCATGAAAATAGAAAACCATAAAACCATACTTTGGAACATTCTTCATGGAGATAGATGAGGAATATACCATAATGTGTACTGTGACCTCCCTCTCCCAAGAGACTTGGTCCTGCTGTGGGTGGAAATGACAGTGAGATGAGATTACTACTACACAACCTCATCAACGTGTTGTTTAAATGAATCAATACAATAACACAACTTGACAACCAGATTAGGAATGAATATTTTATTGCAAAATGGTATATACATAAATATAAATGATGAGAAAATGAGTAGAAATTGCTGTTAGTTTTACAATAATAAACATTTAATTTCAGGATTTTTGATACAAGTGGTTAAAAGACGACTATGCTTTCGATACATAATTTTACTCCTTCATATAAAAGGACTGCGCAGAGAGTCTCGGAGTACCAGAAATTCACTATTAGTACCATTATTTTTGTTTTGCATTTCATAATTTGTACGATGCAAAAAATACAAATTATTGCTGAGAATATATGCAGTTAAACATACTAGCATTGGTAGCATTGGCAGCAGCTAGCAACCAAAAGCCATTAAAAAGAGAAAATATTAAATGATAAAAAAAAAATGAAAAAAACTTATACAATGTGAATTGTATGTATGATAGTGAAATAGTAATACATCTTCATATCATATAATGTTTGGTGTAGAGACACAGCATACGGATACATTCAGTCTCATCTTCATTTGTGATTTGAGAAGTGCAATCAAAATGATGAAAAATATAAAATCAAATATGAAATTATAAAATGATATAAGTAGTAATTCCCAGATTTTACATTTTGATGATATCTGTCACTTTCACACAGAGGGAAAAGCCAAACTTCCTGTATTTATGTAGGCATCCTTATTGCTTTAATTGGCTTTTAAGCATGCTTTTGGTCACCTTGGGATGAGTATTTTATTCTGACTTAAGACGATAACTACATTTGGGGAAAAAAACAAAACAAAATAAAAAAACGAATTAAAAACAAAGCACATTTTGAGTGCAGAGCTGCTCAGAGATAGTTTATGGACTTTAAAACTATGTAGGAGGAGTCTGGATTACTTGTACCTACCTGTGATGCATCTATTTGGGGAAAATTGATACTATTAATTATATTTATAAAGTATGTTCATAAGAAATAGACAAAAAGAAAATCTACAAATGTTGAACCGAATCATTAATATTTGTGACAAGTTCCATTATAGTGCCATAATTACCCAATTACACCACTGAGTTTGCATATTAACATGAGTAATTCTCCCTTCCCAGTTCTCAATTATAAATACTAAAAGCCTACGGAATGTTTTATTGTACTTTTGAATAGCACAGCAGCTCTTAAAAATATTTGACGATTTTGTGCTACTGCTAATGTAAATGTATAATATTAAATGACTCCAAATGCGACTTTGTAAAGTAGGAATATCATTAGTTTTGAAATGTGAAGGGGAAAAAAGCTGTTACAATGGACTGACATGGGGCAAATACAGTAGATACGCAGTCAATCTGTAAAAACTATAAAAATTACAATCAAACCATTCCTTCTTCATGATGAAAAACTGTCAGTGCAGGAAGTGAAAAAATATATGAAAATTATACAAGCAAAACCACTGAATAAAAAACAAGCATCAAGCTTAGGTCTGTCTGAAAAGGTAGAAATGCGGTTCTGTACGAGCAACTGCTTTTATCCCCTTGTGAAAATAGTTGTTAAAAAGTTCATAAAACCATGACATATAAAATGTATAGTTGTTGAAAAAAATTGAAAATAATAATAACTTAAAAGGGCTGTACCAGATTTTTCCCCTTGTAATTAAGTAAAATACATTTTTTTATCCAGATATATTGTAAAACCAGCTACCGTAGTAAGGTCAAATTGAGACAGTTGAGTGCTGTGTTTTATCATCTGCAAACCAGGAAGTAATTCTAGTGTACTATTAGCATGCTAGCAGCATGCATCAAAACTCCACTCTGGTGAAAAGAGCTTCAAACTGTATTAAAAAAGAAGAAATAAGTTTGGACCGTTACAAATTGTGTTGCCTAAAATATTCCCTCTCTATGATATTGAACTCATCTATCTCCATGGAGACAAACAGGTTATGGTGGTTACATGTGGAGAGGTGACCCCACCAATGTAAAAATGCATGTTTTTGTGCAATAACAAAAACAAAAGCAACTGTAACCGAATCAATGTAAGATAGATGAGTTTAATGTCATTCTATGGTACATTCCAGGCAAAGCAATAACATCTCCATGGAGACAAGCAAGCCCCACCGTAAAAGTTATAGCACATTTTTAAGACAGGAAAAATCAGGTACAGCGCTTTTAAGTTTCATAAAAAAGCTAACAAATCAGGGATTTGTTCAGGGATCAAACACATAGAGGGACTGCTAGCTTGATTGGAACTGTATTGACAGTTGATAAAAACATTATATTTTGGGTTTGACAGCACATTGAATCTGGCATGTTTTGGATTATGAGCAGGATAAATATTTATGGAGTGAAGTTATGTTTAAAATCCCACACACTGACCTCCTCCCACAGACAAATGCACCAACTGTTCAAGGCTCACGCGCTCCTTTCATAACCACTATCAGATAACTCAATCATAATGCATGTATTGTCTATGTTCGAGTCCAGCCAACTTTAGATCAATCTTACTTTTTAAAAATGTGTATCCATCCAGTATTCAAATCAATGCATATATAAATTCCTTCTATCTCAAACCAACTTAGTATCATGAACACATTTAAAAACTTGTTTTCAAACTTTCACTCAAAGTCCATCCATTTAACCAACAATCTTTACATTCATAGAGTTCCCACTGGTTAAAAAGATTTGAGATTAGCGCCCTGACAACAAAATTAAAAATAGATTTTGAAGCTGCTATTACTGTCAACAAGCTACAAAAGCCTTTGAGAGACACAATTATTGGTGCAAATTTCTCATTTTGACTACAGATGGTAACTTGAAGAATAAATCAATCCATTCTGCAAAACACAGTAGCCTCAGAGGGTCAAACGCATCTGTATAATCCTCCATTTCTATATCCACATAGTTGTTTAGTAATTAAATTAAATTATAGATTTCAAGACAAAATTCTAAATTCTGATGGGAAATTATTTTGATAATTTGAAATAAACCTTTTAGGACACATGGGAACCCTTATAACTATTAAGTAACCATCATGTAAACATCTCTTCATCAAACCTTCTTTCTTAGTTCCTGCTGAAAGTTCCTTCATTCTTCACATACTCCATTCTTTGAAATGATCGGACACAAACACTTCACTTTACACTAAAAACTTTCATACACTCATACTTAAAGTCTTCAGTCAGATAAGTAAGATTGACCTGGTTCTGATTTGAAATGTTATAGAAATTTGTGCCCCGACACAGTAAACAGTTGTTTACCAGGTCAATCAGAACCACACGCTTTGACAAAGACGAGCGGGTCTAGGGTTATTGCCTAGAATGTTCCCCAATGTGGCATTAAGGCTATCTATTACTGTTGCTGAAAAATATGTTGAAAATAAATTATTGTGTGCAGGATCACCTCTCAACAGATCTGACCGGTAACTTGGCCTGGCGGAATCACCTGCTTGTCTGCATGGAAATTGATATGTTTAACGCTACATTGTGGAACATTCTGACAAGCCAGTAACATTTCACATCAGTATACGAAAGTGACACTATGTCTATATTATAATTTTGTAAAGTTTAAACAATCAATGTGGCACAAACAGACAAAGGCAGCTAATTTGAATGGAAAGTATACAATTGTTTCAGTACCAAGCGTTCACTGGTAAATGTGACAATCAAAACATAAAAAAGCTACATTTTTACAAAAGAAAATATATATCTGTGCTGATTTTCAGATCAAGTGTTAGAAGTTTACATTCATGTACAAATTTAATAAAACACACTTTTCTCAATGCCATTACTGCATCTTCATTATCAAAATAAGTGAATACATTTTTCATCGAGCTCTTTAAACGCAATGGCCTGGGGAAAATAGAATATGCAGAACTATAGCCGTTTATTAAAAGTGCCGGGTGATATATGGCTACTGCAGTTTCAGAGGTGATAAAAAGATCTAGTTTACATTTTAAAAAGGCAAGCACGGTATTATCAAAAACTATAAGAATAGCAAAGGTAATATAGGCAGCTGAATTGTGTAGTCAAAATATGCTTTGGTCATTCTAGACAAAATTGTTTAGGAATTACATGTGTTTTCATTGTAATACCAAGGCAACAAGGTAGGTAGAAGTTATTTGTGCTATGTTTTGTTTTGTAAGATTACTATTGCTACAAAATTGTTCAATAAGTTCATTTTTGTTGTACCGCATAGTATATCATGTATGAGTATTATAAGACAGCACTGACTTTGTTCATTGGCCATTCATTGTACCAACAGAAACACTGCTTGTTGTTGATGCTGTTGAGATACATATGCAAGGTGTACACAGCTGCATTCAGTGGGTTTGGTGAAGTCTTGGTCAGTCCACTGTACAACTTTTGTGATTTACGCCTGGGAGAATCAGGTGTCTGAAACAAAAATAATGGAAAAATTGTTAAAATTCTATCAGCTACTTAAAAACATAATAATTTGAATAATGTCAAATTTTATAGTCAAATTTTACACATATCGCCGCTTTGTTTTCATAATGGCTAAAATTCACACAAAAAATATGAAATCAAATGAAATGCAATTATTGTTTTAAGATGTTACAACTAGGTAAAAAAACAAACCCAAAAACCTAAAACTTAAGTTAATGAATTAAAGGATAAAGGAGTTGCGCATTACCTGATCTTCTACCTGTAGCCGCCTCCCACTGCTCCTCTGGTCATGGTATCGTAACGCAGGCCTCTCATTGGAGGAGTGGGAGAGGGTGGGACATCCTGTCTAAGTGGACCCCTTTGCTGTGAGCTAAACAGACAAGAGATAGGGGCAATAAGAAAATGTGCAATATAAAGCCAAATTACAAAATATCAGACATGTTTTACAATATATAGAGAATGGGAAACTCACTAGTCTAAAACATAAAATAATATAGGAAGACATTAATAAGTACATTTGAAATCGATTCCTAATTAGAAAGGTAATCTACATTTAAGATGTTTCCACTAGTGTATATTTTACGTTAACACAATCATACAATTGGTGGCTGGATTAAGATAAGTATCATGATGTGAAGTCATCTAACAACTTGTAACATTTTTGTATGTTTTACCTGGGGATTGGGTAGTATCCAGGCTCCACAGTTCTTGGGTCTCTGGTGTAGGCTGGTCCCCCTGTGTAGGAGTACGGGCCTGATGGGTTGGCACTGTGGTTAGGATAGGCTGGAGTTTGGGGGTTAACATTGTGATTGGAGTACGATGGACTTTGGGAGTACGCCTGATGGTTCTGGGGGGGTCCTGGGTAGTGTCCAGACCAGGGCTGCTGTGTCTGGATGGGGTACTCAGATGGGTCCTGGGGTCCTCTCCTGTTGACACAAAGTCACATGATTAGTCAAAAGACAATTTTACATAACCAAGTAGCATTTTGTTTAATTTTATTTATTTAAGGGCTTGTACCTGATTTTAATGTATTCTTGTCAAGATAAATGCTCTTTATGTCATGCATAATTATACATTTTAAGTAGCATTTTCTTGGGTAATAACTACTACAGAAGCTTCTGACTACTACCTTGTTCCTCTGTCACGGTCAAAAGTGACAAAAAAGCAAATAGTGAGGAGAAGTTGGAGAACTATAAAAAACAACTACATGACACTATCTGTCCAATATCGCAATGGCAGAGAGAACTAAGTGGGTGTGACTAAAAATTCGAACTAAAATGTGCCCCTGACTAATGGTTTGAAATCAGGTACAGACCCTTAAAAAAATAAACAAATAAATAAATAAAAAAAACATACACAATGGTAAATGGTCAAATTTTTTATATATCGCTTTTCCACCTTCAAGGCACTCAAAGCGCTTTACATCAAGGAACCACTCACCCATTCACACACTGAGAGTAAAGGGGGGTAAGTGTCTTGCCTAAGGAAAAAAATAACAACAGCATTTATATGTGGGAGCTGCAATTATATCGCCAACCTGTGGGTCAGTGGATTTGACAGCTCAGCCAATGATGTTTTATGTGGAAAACTACCAAAAGCTACCTAAAATCAAACCTTTATCTGATCTATTTGTGGTTTCTCAAATGGTCACAAAATAAATACTGTATTTATATGCTAATCAGAGAATCAGACAGTCTTGCAATGTTATGAGTCAAAGTACTAGTACCAGTCAGTGTCAAGCGCTTACTCAATCTTAAAGGGAGGTAAACCTTTTGACCCCAAGATATGCCATTGTAAATATTTATGCGCAATTATTAGTCACACTAAAAGCCTCTTAACAACACTACAGTCAATTATAGTCAGATCAACTATCACAGAATAGAGGACTGAAAGGTATAAACTAGCTTTTACTTGATATTTGGCATGTTTGTGTGTTGGTATGCATTCCCAACATGCACATATCACATCAGTTAGGACTAAACTAAAACTGAACCCAGAACGAAACACTGGACCAGGACAAGACCAGGACTAGACCAGGACTAGACCAGGGCTAGACCAGGGCTAGACCAGGGCTAGACCAGGGTTAGACCAGGGCTAGAACAAGAATAGACCAGAACTCATCTAGGACTAGAACAGGTCAAAAACAGTGCTAGAACAGCGCTAGAACAGGGCTAGACCAGGGCTAGCCCCGAGCTAAACCAGGACTAGACCCGACCTAAACCCGAACTAGACCAGGGCTAAACCAGGGCTAAACCATGGCTAGACCGGGGCTAGACCGGGGCTAGACCAGGACTAGACCAGGACTAGAACAGGATTAAACCAGGACTAGAACAGATCTAAACCAGGACTAGAATGGGACTAGAACAGGACTAAACCAGGACTAGAACAAGACTAGAACAAGACTAGAACAGACTAGACCAGGACTAGACCAAGGCTAAACCAAGGCTAGACCAGAGCTAGAACAAGAATAGACCAGGACTCGGCCAGGACTAGACCAGTGCTAGAACAGGGCTAGCCTCGAGCTAAACCAGGACTAGACCAGGGATAAACCAGGACTAGACCTGAACTAAACGCGAACTAGACCAGGGCTAAACTAGCACTAGACCAGAGCTAGACCAGGACTAGACCAGGACTAGACCAGGGCTCGACCAGGGCTCGACCAGGGCTCGACCAGGGCTCGACCAGAGCTAGCCCAGGGCTAAACCGGGACTAAACCAGAGCTAGACCAAGGCTAGACCAGAGCTAGACCAGGGCTGGACCAGGGCTGGACCAGAGCTAGACCAGGGCTAAACTAGGACTAGGAGAGGACCAAACCAAGTCTACATCCAGACCATGGCAATGCAGCCTAAGACTATATACTGTAGAATGAGATCCAGTATCCAGTCCTGTATCTTTGACCAGTGACACAAGAGTCTAGAAATGCTGCTGACAGTTGATTTGGATGTCTCCAGAATAAGACCTGGACACAGACCTCACACCAGCAAGATGTACAGTAACAGAGCCATTTTAGAGCCATGGCTCAGCTAACATGGTCCCTCTGCACTGCAAAATTTAATTCAAAATTAATCTTGACTTATTTGAGTAATTTTGACTAGATTTATTGAGTTTATGGGACTATTTATATGTTTTTTAGTATTTCAGACAGGTTTGAATATTTGACTTACTAGTGTGGTAGGTCTTTTTGGTCTTGAAATTAGACATTTTCTCAACAGTTACTCTATGTAACTTTTTGTGTAGGCACTGCTACTTGCTTGTCTCAACAGACAGACATGGATAGATAGCAAAAGATACTGGCAGGTAAGGCAAAATATTGAATGTGTAACACCATACTGTGGAACATTTTAAGCAGCGCAAGCAGGTAGTTGACCCCATGTCAGAAAAAGTTACATAGTGGACTTTTAAACAAAACCCAAATACAACAAATTGAACAAACAAATTAGCTTAAAGTACTAAAAACAATATTCTGAATTCAAGTCTTTTAAATGTTTTATAGTAGTCATATAGTTGTTTTTTTTTACAGTGCATCGTCCCACAGCTGCAGTGATCCTCCGAGCTCCTGTCATTAGACCCTGGTATAAGACAAGTACACAAACACATGTCCTCTTGCATAGCTAACATTATGAGGCTCTGCACTAAGCCCCAGTCCACTTCACTTTCACTTTAACTACTGCACCAGTCAGACACACGCACCTATATAACACTATGTAGCCTGAGAGGGGAGAGTCAGTGCTTTAGATAGAGTTACTTTGTCGTGAAAATAAAGATGCTACGAGTCTTAGAAACTGCGCTGCCAGACACGTAATTATAGACATTTCTCTTGGCTGAAATGTTTGATGAATTATCGCAAACATTCACAACGTTTCCAAAAGTATAACAGTAGTAAGTAAAGATTTAATTTACTACAGCACTATTCTACTCCATTGTACATCAGATATATGCAGTGTATAGGGGATGTCATAATGCAATGCTTTAAATACTTTAATAATTAAACTGAGGCTTAAAGCAGACTTTTATCTTTGTTATAGTTGTTTTCCCTTCTCATTTCCCCTCTCAAAGTTGATTTTGGACTGTTTAAGTCATTTTGAATCACTTATTTTCAAGACGCCATATTGCTGATCAATCTCCGTTGTCACCGTCACTGGCATATTCTCACTGCTCTGCTCTTCCTTCTTCAATTTTGTATTCTTAATCAATGATATGCGGATTAGCCAGTATAATTTTTTTGGTACAAATGATAAAAAATCCCCTACTTGCTAATGTTATCTGTAACTATGCGTAGGAGGGGCCGACAGCTTACATTACTAAAAAGGAGATACCAATAAAGTAAAATATTGACAAATGCTGCTTTAGTCTACAGGAAATCATAGGAACAAATTGTTTATTAAAACTGCAAGTAGTGATGATGGCCCACGCCACCATGCGCATGTCTCTCCTCCTGCTCCCACCATGGACTCATATCTCTGTCTCAACGTTCAGTCATTCTACACTTTGCATCCGTGATTCATAGAACCATAGTTACATATGTAACTCATTATACTGATGGGATCCATGGCTTTGAACCAGCAATCTTGTGCATAATAAAACTATAGTGTAGTTAACCTTTACAATCGAAGTGACATAAATAATGTTTGTGTCATTTTTCAATAACTTTGCATAAAGTAATTTCTGTCTCTGTATTTAGAAAAATTAATATGAATATGAATGTGGATGTTTATGTTCCCACAGTCCAAATGATAAAGAATATGATGTTGGTCTAAATGACTTTTTTTTGCATGTTATGGTGAACACGATTGGATATTTTTTTTAACTTTTTGTGAATATTGCAGGGGGAGCTATAGTCACCACTGGTTATGTACTCATTTGTCTGTTCTATTCAAAAACATTGTAATGATAATTATTGATTATCAACTCTAGATGTGGCATGTGAGCTCATTTGAATTAAAAACTTAGAACTAGATAGGTTTCATATAAATGTATGTCAAAATTGCGACAGTGAGGAATAGGGATTAGTGTATTATTACTATTTGTAGTAGTACTTTATATCCCTGAATCATGCTTCTGTTCAATATACATTGTGTTTTTCTGTTAAAAGTGTAGCTATTATAAAGTGACTGATAAATTCGTCCGTCCATGTATCTTACCCTCTCTGTCTGAGTGGACCTGTTGCTGATTGAGATAATATTACTCTACATTCACAGACCGACAGGCTACACTGGTTTGGCCTAAGCACAGATACATGTATTAAACAGACCAATGTTAGCTCTACGGTGTGAGCAGGAGCCATGTGTACAGAGCAGAGACGGTGGGCTGTTTGGGTGGTCAGTGCATGCCCCTCATGTTTGGGATATCTCCTGGCTCCATGACCAATCTCAGCACATTTATACAAGAGTGAACATTTCATACAGACAGAGAGAGAAGCTGAGGGAAAAATGGAGAATGATTCAAAAGTTACATAAACAACATGATTAATGCAATTCTTTCAATCAATTTAATTCAATATATCTGTAATATTGTCTAATTGCATTTTATTTCATTAATAGCTATATTTCTGGCAGGTTTCTAGTGAGCAAAATAATTCAGATAATTTAAGTGGTAAACTACACAAGTACATTTCTATACTTTTAAGCTAGCAGGAATTGTTATAGCTTCATTTTAATGGCTTTGTTCCACTCTACTAACTATTAGGGCTGGCAATCATAGGGTCCCTCACAATATAATACTATCCAAATGTAGCCAAATAGGTAATATATTGCACATGTTATTTTATACTATGTATCTCAGCTGGCCTGGAAACATCTTAGGGACCCATCGGAGGAGCTGGAGGAAGTGTCTGGGGTGGGGGAAGTCTGGAAATCCTTGCTTAGACTGCTGCCTCCCAACCCGGTCCCGAAATACGTGCAAGAAAATGGAGGGATAGATTTTATTTTCCTTTCTTTAAGTATTTCCAAACTTTTTATGCAGTATAGAAAACATAGCCTTGTCTGGTCTAGCTGTCTCGTTATTTCCACTGCTCTTAATGTGAGTGTCCGTCATCTGTGCTGCTCACTGTTTAGACTACTGCCCCAAGACCAGCTGCCCTTCTGTCTGCCCATGTGTCCAACTACTTCCCCTCTGCCCCCTTCAAACACGACTGCCCTCGATACTTCGATGCCCCCCCCTCCCGGCTCGTCTGCTCTTTCCTGGGCACATTTGGGGCGGTGTGGCCTGTCACTCCTGTCTCTGCTGGTGCCACTGTGCTGCAGTATTATGGAGATAAGGTGAAGAGGCCGTAACAGCAGCCAGATTAGACAAAAAGAGGAGTGAGAGGTGTTAAGTTAAGGAGACAAGGAGGCAGATAAGGAGGGATATGATGAGAGAGGACCATTATGTGGGCTGAAGTTGCATTTGGCGGCCTCTGTATTATGTGGGTGCATTAGGAGAGGTTTAATCATAGAACCTGGTAATCCAAAGCAATTTTGGCAAATTTTGTTTGGTTCTTGGGTGGTTATCCAATCAGAAAACAAAAAAAAAAAAAGTCAAAAGTTTTATTTGAGGTAAATTGTGTGTAAATCAAAGCAGGAAGACGTATCTTGCTCAAGCACACAAAAATATGTACTGGAGGTTGTGGGAATCAAACCACCAAATTCAGAGGACAGGCACCCTACAGGGTTGTGATGGGCAGATGCAGACTAAGGTTTTGAAAAGTATTAATTCACGCAAAAATATCTTGAAAAATGTATTTTACAAAAATACATTTTGTGTCTATTTTGGAAAAGCAACGTTTATATTTAAGGTTTATCGGCATATATATTTAATTTTAGATCAATTCAAGCTGGTGTAGAGCAACGATAATGATGCCAAGAATATATATGATATTGCAATACTTGCCAGCACTTGCCATAGTAACTCTATGGCAATACTTGCCATTGAATTACTTAGTACCAGATCGAGACAAAAATCGAGACTCTGGTATCTCCAGTCATTACTATAGGGAATACAGATATTCTAATCAAATCCTAACTCTTGCTAAAGTAAGGCAATAAAGATCTTTTTGTATAATTTGTATAGTTAGATAATATTGGTTTCTACAAAGTCTATGTGTCATGCATTTTAATATTTCTGCCCAGGATGAACAGCTAAGCCCTTCCATTGGACCACAACAATGGGCCCATTATTTCCAACAATAAACATAGGCTAGTTTATATTTAGCAAACATTTAAATTGAAGGACAAAGCCAAGCTCACTCTGCCAGTCAAGTCTGCAATCAAAATAATCATTAACTTCGGCCAGGGAAGCAGCTTGTTTGGAAATAAAGTGGCAATCCAGTCGGAATCTCTCGGGAATCCTGTGTAAATTCCGGAACGAGTTTGGAATTCTGTCCCAGGAACCAGCAAGCTCCACGCAGCAGCTGGGGATCAGGGCTAATGAGGGAGAGGAAGCCATTACTGCCCCCTCCCTCCCCAAAAATACCCCCCAACCTCCCCCAAACACACACACACAAACGTACTATACTAGCAGCTGTCTTCTAAAAGCTAAAGAGCAGAAAACAAGAGATTTTACTGTGTAAATACAGTTCAACCAAAATCTGCTGGAATCTGCCTCCCATTCCCAAAATGCCGAGCTGCACCGGAGGAGGTAAATTAGCGCTCAGCTAGAGAGAAGTCAGGCACCACTGAGGAGAAGGCTGCCGGGCCAGTTTTAGTTATGTTTAATTGCCAAATAGACAACACTGGGAATGATGCTAGTTAAATGTGACCAATCACGTCAATATGTGGTTTTCTTGTATTTGGGAAAAACATTTAGTCACTTTATTGTAATCTAATACTAATTTACCCAAAATGTATTATTTGGCACCACACAGTGGTAACAAACGAAAAGTAGTAAAGTAGGTATCTGTGCTTTCCTTGAGTAAGATTGAGAGATACAGAATTTTAGCCAGTGCACTTTTAATACCTGTTTGATAAGTTCTTTGTCTCTGGATTAGTGAAGATAACAGTCTCTCTCCATGTGACAATAATTAAGAGTAATGTCCTGCATTTAAATCCAGAGGTAGAGGTAGAGGCTGAACAGGATTAGGAGCAGGACAGTTGTAGAGCGCACCTGCCTCTGATCACTCTCATGTACAGCTGCTGAACCAAGGCCACACACACTGTCATACATCAAGTGTCTGTCTGCAAACAACTTCAGGAAGGAGAAAGAAAGTAAAGTGTGCTAAAGCCGGTAATAATAATGTAACTCATGGATTACCTCACAAAGAGGAAAGGTTTACAGAGATAAAATAGAAATGGCCATGCCAAATAGTTTAAAATTACATAGGGAGTGCAGGATTGTTCATTTTTGGTGATTTGGTCAATTTATTTGTAAGTAATACTGTGATCTTTTTCTTCAGTCTTTAACACAGTTTAAGACTAGACTGAAAAGACCTCTTCTCCTTGGCATTTAATACAAGCTAAACAGAATATCATCGTGTTTTATTGTTCTTTTCCTATATATCGTTATCTGTATTTTTGCTGTTTTTTTTATTTTTATGTGAAGTACTTTGGTCAGCTTAAGTTGTTTTAAATGTGCTATGTAAATAAACTTGAAATTAATCTATATATACTGTATCAAGGAAATGCCCTTCATAACATTTTAAGAATACAATGTCATCTCCAAGGAGCTTGTTCAGGTGTTACGTGGATTCGTCTATAGATCAAATATATGGTTATTTTGCCATCAGGTATTTTTGAGCAATAAAAACATCTATAATTGAATAATTGCAAGATCAATAAGTTTAATGCTCAGTGAGGAACATTCTAATCTTGTCGCAACATTTATGCTTT
Source organism: Periophthalmus modestus (assembly GCA_019594935.1). Taxonomy (NCBI): domain Eukaryota; kingdom Metazoa; phylum Chordata; class Actinopteri; order Gobiiformes; family Gobiidae; genus Periophthalmus; species Periophthalmus modestus. Next base: position 6,358,426 of record JAIEZT010000009.1, read on the forward strand.
TTCACTCATGAGAATCCATTTTGAACGGCTTCCTGATCCGCACGACAAAAGCATTTTATTTATACTTGTTTTCTAAGTATCAAGTGTTAGAGATAATAGGTATGAGAGTCCTTAAACTGCACGAATAATATCAGCGGGAACCATTCCTGATTGTCAAACTCAATTCCAAATGCTAGCCAGATAAGTAACATTCTAGACAAAGCAATACAAGCTTCAAGGAGACAAGCACATGGCAGACCCTCCACCAAAAAAATTCCAATATGCACCTTTAAAGCAAACCTTTTATGCAAAATTGACTTTTCAGAGCTTTCAACCATGTTATCGTTGTTTCCCCTTCTCATTTACCCTCTCGAAGTTGTTTTTGGAGTGATTCCCGTCAACCCCCATTTTCACTGCCACCAGCATACGCCCACTCCTCTGTACTTACTCCTTTTTTCAATTTTATTTTCTTAATCAATGATACGTGTGGGATTCAGCAGCATTGCAATCATTTTGGTACAAATAAAAAAAATAAATCTGCTACCTGCTGGCGTGATGTGCAGCTACCCATAGGAGGGGCTGAAAGCTACACAGCTCTTTGTTGTGATGATGTTTACCACTATGGCAGCACCCTTTAGGCACTGCAGTTTTCTGACGCGAAAATCAGCAGACTTGTTTCTTTTATTAAGTTGTTTTAGATGAATACTGTGATTTAAAATGTGCAAATTATAACATAATTCACAGGTGTCATAGATTATAGCTATGGAGCACACACAAGCACAATAGGTCTTCTTTAAGATGAGACACAAAGCTTCATCTTAATTCTAAATCTAAGCAGGTTTTTACCTATCTGATCACTATTCTCCTCTTCACAAATCCTGTCTTTGTCTCTCGTCCCCTGTCCCATTTGATTGTGCAGTCTTTACATTCACCTGTGTGCCTGCTCCTGTGTGTCCTCTGCCTCTTTAAATGCATACAGATCAGCTCAGTATCCTTTTGTGGGCTGCTCTCTCCCCCTGAATCTGCCTTTGTCTCCTCTTGTCTGGGGTAATTACATCTTTAGCACGTAGCACACATCTCACATCAGTAAACAGGCCTTAAAACAAGGGATTTCATCTGATTTATTTGTCCACTTCTTCCCTCGGTGGAGAAAAGGTTTGATCTTTTTTACACAGCTCTTAACCCTAACTGCCACAGACTTCACCAACCACACATATGACTCTTTCATCAGATTTGGAATTTTTTAACTCTGAAAAAACATGTTTGAACTGCTTTTATCCCAAATTTCAGTTGGTGAATTTTTAACTATACATTTTCATTGTGTCTTAAATTCAACAATCAAAATTCAGAGTGTAAAATTTACAGAGAAAAAATTTGCAGCAAAGACCCGAGATGCCAAGGCCTAAGTCAGAGGTGTCCAAACTATGGCCCAGGGGCCAAATGCGGCCCTCAGATGAATTTTTATTGGCCTTTAGGCCTCCTGCTGAACTGGCCTAATTGATCATAAGCTGTACTTTTAACAGCTAATTTAACTATTTATACTGCTATATCCTCAAACATCACATTGCATCGTGATACAGACCTAAAATGAATGTGTTTCAAGCCTTATTAATACACAGCAACTCTGTCAAAACTGTGTATAAAGCACTGCATTGATCACTGGTCTATGGCCCTCTACTTTGAATATGTTTAGAGATGTGGCCTCGATAAAAAAAAAAAAGGTTAGGCACATCTGACCTAAGCAATCAATCAAGGATAGATGTGGTTATTTTCTATTGACTTTTCTCTTCTGTGGGCGGGGCTTATAGTTAAGGGATCAAAAAGATGGTTTTGTTAAAGCTAATTCTGACCAATCAAATTGGTTCCCTACAGCATTTCCTGGTTGTTACAAAGTTAGATCGAGTGACTTAGGATTGATTGCTTAGGCCTTGGCATCTCAGATCTTTGCTGCGAATCTCACACTGTATTTTGACTGTTGAATTTGAGGGCTTAAAAATATATGTGCTGAATATTTAAAAGGAGTTATTTATTTATTATTTTTTTTAAGGGAGAGTGCAGGGTAAACCAGGTGTCACAGTGGGGCTGCAGTGGCTCAAGTGGAAACTGTTGTTGTATTCTTAGGCGAGACACTTGACCCTCCTTAGAATAAATGTGTGTGTGTGTGATTCGTACTAGATGGGCTGATGGTTGTGGCTACCTTGACATTGTAGCGTCTGTGTTAAAGACTGCATACAAACACCACATAAAAATGGGGCTAATCTGGGAATAAACACAGGACTGAAAATGGACTAGACTAAGACTAGAAGTTTTTCCTTGCCGAGAAGGAGGGTCTAAGGATTGGGGATGTTCTGGGACAGTTCTCCATTTGCTTGTTTTCTTATTGTACAATATTGTACATTTAGAATACTTTTTAGAATACTTTTTGTGGTTTAAATCATCTCTTGAGTGTGTCAGTGTCAATATTGTCAGTTTCAATATTATCATTTATGGTCTATATTTACTTTAGCAAAGTGTCGAACTTCAAAATATGTTATCGTGACAGTCCTAATCATGGGGCAATTTTAATTTTTCGGCCGTTCCTAGGAAAAACGAATCCCGTGCGAAAAGGGTTTGAAACCAACCTGGGTTTTCCTCAGCAAATTCAAATAATGTTAAATATGTGGTATTATTGATAACTAATACTTTATATGGAATTGGCCACATTTAGACTTTAAACAACTCTATGGACATTTTCTGTTTTTATTTTGGTAAACACACCCACTCCAGCACACTTGACTATTGCAAACAATAAGCTAAGCAAATTTTTCACATTAGACTTTATGAAGTACTGTAAAAGTGATACGTCAACCTGCTATTATACCTACATTGTAGTAACTAAGCAGTCGTGTTGTCAAAGGTAATTATCAGTGAATATAAAATGTATCTTATGAAATAACTATAAAAAATTACTTTGCACACAAAAGACCAATTCAGTGTTATCCTCTGTCTATAACTATCTTCAAATACATGCAAAGTTATACATTAATTACACTTTTGTTCAGCACATCCATTTAGACCAACTTTATGCTAATCCCCTTTAATCTTGATTGTTGCTAATTTGTGCTAATGGGTTTCCTTATCTCTCTGCTCTATCAGGCCCAATGTTAAACTATAATAAAGATGGCCACTGATAAAACGTCAAATTTAACCAAAGTCAAAGTGAATGGACAAGGTAATTAGATTCTATAAAAAGTGCTGATGGTGGTTAAATGTTGAGACGCAATAGAAACACACAGAGGTAGTTAATTAAGGAGCCATGTAAAAATACTGAAATAAAACATTCAGTCAATTTAATTTAATTTAATTTTTTAAAGTAATATATTTAAACTTTTTTTTTTTTTTTTTTTTTTTACAATTTTCAAAATAAGTAATGTAATATAAATGAATTAATTATCAGTGATGATTACATTTGCAAATTTCAACAAGGTGAACACATGAGACAAATTATACTTTTGCTTCTTAATTCACTACATAAAACTATAAAAATGCGTAAAGATAAGGTTTCAATATTTTGAATTATCCTCAAAATGGCACCTTTAAAAGGAAAAGCCATGCGACTGAAACCCATAAACTGCACAGGGGATTTCAGAAACTCATTGTCCCACATTTTAAGATTCAAGAGCCACAGTTGGATCAAATGTTGACTAAGTGTCTCAATGTTATGTCTTTAGACGTGGTATGCACCTAATCCAGGCTGATAATTCTAGGTCGTGCCCTTTGACCTTCTTCTAAGCGTCTAGTGGGAACTGATTAAGAGTCAGGGGGTCAAGAGAGCCCCTTTAACTGAAAGGCACACACACACACGCACATCCCAATACAAACCTACAGCAGCTGAACTAACATAATAACCACAGTATGAGACCAGTTAACCAGACGAACAGTTAAGTGTGTCACCAATAGAAAAACAAGTCTTTGGATGGCTAAGAATGATGTTGTCTCTAACGTACAACTGGTTGGTGTGTGGAATTTTAAAACAACCACTTTTGAAACATTAACATATGACTCTGATTATAAATATTGCTATTGTAAATGGTCAAGTTTTATAGAACGCTTTCCCCCTTCAAGGCACTCAAAGCGCTTTACATCAAGAAACCACTCACCCATTCACTTACACATTCACATACCAGTGTATGCAGACACAGGGGAGAAAGTAGGTGAAGTGGAGAATGAGAAAGTGTCTTGCCCAAGGACACAATGACCGTATTCATCTGTGGCAACTGGACCGCTCAACCAATGATGTTTATGTCGAGAGAGAGTTTTGAACTGCAAACCTTCTGATCACATGATGAACACTCAACAGAGCTACTGTTGCCCATATTGCTATCACGGCGGTATTCATAAGTGATAAAATGCCAATTCTGGATTTATGTATTGAGTGAGCTGCAGTAATATCCAGTCTAACAGCTGAACATATAAACACAGTATGTAGCCGCTTAGCCACAGACAAACAGAAGACGCCTCCAGTAAAACAATAAAGGATCGTTAAAGTAGCTGCACAGTGTTACAAGTTTACTTTTGTTGACACTTCAGAAACACTATTTGTGATATGGACTAATTAGGTTGTTATTTCTCAACAGCAAACAAAAACAGTGTGTTGATGTTGTATAATTTTAGGAACAAGATAGCAAAATAACATAAAAAAAAAAAAAATCTATTTCCATAAAGACAAGCATATGATACCACCAGGCCAAGTTACAAGTCAGATCTGTGGAGAGGTGATTCCATTCCCAATAAGAATGCAAGTTTTAGCAGCACAGTTTGGGGCTAAAAACCCCCAAAAGTAATTAGATAAATGCAACATAGAAGATAGACAGTTTTAATGCCATACTGTGGAACATTCCAAGCAACGCAACAAAATCTCCAGGAGACAATCAGATGGTCTACATAAAGCTAAGAAATAGCCACCAGCAATTTGTGGGTAGATTTTAGAGCTGAAATCCTAAAGCAAATGTGTAAGTACAGAGAGCATTTGCTGGAGAAGTAGGACACCACTTAATGACATCACAAGGTGGACCAAAGTGTGTTGAAAGAGACAAAATGAATATGTAAGTTATGACTTACTCAAACAAGCATGAAACTGAACACAACACAACACTACGGATGCTTAAAATGGCAGCTACCTGATTTTTCTCCTTGCATTTGAGCAAAATTGGTCCTGCCCAAAAACAGATATATTATATAACCAGCTCTTATAGTCAAAATATGTCCTATTCATGTTGTCTGAATCTAATTGGCTGATAGTCAGGGCATGCGCGTTAGCATGCTAGTTGTTGTTAGCTTTAAAAACTCTGCTCTTGTCTCTGAAAGTTGTGAAAAAGTTGTAAATACATTACTCATCTCCATGAATAATGTTTGGAATGCATAAGATAAGTGAGGAACCATTTTGGACCGCTGCATTTTTAAAACGGTAAAAATCAGGTACAGCACCTTTAAGATAGATATGGATGAATACACAGAAGAAGATTAATTTAAGCATAGGCATAGGCAGAGGTCAGCGCTTTCTGGGTGCTCCAAACTTATTTATTTTCAGATTTTATTCAAATAAAAACTCTTCATCCAACCTTGATATCTTGAGTGGTTATTTTTCTTGGCCCTCTGTCCATCTTCACACTTGCTTAGACACAAGATGGAACATTTGTGCTGGTTCATTATTTCTCACTTAGTCTTATTACCTCATTGTATGAAGCCTGTGTGATTAAAGGCTCGTAATGAAGTCTTGCATTAGAAAGATCAAACTAAGTTAAAGTTAGTTTAACTCCAGGGACTCCACGGCACCACTCCCTCTTCTCACTGAGGCAGACCAAATCACATTACCGCCGCATATTCAAGATATTAATCTGTTTTATCAACACATCAAAACAACACAGTCAAAAGACACTCACCAGGATCCTGATGTTACTGAATGCACTTTGAGGTTTGATAGATTGGCTTACCATCTTTAATCATAGTGCATATATGAAAATAGTGAAGTCAAAAAGGTTGCTGGAATCACACTGCGCTACATCCATATGCTCTTTTGAAATGTGGCGTCTAAAAATCATATGTCTGTTGTGATGACAATACCCAAAGCAAAGTTGATTGTGTTGGAAACTAGTAAACAAGGACTCTTTCTTCAAGATTTTTCATGCTATTAAGGTTTCTACAGTAGAGAAAGATGATAATGAAGTAGTGCATCTCTTAATTGTGAGCGATTTTATATATTATTATTTGTGTTCTTAGATTATGCATGGATTTCATCTGTGAGTATTGCTGCTTTTACAATAATAGAAAGTTAGTGCATATGCTAGATACACAGTAAGAAATAATTTACATTTTCACTCTGTGATCTGTGCTAATTTTTTTCCCATTTCTTTTGTTGCAGATGCAGCCATGCTCATCAAAAACAAAATAGACAAAAACAGAAATATGTTCAAAATCAGTGAACCAAGTGTGGAAGAGTTTTTGAATGCTGGTGTGCCACTCACTATTTAATTTTTTACAACATTGCATATTTTTCACTGACTATTTCTTTCTCCAAGCATTTATTTATTATTATGATTTGCTTTTAACAGTGACAGTATTTTAGAAAACAAAATGTACACTTAATGCTGCAACAACCAGTTGTCTCAATTAAGAACAATAAAATAATCAACTACAAACTACAAAAAAAATCAAGTCATTATCTGGACTTAAGACGAGTTTTATTTCCTAATAAACTGTAAGTGAATTATCCAAGTCCTCGGGCTTAATGGTTTTAGCTTAAAAATATTTCCGCACCCTTTGTGATTTATTGAAAGCAAAAACGTGTTTGTTGCAGCCCTGTGACCCTATTACATGTGTGCAAAATGTAAAACATATGTTTGCATGTTTTAAGTTAAGGTTGTGTTTTACATTGACTGTGCATGGTTGTCATTTAAAAATCAATGCAGACAGCACACAGCGAGCATATTTTGACCTCAAGAGCCGTTATATATCTGTACAAGACCAATTTAGCTCAAATACATGGGAAAAATTGGGTAATCATAATAAACTGACAGAGGTGACTGAACAAATGTGATACTGTCCAGTGCCTTACAAGGCATTTTAAACAACCCCATATGAACATCATTGGTACTCCTCAGTCGTGAGCAAGATTCTGACCCTTAAAGGTCCACTAAATAACTTTTCTGGAGGAGGGTAGGCCACCTGCTTGTCTCTATGGAGATAACATTGCTTTGCCTGGAATGTTCCACGGTATGACATTGAACATACAGTATCTATTTTGTATTCATTCAATTAGAGATGTATTGCCAAAAACGCACATTCTTACAGTAAGCAGGTCTCCTGCTTCACAGATCAGACTTGTAACTTAGTCTGGTGGCATCACCTAAGATCCGTTTAATGCTATACGGTGGAAAATTCCAGAAAAAAAAAAAAATCAACAAGCAGGTGACTGACTCTCCATCAGAAATGTTATTTAGTACACCTTTAACAACTTTAAATTTAATGTAATTGTCTGAAAGATTTATACACCAAGGAATTGTGAAGGACTTTCAAATGATGCCCTATCTATACATTAGTGATTCCAGAGACAGACACCGAAAGTCGTGAGGTAAAGTTTTAAGTAGAGGAAGAAAACATGTAGGTGGAGCGAAATGAATCAAGTCTTCGATTCAACCTCGGGAGCAAAGGGGGATGACAAATAGTTTCACAAGCCAAAGTGAGATTACAACTTGGGTATGGATGTCTTGTGAGCCCTATAAGAACAGAAAAGACGTGAAGGGAGGAGAGGAAGAAATGAAAAAAGAAGAGAGGGAGGGGACAGAGGAACAAATTACAAAAAAGAAAAAGTATACCCTAGAGATGTAGTGAAGGTCAAAATCTAGGGTGAATAATAGCCACTACATTACTGGAAGCACATATTTTAGCGTGCACATGGTTAGCTAGCGGGCGGCTTTACTCAAACAGTTCACGTCCAAAATGAAACTAAACACCTTTCAGGGGCGCCGATCCGTCTTTGTCAATAAAGTTATGTCAAAAATGATTAATCCACCTGGAACTCATCAATTACCCAGCGACCGGAGCAGGAAATAACATGATTGCATTCCCCGGAGTGGACTTCAAACATGGACACACACACATAGAGAATGAAGATAGACAATGTACTCCAGTGTATATGGGAGTGTAGGCCAAGAAAGAAATACAGATATACAAAGAAGCAAGGAATGAAATTGAAATAACCAACAAAGTAATTATAAACAGCCGTGGGTTTTGGATCGATAAAAAAATAAGGCCTGTTGCCATAGCGATTAACAATTTTAAACAAAATATTTGAAAATATTTGTCTTGAAAGGGATCTCAGAATTTAATATAGAATATAACAGGAAGCTGAAATCCATAGCCATTGGTTTATTTGTGATATATACCAAAAGTTTAATTACGTGAATCTGACATATACTTGTTGATTCCCTTGTAATCTATATGGAAGACTTTATTAATTATGAATATTGAGATAAACATCTGGCAGCCTTAGGTGATCCAGATGTTAAAATATCAGCTGATTTTGAAGGATGAGTGTACAGCTTATCAATCATGACATTTCATTGGCAGTCATTTTCAAGTAAGTCCAATAACTGCATTTGTACATTGTCTTACTATCTAACATTGGCACAGATTTTACTTAAATAGTAAATTTCTTCTTTTACTGAACCTTAGTGGCTGCTAAACAACGCAAAAGCCTCTATACTGTATATATTTTTTCTTTATATATCTAAAAGTACAAAACAAGCACATATCAAATAGCATAGGGGCATGGTGGCTGAGCACTCTCGTCTCACAGCAAGAAGGTGGCAGGTTCACCTCCCGACCTGGGCGTTTCTTTGTGCAAAGTTTCAGTGCTTCTCCAAGTGTCTGGGTGGGTTTCCTCTGGGCACTTCGCTTTCCCTCGCATCAACCCAGAATATGCTCATTAGGCCAACTCCAATAGCTAGGGTAATCCTGAACAAGTAAATTAAAACAATAATAAAATATACCTTAATCTTAAAAACAATTTATCAAAATTATTAACTTATCCTGCAACCAGGGAAGAGTCATTTTAATTTCCATATATTCACAAATACATATATACCAGAAATAACAAGTAATGTATTTAAAAGCAGTCAAACATATCTAGATGATAGAAATCTATTGAAAACAAGCAAAATTAATATTATGATTGTGAACTGAGGTCATTCTACTCCATTCTAGTACCATGTTAACCTTGTACAGCAAGATGGATTCTCGCTATATTTGGGAGTTGACAAACTCTCGAGAATCCATCTTGGCATGCTCCCACTGTAAGGTTAATCGGATGACCAATCATAGAGCAGTATTGAGGTCAAACAACAAACCAACCAAAAACATGGCAGTGCCGACAGACGTAGTTTGCAATTTATTTTGTGAAAAACGTGAAGGCAAGCGCTTTGTGCATCTGTGGACAGGGAAAGTGTTTGTGCTTTTCTCTCAACTGGATGCAACAAAAGTCTGAATTTTTGGCGTGTTCCGTTGTGAAGCTTTTACCAATCATATTCAAATAATCGTCATGACGTTTTGTGTTTTCCAATCGCTTTCAGCGAACCATCGGCGATTGATAACGTGAAGAACTCAATTCACAGTGCTACATATATCAATCTGGCGAGCGGTAGGTTAGTACCATGTGAGTAGAGCTCCATTATCAGGAAGTGTGAGGGACTAAAGGATGAGGGCGTCCAGATGGAGGGAGCCTGTTGCCTCGGAAACGCGGAGAGGGGCAGAACAATGGGGATTTGGAGTGGTGTTTCACATCCGTCATAATACAGTGATGCCATTTGGACAGAGCCGCAAAGCCACTGCCAAAAGAACCCAAGCAGACCCTCAGAGGAGTCCAAGATGGCAGCCGGTACAGAGAGAGTGTGATTGACATGTTAAACTGATCAGAGAAGGACAGAGCACGGCCAAAATCTACCAGTGAGTAACTCATACTGTTAATCAAGGTTTGTAAAACTTTCCAAGATGGGATTCAAGCACTTTTCAAGGATTATAAGTGGGATAGACTATATATTTTTGCATTACAGAACTATGACCAAAACGTTTTATGCGTTAACACCAGTCAAATGTTGGATAGAAATTACTAGCCTTACTGATAACGATTTCTAGCATTTTAATCATAATTCCAGCACCGTAAGGATGTTAATTGGGCAATTACTGAATTTTTTTTATTGAGATTCAGTTATTTCAAACAATCAGTCATCTAGCTGAGTGTTTTAATCAAGAGGTCTACAGCCAGTCTTCTCATAGTAAAAGCATGAAGGTGGGGTCTCAAAAACAAAACTTATTAAAGATTATAATATAGCACTTTCAAAACAATAAAGGTGATAACACGGTGATTTAAATATGTTGTCTGGTAGTAGTTAATACCCCACAGAAGTAACTCTCCCTTCAAATCTTGAGCTAGGCAAGGTCAGGACTACCTTAGGTAGAGGATATTACGATAAGAATTAAATTAAATTATATATTTATGGATCTACATGAACAATGGTACATGCTTCAAAATAAAGACATTTTAAAAATGAAAAGACAACCTTAGCTGGAGGATTTTACCTATTGTGCTTGGGGTGGCTGCAAGACTCATTAGTCATAATGAATGGAGGTAAACCAAGTTTCATCATCTCCATTTCAAGCCGTGGCCGGCCTGATGGATTGGGTAGCACTATCAGTTCATTGGCTACAGTACAAAAGTATCTGAAAACCCTGTATGAAAAAGTGAGATTATTTTAACATAAAACTACATTTGGCATTGGTAGCCACTTACCAGGCAGAGCAGAGGGTGACTTCCTGTGACATTATGAAATCCATTACTGATAATACCATGTCCTGTTCAAATAACAGCCATTATTTCACATCTTGAGCCCATACGGCCCTCTTTAGTGAGACTTAGTAATAGCTACAAGATGGAAAAATTCAGTTCTGTGCATGACCGGGGTGCCAAATTACAGACAAAATTACAAAAGCAAAATAGCTGCTAATTTTGAACATTAAAAGGCGTTTTCAAACAGTTTGTGACAGAGACAAGGAGTATTGTACAGAGAGGACAATTGAAACAAGACTAATGAGATTATAAGTAGACCCAGAACTTTTAGCACGCTTAATTTTTGTGTTTAGTCGTTTATTTGTTGATACTTGGAAGTGGGGGATGTAAAATCACTTTTGAAAGTGAATTTCTTATCCTCAGCAAGTATTTATCATTTGAATGTTACCACTACAGAGACAAACAATACCAATTTTAAATGTGCACTGCGTAACTTTTCTGTTGACCTCCAGGGAGATCTTGTTGCGTCACCTGGACATATGTTAGATATATGTTAAGGTGATCTTGTTGCGTCACCTTAACATATATCTAACATCTTTTTATTACAGTTGTTTTTGTATTGCTCAAAAATGTCTTTAAAAACATGTATTCTTACTGTAGAATGGGTCACCTCTCCATAAATCTGACATGTAACTTATCCTAGTATTACAGTTGCTTGTCTCCATAGAAATAGATACATTTAATGCTATACTGTGTAACATTATAGGCAAAACCACAATGAAGACAAGACAAGTAGGTGACATACTCTATTGACCTTATTTCGCCATGCCCACTTTTGCTGTAAATGCAACTAAACTGCGCTTTCTTTGTGGTGACACTTCAGTTAAGAGGGAATCCCATTCATTTCAAAGGAGAATTTGGGAAAATTTTGCAGCTAAAATATGATATAAAGTAGGTTGATTTGTGTGAAACTCTATGCTCATGTGCACCAACAAGTCAACACTGTACCAATTCTCCGGAGGGCTTTAAAACGGCTTTGTAGTCTATATAGAACTTATTTGCTTTCAAGATCGGCAGCCACCGAATGACAATGGTGGTGAAGTTACACCGTGAACCTTTAAAAAAGTTGAGCAATATGAGCTATTGCAGTTTTGTATTTTTACAACAGTTATTAAAATCTGCAGGCAACACGTTTATCGTGAAATTATGACACCTGTTAGAAGTTAACAGAGGATTATAGATTACAATAACTAAAGTAGCGTCAGCAAGAAATTAAAAATGAATCTAAGTGTTGCTGAGTTCTGGACAGAAGAATCATTAAAAAGGGGTCTTATTTGATTAAACAGAGCATAATATATTTTTTCCAGAAAGTCCAATTTCAAGGTGTGTCGCTTTGATGATAAAGTTACACATTATTAAAAAGAGCCTTGACTCATGTTCCAGTCAGGTTTGCACACCACACCACACAATGCACCTTTAATAAAATTATTATGATCTACTTTATGAAGCCAATCTACTCACATTAAGATTTAATCATAACTTATACATAATAAAATGTCCCTGTGTGAAAATCATAAAACCCAAGTCTTTCACATTGGAACAGATTTACAACAAGGTGAACGGTAATTTAGCTGGTGCCATATGTTTCACAGTTCACATGTGAAATTAATAAGCGGTGGTCTGCCGAAGCCTGAAATCCTAAATATTTCACACTTACTATTCGCAGTTAAAGGGGAGGCTGTATTTTCTAAAAGGGGAGCTACTTGTCAGCAGTCTGAAAGAGAAGACAGCAGACATGTTTGGTGCTAATTTTATAACAGGACTTTAAAATCTATTTTGAATGGAATTAGACATCACACAGTATTTACTGAAGAAAGATTAAAGAAATATGATAAAGATGGGAATGCCAGATAACGTTGAGGTGTATTACTGCTTTTTTGAGTTGATAATTCTGGTTTGGCAGAAATATTGTTTTGAAAGATTCATGAAACGTATTTTATGTGAGTAAGTACATGTTTAGTTTTTAATTAACTTTGCAACTTAATCTACCAATTAAGATAAGATCTTAGTTGTGTAATTTTCATTCATAACACATGGGTTAGTTTCTGTTTCTTAGCCCAATCGTCTGCAATGCATTAGTTGGCCAAAAATAATTAAAATAATGGTTTACACTTACAACGATGGGGGAATTTCAGTGGCTGGAGCATTTCAACCAGCATTCAGCTCTCACCAGTGCCACTTATTGCCAAGTTATTATAATCAATGGACAGATGATGGAGGAAGTGTCTTGTCTAATGACACAACAGAAGCATACACAATATGATAATGAGAATATAACTACCCAGCTCTAGACTCAACAACTAATGCGTAGCTACTGCCTTCAAAGACCAAAACTCTTGACTACTACTTCAAAAACATCATACAATTCAGATATATAGATTTTTTATTTAGGTCCAAATTGTTAAGATGATGATGATACACAAGTAAAACAGATTCCGTAGTAATAGTGTTGTTACCTTTTTAACTAGAATTTTATTTACAATTTTTTCCCAATGTATACATCTATTCTTGTACATAGCACAATATCACATAACCAAAATAAAACTGGAAAAAACAAACCCGTCTCTAAAAATACATTTCCTGGTTCACTGCTGGGTCCCAAACTTGTGAAAGCATATCATCGTCCGACCATAACCAAGTCCTGCTGCTCCTGCTAACATTACAGACCTCCATTATGAGATCAAAGAGTAGCTGCTATAGAGAGCAATGGGCGAACATGTCCGAAATATGACGCTATACAGTGGGTGAGAGGGCGGGGGTGTATTAGGGATTAGCAGGGGGCTTTCTTGGGCTAACAAACAAGCGCTAGGCCTTGTTGAGTTTGTTGGAAGCCAAACGGACAATGGATCTTATAGTGCTCCGGTTGCCAAGTGGTCTGGGAACTTTTTGGGTCTGTTTTTTCCGGAGGTTTTCTCAATTTTGCTTCCCTCCTTGAGATACAACAATGTCCTTTTGAAAGCAAGTTTGGAGAGGTAGTGAAGAGGGGAGCGAGAGGAAGAGGGGAAGGCCAAGTGGAGGAGGACTAATAGGGAAATGCCAGGTTTTGAAACAGTGAAACATCTGCTTTGTAATTACTAAACATCTAATTATCATCATAATGAGGAAGTCTACCCGGTAACCTCAACTGCAGACTGTCATTGGTGGATTCAATCCAATTCAATTACACACAACAAGCTACCTTACATTTGAGGGCTGTGAACCACAATTTTATGAAGCAGTTATTAAAGAGATAATGAATGGATTAACATTTTGTTCTGCTACATGTTTTATTTCTTAGCCATTTCTTTCTATCTGTTTCTATCTATTTCTTTCTTGAGATGAATTACAATAAGAATTCCATGGAATAAAAGTTACTCAAGCAATGAGCAACATAATCGCATTTAATTTTTTTAGAGATAGACTGACCTATCGGCGGTCAGACTTACATCTCCAGCTAGATCAAAATACGGTTTTGGCTGACCCGCAACCTAAACAATACACATAAAGCTTTATTTGAACACATTACATAATATGGGGAAAACTGGATTACTCTGAGTAAAATGACAGCCAATTCAAAATGAAGGTGTTTCCAAATCCTTTGGAGTACAAATACAATGATGGATATTTTAGTAGCTGTACATATGCTATTCCCTGTGCAATGAATCATACAGAAATCAGTTGAACTTGAGAAACTGATGCAAAAAGGTTAAAATAATTAAATTGATTAAGTTCAGTAAAATCTTTTCCAACATGTTTACTATATATGGGGTGTGTTTCACAACGTCCAGCGACCAGAGTAGAACTTTTTTGTTGTCACGATAATGGTAACAGCAACTACCATGCTAACAGCGCACTTCCTGATTCAGATATAGGCAGTACACAACAATTTAATTTTTACATCAAGTTGCTTATACAAAATATCTATAGCATATCAAATGCTCAAATACATGGGAATATACATCAGGCCATACCATACTTGAGTCAGGTTTTAATTTTAGCGCTTGTGTTTAGTAAGGTTGTTTTAAATGTACAAAACGAAGTAACAGGCCCACAGCTATTTCTGGAGTGACTAAGATTTAATAAAACTTTCACATGGACAGCAGGTAAACAGGCCCTAGACATAAGATCCACACGCAATGTTATTTCTGTACAGGACTCTGAGAAGGCTGTTTTCATAAGGTCAACTGGCTCTATGCAGTTTCAAATGCATTATCCTTGGACCATTCTCCACATACCAACACCTCACTACGACACAGGAAAAATAGTAGACACACTTGGAAGGTGAGATGTGTAAAAATTTTATCTGGCTGTATGTTTCACTCAAACATGTAACAAATGTTTTCATATCCCAAATACATTAATTTGTGATCTTCAACTTAAATTTGTGGGCCTTGCTATGGATTCTAAAAGCCAAATATCAGTATTGTCAAATATTGGTATCAGCCAAAGCAGCTCGCCAAATATGGGATATCAGTATGAGCTAAAAAATCTATATCTATCTATATCAACCCATCACTACTTATGACCATCACAGCCATGTTTCTATCAGTAACTCCATAGTGAATAGATTATGCACCAACAATACTTTTGGCATAAGTATATACATATACTTTCAACTATAATTTGCCACTTGCTGGGCTAGTACTGTATGTATAGTATAAGGCTACCACTTTTACAGCTAAGCCTCACATATCAAGTTCTCTTCTCCATGCTGTAAAGTGCAGGAGCTGTGCATTCCCTTAGAGAATCGGTGTAAAATGTCCCTTTTCATAGTCAAACGCACTGCTGCCTCAACACTAGAGTTCTCTTGGTCTGGTTTTAAACGTACTACATAAAACATCAAACAGAAACTGCCTATGTTACTGGCACCATGGCTAGCAATCCATTTGAGCCAAGCAGAAAATGTTGTAGGATTGTAACCAGGGTCTAAGCACACAGATTAGGGACTAGAGACTTTTATGGAAAAATGACGAAGAGGAGGCTGGATGTTAAAATTGGCAGAGCGGGTGGAGATTACAGTGCTTGTGTCAAAGTGGAGACACGGTGTAGTGAATACGAGTGTGTACAGAGACAGACCTCCAAACTATCAGCTCCCATCTGCCAAAGTCATCAAAGTGCCCCCACATGCCGTTTAAGCGAAAGAGGAATTTTACTTTTTGCACTATGAGCCTAAAACTAAAACCTGCATAGAAAGGATTTGAAATGTCCATATCTTTGCTTTAAAATGTGCAGTGCATTTTTCAAAATATGCTAAATTACTTGAAGCCACAATATGTAACTTTTTTAGCGATAAAAAATAGAAAAAAACATTTATTTTTTTCATCTGGGTTAAAATTGGCTGACCTGGCTCTTCCTGGCCTCCTCCTGCTTGTCTCCATTGAAGTGATGTTCCTTTGGCTATACTCTTCCACAGTATGGCATAAAAACTCCATGGAGAATGTTCCGAAGTATGGCTTTAACTTTCTATTTTCATGGAATCTTGCAGGTAAAATGCCACCTCTGGATGCTTACATATTGTAGTTTTAAACAGCAAAAACAGTCTCTTTTTTCCCCAAAACCAGGATAGATGGAAAGGGTTTCTTGGGGAAGGGCATCTGACTTAAAATTTACATCAGATTAAGAGAGAAGGAGATGGAAGTAGATTTAGTAGTTTAGAGTAGTAGATTTGATGCTGAAACAAATACAACAACAAAAAGTATAGGAAAAATGTTATGAATTTATGTGAGAATAATATATGGCTGCCCTAAGTGATCTGAATTTCTGTTTAAAAACAAATCCTGCTTTTGTCAATCAGAAAGTCCTTTGACCTATAATGTATTGTGATTATCATGGTTATAACTAAAGATAAGACTGGAAATGCCTTGAGTAAAAGTCACTGAAACCGTAATGTCCTGTGCTTCGTTGGTGGTCCAGAGGAGACATAACTTAAGGATTACACTGGGTCACCTTAGACTGCCCCAGTATAAGACGTATGGAACACAAGCAGTTTAAGCCCCATCTGAACAGTCTGACTCCTGAATCTAAACCATGAGCTCACTTCATAAGAAAGGAGGGGAATGCTACAGGCCGCCTTATAATTGGAAATACTATAGTCGACCCAGCACCTGCAGCAAAGCCTTTTATTGCACAGGGACTTGAAAATATATAAAAGTATGGCTCTTGTAAGTAGAAAATTTGTTGCGGTTTTCAATATTACAATCCAAAGATACTTTGTTTTGTGAAATATGTTCTTTGGCCAGTTTGTGGTATTGCTATCACTGCAAAAAAGGGAAAAAAGTAGTAAAGAAATACTAAGAAAAAAGTCTGACTTACTGAAAGTTATATAGTATCCTTAATACAAGAGAGTTAAATTTTAAATTAAAGACACTATATATGCATTTTTAAATGTTTGGAATTTGTTTTAACATACATTTGTCAAGGTGTGCTATATAATTCTTTGTAGGGGAGGGTATTCCACATGCTTGTCACCATGGAGATGTTGTAGCGTTGCCTGCCTGGAATGTTTCACAGTATTGCATAAAATTATCGATCTCCATGGAAGTGGGTAGCTCCAACAGGTTAATACTTACAGGTCACATTACACAAAAAAATGCAATACACCCAAAATAGAATATATGCAATATATGCAAGGTTAATACCATGCCATATAATATTATGAGCAATAACATATCTATGGAGACAAGCAAGTAGTGTAGCCCCCATCAGAAAAGTTCCATAGTGCACCTTTAAGTTAAATAATAAAATGTGATTGCTATGCCAAAGCAAAATCATTATGAAAAAGCTAGCGTATTCTATATTATATTTGTACTGGCAAATATTCTACTACCCAGTGGCTTGTTTTTGTAACATTTTAAGACAATAGGAGCATTTTTCTAACCTCCTTTTGCGCTCCGTGCCTAAAGTCCAGAAGATAGTTATCACAGACTAGATGTATGGTTACTATTAGCAGGTGGTCCCATTGTGTAGCAGCATTACCACTCGCTTTTTACTTTACTCGAGATTCAGTCATAGGAAAACACATACAAGGGAAACTTACCTATATTACATCTATATTTCTATACAGTAGTGTGCTTTTCAGCACCAATATTTAGTTCAAAGTTCCCATTATTAAAGGTCCTATATTACGCAAAATTAACTCTTGTGAGCTTTAGCCATGTTATAATGTTGTTAACTCATCAAAAACATACCGGGAGTTCTGTTTTGTTTCATTCACACATGTTTGAGTAATCCTTTATCAATCTGTCTACATCTCAAAAGCTAAAAATGCTCTGCTCCACCTAGTGATGTCATGAAGTGGCAGGTTTCAAGTAAACAGCTACCTTTTACCCTGTTCCAGGACTGAAATCATCCAAAAAATTATTTTGAAGGTGTATGGAGTTTGAAAATATAGTGGAGCATTTCCTGTATTCCCACATGACATCACAAGGTGAAACAAAGTATTTTCTGTTTGAGAGAAGAGCTTAGCCTAAGTATGCAGGGTTTGTGTGTTAAACGTGTGAATGAAACAAACCACAACTCCAGGTATGTTATATATTATATAAATTATATATAACACATATCAGCAAATAGTGTAATATGAGCCCTTTCAAGGCGCTGTACCTGATTTTTACTGTGAAAAAACATGAAAACTACCTTAGTTATTCCAGGCATCCTAATTATTCACCTCAATGAGTTTATGAGCATGTTTCACAGCTTTCAGAGGCCATAATCTGCTGTCACAGTATTGCTAACAACAAGTAGCACGCTACGTGCACTTCCTGATTATCGGACATTAAAACAGTTTAAAATCAGACACAGACTGTACACAGCAGACATATTTTTGAGCTTCTTGTACTATATATAAATATATATATATATATATATATATATATATATATATATATATATATATATATATATATATATATATATATATATATATATATATATATATATATATATATGTACTTGGGCAAGACCTATTTAGCTCAAATACATGAGGGTATAGGGCCTTTATTAGTTTAAGGGAACAGAAATGAAATATTGACTGCTACGGTAATAAGAATCCCATGCATTTCAGATTGGAGACTACATTTGCAGTTTATCTTGTAGCCCAAATACAAGTTATTTAATAGCCAACATGTTACTCACTCAAGTGTAATGTTTTTGAAAATAACTTTTGCTTCCAAGAGTCTATTTCTTGAAAGTCGTGCGTCAGTCCTTAACCAGGTGTTGACATTTTCAATTCAATTAAAGACTCATAGGATTCATGTTTTTCCGAACTGCATTGACCCAATTGGATTAGCCAAACACCCTTTTCCCATGTTTCCTTGTTAAGGGCCTTATTGGATTAAATCGACCAATCAGAGGGCTGCTTTGGAGGTTGCCGGGAAGACTGCGACTTCCTCATTACAATGATAATTAGATGATTATAAGGTAGACATTTCCTCTTGTTGTAGTGGGAATTTCGATTCCCGATATCCTGTCAAACTTAGACTAGCGTCCCATTTATGTCATTGTCCTCTATGGATTCTTATTTACATGGAAAGGCAACAGATGATTGTGGCACATCCTATTGTGTACTCCCCTTTGCTATGTACACTCAAGAAAGTAACTTTTACTAGTAACTTTTAAGAAATTTTAGTATTGTGATAACACTAGTTGCTATAGTACACCAAATCCAGGCAATCTTCATGGGAATACATTCCCATGACAAAAATCTAGAAATAATATAAAAACATAAAATAAAATTAGCTTGTGGTGTGGCTAGCTGCACTGGATTGGCAAATCTCATACTGAAATGATGATTTTCAGCTCAGAAGCAGCGATAGTAAATAACAAAACTCACGATTATGTTATTTGCATCATGTTATTTAAGGCAAAAAAACAACTGCGTTCCACTTTAAAAGCTACTTAAAGTGCACTACCGGCACATCGCCATCTGTAATTAAAATGATTTTGAACATCCTAACTTGGCAGATGAGAAAATCCACCATCTTTAAAAGCTACACAAATGTGATGTACAGCACTGGCCAATCTTAATGCCTCGCCTATTCATTCATGCCTGTGTGAGTTTAGCCCATCAGCTTGTAAATCTAATAGTGTTCCCATTTCAAGTATACTTTCCCCCTGCTTATATTTTTATTTCATCATTTGTGGTTTGGAAATTGCTCCCTCTTGCTCTTCCAAAGTAGTATTTCATGAAAAGTCAGGAGCAGGGTTTTGACAGAAAATGATCGCTGACACAAAATAAGAAATGTGAAGCGTGAGTCTCTACCTCAACATGCACTTGCAAGGTTTGGAGCTTTTACTTAAATGTGTCTGTTTACCTCGTTCAGTATCACTCATGTATAACATCTTTACAACTTTGCATAGAAACAGGCTTTTTAAACAGAAAATATTACACAAAACTAAAACATGCGTTAGTTATACTGAAGAATAAAATTACATATTTTAAAATAACTGTAACATGTATGTCTAATGGCTTAAAAAGGTCAATATAATCAAAACAGAATTTGAGATGCTCCCTCACAACATTTCCAACAATATATCACTGTCTTAAAGGAACATATCTATTTTTACAGCAGCATTTTGTGTTTAAATGTCTACTCTCTATGGGCACTCTTTATTTGAGGGACAGAGCCTTTTCTGTGGCAGAGTTCAGACTATGGAACAGGCTCCCTCTGCCTGTCAGATCCTCTCAGTCTTTAACGCAGTTTAAGACTAAATTGAAAACCCACCTCTTCTCCCTGGCATTTAATACTAGCACTAGAGGTGTTGTATTGTTCATTTCCTATGTATTGCAATATCTGTATATTTGTTTTTTGTTTAATTTTATATTGGGAAGCTGAAGTTGTATTTAAGTGTGTTATGTGCTTGTAAAATACACTCAATTCAATAATACTAAGTCTGAATATGCCACCTGCATTACATACATGTGTTTTACCTTTTCTACTGTAAATGTAATTGTGTAGTACTGTCACATTATAGTTTTGTGAAATGTGTCAAAAAATGCTCTTTAAACCTAAAAGCAAAGCAAAACAAGCGCATACTTAATAAATTATTTGTTCATTTTTAATTAAGAATAATTCAGTCTTAGTAAGTACTTAATTAGCACCCCAACTCCATAATTAAGTATTTACTAAGCCTGAAAATAAACAATTTGTTCCTTATTAACTTTAAAAAAAAGTCTAATAAAGTGTAATAAAAGTGTTGCCATTGTATATGTTTGTTTAGTTAAATGTGATATTAAAACCATAGCGTTCGGGTCCATTCAAATGAAGCTTATCGAGGCTAGCAATTATAGGGGCGAATTTGGAGCACAGTTCCACATTTTTTGGGCAAAGAAGGAGCCTGATTTGTTATGAAAAAAATTCATATCTAGATTTATGTGAAATAAATTGTGAAATAAAAATACCAGGATCATGCAGAGCGGATTAATATGAACATTTTAAGTCCAAAATGAGTCTGACAGCAGCAGCAACGAATTGTGACAGCTTTTCAATAGAAAATGAATTGGAGACGGAAGCTGCACATGCTCACTTCCGATTTGGTACGCGGCAGCTAGTAGGTTAGCGATGTCCATTTAAATATATATATAGTCTAACAATATGACCGTTGATAGTAATAAGAATACTAGTGGTAGCTGCAATTGATATGTGCCTCTGACCACCAACTAACAGAACCGCACACGTACAGATGATGTATAGGTGAAAATGTCTTGCTGACAGAATGAAGTGGTGACAGCTGGATTTGAACTGCCAACCTCAAAAGTATAAGATGACCGCTCCACCTCCTGAGTCACAGCCATCCTGATATAGAAAGTGAAGTAATGATGACAAGGTGAGACAAAAACAGGTCTATTCTGGCTCTGAAGATATCAAGTAACAGAATTTTACAAGAATAGGAATAGTTTCATTATTCTTCACAAATATTCTAGCATGTGCTAGACAGTCCTTGTTGCCTTGTGTCTTAATTCCTAGCAATCAATAATAAGCTTGGGCCTTTTAACAGGGAGATCCACTGCCAAAACTCAAGTCAGTAAAACATGTGGTTTGGAGCAGATTTTAAAGTTTGTTGGAAAATTTTTTTACTTTTTTGTGTCCAAATGCTAATGATTAAAAGTTTGTATTGTTTGTGCAAGGAATTTATATTGAAAGCCATTTGAGTTTGATTTGATTCTGATTTTTTTTTTCTCTCATCACCCATCCCTACCTAAAATATTTATTACATATTTAGGACAATATGGCTTGGATTAACTATATCGCAGTTTAAACTAACATAACAGGTCTTTCCCAGATGCTGGTGTAATTAAGGTAACATTCATATTTGCACACATCAACACTGTGACTAAGCTGAGACTAAAACTGGAATTAAACCTGAATTAGACCAGGACCAAACCAAGTCCAGATGGTTTATCTAGCACTTTTCCTCCTTCAAAGCACTCAAAGCACATCAAAGAACCACTCACCCATTCACACACACACACACACACACACACACACACACACACACACTCATACACCAGTTTACACAGACAGTAGGGCGAGGGGAGGGTCAAGTGTCTTGCCCAAGGACAACAGCATTCATCTGTGGGAGCTGGAATCGCACCAGCAACCTGTGGGTCATTGGATCTAATGGTTCAACCAGTGATGTTTATGTTGAGGCTGGGATTTGAACTGCCAACCATTGGATTCGCCAGCTAAATTGTGAATGTATATGCTGTACTGTAATAACTTATAATGATACTTTAACGTCATAGAAAAGAACACTAACTTTGAATTCCAATGAGCAGCAGAGACAGCATTTGAATGTTAAGGGTCTAGTTAGATAGCATTAACCAACGTGACTCAGCATGCTAAAACAAGGGATTTTCTCATTCCCATCTGCCAAAGTCATCAACTGCCTTCCCTTAATACATGGAATGGTGTGAAATAGCCATCTTTTCCACTTTCACCTATAAACCCGCCTGTAAAACTCACTAACGTCTAAAACTTCAGCTGCTCCTCCCCCTCAGGCTAAAACAACACAAACATTAGCAATCTGCTCGTTAGCCCCGTACTGAGTGAAACAAGGTGAAAAAGAGCCAAAGCTAGCCGCAAGCTAACAGCTAATGGAAACGCTAGCCTAGGGAATTTGTTGTGTTCACTAGAATAGGGGCTGCTGAACCTTATCATTTTTGTAGGGAATTTCTAGAATAAATATACAGCTTAAAGAGGGGGTATTATGCAAAATCGATTTTTTGAGCTTTCTACCATGTTATAATGTTTTAGATGTCATTCAAGCATGTTTCAGTAATTTACCAATCTCCCCCAGGCACTATTCAAACTCTCCTTACTGCTGCCTCTAAAATTCTGTCCAATGCTCAGTCAACAAGCCTACGTCATGCTCCCACACAACTATTCTCCATAAATACACTAAAACATGATCCAAAACTTTACATAGCAACTTGACAACCTTGATATTATAAATTTGTTTCATTAGTGAATGCATGCCGGTTGTGCTGTGATAGTACTCTAAAGGAGGAGTGAAAATATGCTGTGCTAGCATTTAATAACAAACATAAGTAAAATAGCCCCAATTTAAAGGTACACTATGTCATTTTTTGGGTGGAGGGTCTTCTACCTGCTTTTCTCCAAGGAGATATTATTGCTTTGCCTGGGATGTTCCACAGTATGGCATTAAACAAAAACTCAAGTTCCCAGGGAGACAGACAGGTGATGTCATCAGGCCAAGATATAGGTCAGATTTGTGAGGAGCAATAAAAAAAATCCCTGCAGGATAATTTTATGCTCATTGAGGAATATTCCAGGCAAAGCATGGAGACAAACAAGCAGCAAACCCTGGCCCAGAACAGTTACATAGTACATCTAAGTCTTTCAATAATCAGGCATTTGTGATTGGATAATTCACACTTGTGTTTCCTCTACAGCAAAAACAAATAAATAAATAGATATATAAATAGGTGGTAGTTATTATTTGCAAAATTTACCTATGGGTTCCTAAAATAGAGCAATGTCATGGAAACCCAACTTAAAATGGTCTTTAAAGTGGCTCTTTTCCACCTTCAAGGCACTCAAAGCACTTTAGATCAAGGAACCACTCACCCATTCACACACACATTCATACAAGAGTGTATGCAGACACTAGGGGCGAGGTGGGGTAAGTAACCTGCCCAAAACACAACAACAACTTTCATCTATGGAAGCTAAAATTGCACTGCCAACCTGTGGGTCAGTGGTCAAACTTCCATGGGGGCGACAGTAGTGCAGTACAACATTTAGAAGTAAAAAGAAAGTGATGACTAAGATGGTCTGCTTTCAGTAGTGGAAGTTCAAAATGAAAAATGAGTTGTTGAAGGATAGACAGGAGTGACTAATGATAGAATACTTACAGCTGGGTTACATTTAAGTAAAAATATTTAGCCACACAACACATTACTGCACTGAAGTCATAGTTTTAAATATACTTGAAGTTATGTATGCGGCCGACTAGCGTAAAAGCATTGAGAATGAATGGAGGGGAATCAAGAAATCGTTAGAATAGGCAGTAAGAGTAATGCCTGTAAAGTTGGTGATATTTCATAGGGAGAGAGAAAACAAGTAGAGATATATTTTTATGGCTGTGTCCTTAGATCACCAGCTCTTTAAAAGTAGATAATATAATACTAGTAATAATAGTCTATCCTGGGGCAAACAAATATGCCCCAGGATGATTCAATATTTTAAAAGCCTGTGTATAAAAGTATTTAACTTCAGGCTTTTATAAGTATTTGATGTTGGACCACCAGGTACCACTGGTGGTGTGAGAAGGATTTGTCTTCATTCAGAACTACTTGAATCATTTTAGTGGTCTTATGCAGAAAGACAAAATTATTTGTTAAAGCTAGAATCCATTTAGCTTTAATTAAAGGTCCTATATTACACAAAATGGAATCTTGTGAGCTTTAAGCCATGTTATAACTTTACCTTAACCTGCAGGGTTTGTGTATTAAATATACATGAATGAAACGAAACACAACTTCAGGTATGTTTGTGATGAGGAAACGTTAAAACCGATCAAATAATAGCATAATATGGGCCCTTTAATCATCTAATTTTCAGTTACGTTATAAAGTAAAAATGTTAAATAACTCTACAACATATATATTTTAAGAAATATTTTATATTTAAATCCTCAAAGTAACCAAAAAAAAAAAAATAAAAAAATTAGTAGAGTTGTTTTACTTTTTTTTCCCCATAATTTAATTCCATATATCTTGCTTCATATAACTGATGTGTTCTGTATATATATAAAAATATAGACAGTAGTAAAAATAAAAAAATAAAAAAACATTGAATGAGAGGTGTGTCCAAACTTCTGACTGGTAGCGCATGTCCATCTTTAAATATAAAAAGACAGGCACACAAAATGTTAAGAGAAATAAATTAGGCATATGCAACAGTGACGGTCCAGATCCCCAAACACAAGCATTGTCACATTAAAATTAATTGTCAAATAAACATGACCTAATCCTAACTGCTTCAAAGTGTGTAGTTGTTGGAGAGTGGAGGGAGGGTATCACTTCACATGATATCTTGGTCAGCTCCTTTGAGACTGGTTTAAGGACTCAGGACCAGACTAGGGACTAAGAGAGGACCAGACTTGGATTTTAAAACCCCACAGGTATGAGTGCGTACCTGGGTAGAGAAGCGTACTGCCGCTCCACTTCTTCATATCGTGGGGCCATTCGCGGGTCCCTGCCTCCCATCTGTAACACAAAAACACATGGTTTGGTTAAAGTTTGATTGCAAAAATGCTGCGGCAATAAACATCAGAGAATGAGCACATCATTTATCCAGCTTGTGTTATGAATGTTTTGTAGATGAAGATTACAGGGGTTTAGGGTAAAGAGGAGGGACAGTGAATATATGGTATAGAGGAGGGAGAGTGAACAGATGAGTAGAAGGATGCTGAGGTTAAGATTAGTTTATAAAGGATATAGTTTATATCCATTGAATAATAAAAAGTAAACAGCACATATAAGCAGAAGTCAAAACCTAGCAAAAAAAACCTAGCAAAACATTGTAGCATAAATTAGTATTGTGATGAATATAAAATGGCTGACACGACTCACCCTTACTAATATTTGAGTTCACATTTAAGTAAAAATGCTGCACAATTTTGACTAGATATGTTTTTTCCACAAGCTGTGAGAACTGTGGTGGTGGTCTTGCATTCTTGCTATAGGAACAACAAATGGACAGGTCTATGTAAAATAATCAGCAAAACACATCAGCAGCTGCCACCTTTCATTCCTGTGTTTGTGTTGAGTCCGGGCCTAATTTACCATCAACAAAGACCAGTTATTGTGGATTAGGACTTGGTTTTCTCTATTCCAAGGTACAGAGGGTGGTCTCCGTCGCAGATTAAGTTACACCAAAACAGGATGGAGTCGACTGGCACACACGGAGTCGTGGATATATAAGGCGCGGTCTGATTTGAGTGTGAGGAAAGAAATGCCAAAGCTGCTGATGGTTGAATTTCCCTAATTTCTCGGGAACGCTGCAGCCGGATTTGAAAATTTGCTTCTTTTCCCTGTGTCAGGGATTATCCCGGGATGTTTAATAGGGGAATTCCAGAGGCTGCAGCTCTGCTTAAAAATACACCAAAAATCCAAAATGTCTAAGGGGTATGAGCCAGAGAGCACATTTAAAGCCACACTATGGAACTTTTTAGCTGAAACATAGACATAAAATACAATGTTTACTGAAAAATTGCATTCTTACTTTTAGAGCTTGCATCTCCACAGAACCACTCTAATTTCACCTAGAGGAGCAACTCCTCCTGCTTGTTTCCATGGAAATGCTCCTTTGGCTGTAATCTTGGCATAAAACATATCTATGTTCATGGAGAATAGATGGAATGTAATTCTTCCTTGGAACCATATGTACACACACGCACACACACACACACACACACACACACACACACACACACACACACACACACACACACACACACACACACACACACACACACACACACACACACACACACACACACACACTGTATATAGAGATAGTATATCTGCAATAGATGTCGGATTAGTTGCCACATTTGAACTCTTTACAGGCCCTATATTACACAATTCTTGCGAGGTTTAAGCTATGTCAAAATGCTGTTACCTCCTCAAAAACATGCCTGGAGTTATGTTATGTTTCATTCACACATTAGTCCATTGTCCACATCTCCAAAGCTCAGAATGCTCTGTTCCACCTTGTGATGCCATGTAGTGGTAGTTTTCAAGTTAACAGTTAGCTTCTACCTTCAGATCAGTAGAGACTGGCAATTCTGGGGCTGAAATAACCCGAATAATTCTAGTGAAGGTGTATGGACTTTAAAAACACAGTGGAGCATTTCCTGCATTACCATGTGACATCAGAAGCATTTTCTGTTTGATAGAAGAACTCAACCTAAATATGCAGGGTTTATTTGTTATAAATGTGTTAATGAAACAAAACACAACTCCAGGTATGTTTGTGATGAGCAATCAACATTTTAACAAAGATAATAATAAATAGCCTAATGTGGGCCCTTTAAAAAGTATAGGGTTTGTTATATATGGTCCAACCACCTATGTTTGACCATATATCTTGAAATACCCTATTTCATTTCATTCCAATAATGTAAAAATCCTGCATGAATATAGCAATAAAATGTTTTCAATATTTGGCAGTTTTACAATCTCTCTTGAGAAGATGGCAAGACAACACTTTAATACACAGGAAGGAAGTTGCTCAGTTAAGTTCTATCGCCAGTGATATTGCCAAAAGCTAGAAATCTGATAAAATGAAATGTAACCTCTCTTTCTACCCTCCCTCCCTCTTTTTCTCTCTCCAATCACTCTTTTTCTAAGACTCTATCCTTCTCTCCCTCTTCTCTCCCTCTCTCTTCTCTTCAACGTGCATTTGAGGGAACTCTGCCAAAAGGCATTTAAAACAGATTTGCTGCTGCAGCTTTCTTTTGAACACCTGTCTTCATAGCTCCAATATCTAAAGGCAGTGAGACAGCGGGATATTAGGAGCGGATGGCACTGAAAAGACATTATACAGTGAAAAAAGAGAGAGAGAGGAAGAGGAGCGATGGAGAGAATGAGGTCTAAATGACTTAGAGTGCACAGGTGAGGGGTACGGAGAGGGGGCGGGATATTAAGGAAGCCATTGAGGAGCGCGGCAAGGAGAAAAGATGAAAAGGTGAATTATAAAACAAGGGAGTGAATGGGGTGAGGCCCGGGACAAGCCAGCAGGGGCCTAAAGGACACTAATGACACAATTTAAACAAGATGTCGAGGAGGAGACAGGTGCTAGGGGCTAGAACATAGGTGTCAAACTCTGGCCCGCGGGCCAAATTTGGCCCGCAGTGTAATTATATTTGGCCTGCTAGGCAATTTTAAATTAATATTAGAGCTGGCCTGCCGGTATTATACGGTGGCAGCGCTGTAACACCACATTCACTGCTTATACTACAAATCCCATAATGCTCTGCTGTTGTTTTGGCGCAATTAGGACAGAGGCAGACACTGGCACATGTGTCAGACACAGACCGCAGCAAGCCAGCAGCCCGCAGGTGTTTTACACGCACCAATACTACATTTCCCACAATGTAGTATGGGAAATGGGTAATGACAAGAATATGGACATGGAACAAAGGCTACAGAAGGTGGAAGAATTAAAACGAGGTCTTAAATCTGCCTGAGCGTGACAGAGGAGTTTTTGGCGTTACGTCCTATGCGTGGCACAACTACAGGACATGATCTGTATGAAGAGGTATCAAGATGTGTAAATGAGATGGAGCTGCCTTGGGAAAAACTTGTTTGTTTTTCCCAAGGCAGCTCCATCTCTGTTTGACAACAGACGGAGCACCTGCGATGTGTGGACACATGAGCGGACCGGAGGACACGGGAGCGGACCGGAGGACACGGGAGCGCACGGGAGCGGAGGACACGGGACGGGAGGACACGGGACCGGTGGACACGGGAGCGGACCGGAGGACACGGACCGGAGGACACGGGAGCGGACCCGGTGGACACGGGAGCGGACCGGAGGACACGGGAGCGGACCGGAGGTGGACACGTGGAGCGGACACGGGAGCGGGGGGACACAGGAGTGGACTGGTGGCGAGGACTGGTGGCGAGGACACGGGAGAAGATCAGGAGGAAAACGTCACAGGTGAGCTGACAGCTTCTCATTGTGTCATACACCAGGAGTCGATGGCCGTGTCCCAATTTGCCCTAAAATGCTCTGTTCACATGGCGCATTTGTGGGGGTACTTCGACCCGCACTTCGAACAGAACATCGAGCGGTGCATTTGGCGAAATGGGACACAGTTGTGTGGTAAAGCCTTGACAATGGAACATGTCCTGAGACCATCACGCTGCAGTTAACTTTATCAGAGCCATAGGTTTAAATCATCGCCAGTTCAAAACATTTCTGAGCGAGTTAAACGGAGCTGGTGATTTGTCCTGTCACACTGAGGTGCGATGGATAAACCAGGGAAAGGTGCTGCAAAGATGTTTGAGCTACGTGAGGATTTATCTGTTCTTGGAAAGCAAAGGGAAAGACACAACACAACTCCGAGATGAAACGTTTGTGTGTGAAATGTGTTTTCTGTGACATCACGAGTCTGAATGTGATGAACCTGCAGCTGCAGGTCGGGGTCATGTCTCTGATATGTGCAGGACAGTGAAGTTTAAAACCAAACTGACTCTGTAGGAGGCACAGAAAGTGTTGTTTTTCTCTCATCCATAGATTTTTGCACTTTATTTTATTGTATTTCAATCCAATTATGTTTTAAAAAATATTTCAGTTGAGTGACTGATGGAAAATAGTTGATATTATTTATTTCTTTGAAGTAAATTGATCCTACTTTTGCCATTTCCCTTAGAAAATATACTGATGGTGCCTTGAATAATACCACTTCATTCATTTAATGTGCATGTTATGGGGATTTTTACATAAAGGAAGTTTGTCTTATGTACCTGTTGAAAATTAAAAAAAAATACTGATAGAGCCATAAGAAAATATCGCTTTATTTATCCGATCATATAGTAATATATTTGTTAGGTTTTCAGCAGGTTCAATTAGGTTCATTAGAACGGTCAGCGGCCATTTTAAATTTTTTCAATGAACATTCGATCAGTCCGGCCCTCGGCTTGTAGCAATTTTTTTCATTTGGCCCCCTGTCAATTTGAGTTTGACACCCCTGGGCTAGAAGGTAGAGTTAGGGACTAGGAGGTAGAGGTGAATGATATTATGACAAAAATGAATACCTCAATATTTTTAGCCTTATCTTGGTAAAAATATTGAGATAATATTGTAACTATGTATCCGGAATGTGCTAAAAACTGCCTTGATAGGGGTTCAAGTATTGCACAAACCGTGAATGGACCGTCACTTTTTACCATTGTTTGGGAGATTACACTAGTCGTTTCTGTTTCTTTTTAGGTAAGTTTGAATAGAGAGGCACCAATTCCATACAGGGTTTGGAAATCGGCTTCCAAATATAGGTTCAGTTAATATCCCGGTTGAACATATACATTGGGGCAATGTATGACAATATATCGATATAGTGACAGTTCAGTTGGTAGAGTCTTTGTCCACTGATCCGAAGGTTGGTGATTTGAATCCCGGTCTCTACACAAACGTCATTGGTTTGATCATGTGAAAATAGAGCTGCTCAGCCTGTTTGTTTCCTCGGCTCTCCCGGCTCCTCCTCTCGCAGAGAACAGAGCTGCAGCCTGATGTCTGCTCGTGTCACAGGCTGCTCTGTTTGAATGTCCTTTTCTCAGCGTCTGGACTAAAGCTGTCCACTGTCCACTGGGACCTACAGTAACATCTACCAGGATTTATCTGAAGCTTTATTTTGCAGGAAAAAAACGCTCACACACATCACCTCGAGTTGCGGCATTCCATTAGTTTCTTTCAAACATTTCTTCCCTGTGTATGCAAAATGCACTCAGAAACTATCCCAAACTAACTCCATGCTGTGTCACCTGTAAAGGACAAGGGCATGTGGGTTGTAGTTGCTTTGATTAAAGTTTGCTAATGAGCTAAATTATTAGCATCAAGTACTGTAACACTGTATGCATGCTGTTTTAGTGCCCAGTTTTCATCTTATTGAAAATAAACCCTGTCATAGAAATAAAAAAGAGGAGAGAATAAGTTCATCAAGTTCATCATGTATTTGTTGTAACGATAATAATGAGGCCCTAATAGGTTATAACTGAATTCAATAAAACTATTTATTGATCGTAGATGGCCCAGAAATTCTCATAATGTTTGAATTTTATTTATGCAAGCTGTTCTCTAGTTACTTGGAGGGTAAATTACAGATAATACATTAGATATTGCAATTTGGCATACCTCAAAAAGATATATACTTTTTTTTTTTTTTTTTTTTTTTTTTTTTGATGTATGGCTCACCCTTAACAATTTTAAGTATTAGAGCTTTTGAATAGTGAAAAGTCCTCAAAATGTCACATGTATCAGGAAGCTGAAACTCATCAATAAGCACCCCTAAATAACAGCTTTTCTACACCGAAGGTTCAATCATGTTTACTGCAGATTTTATACCTATGTCATCCTTAGAATATGTTAAAGATGCACTAATGTAACTTGTCTTGCTTGTTTCCATGGAGAAGTTTTTTTTTTTTCATTGTTCAGATTGTTCCACAGTTTGGCTATAAAGCAATAACATCTTCATCAAGGAGACTCCTACCTAGAAGAGTCTTGCTCAAAGCACAATGGCAGCATAGTGCACATTTGGGATTTGCTTTAACCACTGAGCCTCTGTAGCCCTGTATATAATTTGTTTTGTTGTGTTACAATTCACACAAGTTTTGCTATAATGCATACCTAATAAATACCCAAGAATAAACTATAGGCTTTCTTCATAGTACTGTACCAATGCAGTTCCAATGTACTGTATGTATTCTGGAGCCATATTCCCAACTATGACAAGCCACAGGAATCAACACACTGACAGCTGAACCAGGGTCCCACTGTGCAAACATGTACACATAATCTACAACATTATAAACAACATATCCACAGATACCAGAGACACCCACTCCCACAGGACAGGCACACACAGAGCTGTACTTGACTGTGGTAGAAACAGCACTGGTCGGGGTAATGGTCTAGTGAAAAACCATTTCACGGCGTAGCGAGCAGACGAGAGCCACGGCACAAATCAAGCAGAAGAGACCGATACTGTGGCCGGCTGCGGAGGAGAGGAATCATGGCTCTGCCCTCTGCACAGGCGCCAATTTAGCCATAAAAAACACACGCCCCAAATACTACAGGGATGTGACTGTGGACAGCTCAAGATGAGGGCTTCAAGGATCACATGGAGAGCTGAGTACAGGGAATGTACAAGACTGAAGTGGCAAGTGAGATTGTGGAGTGGAGGAAGGGACTTGGTATGAAACTTAAGGGTAAAGGATGCTTCAATGGTTTGTTTGTAAAATAGTACACCATCTCACCCACCCTCAGTCACCCTCCCCTTCCACCATCTTCAGTGTGGGAGGACTGGATTCCTTCTCACATGTGCTCGTCTTGTATTTGAAATGTGTAAATCCAGTATGACTTTACTTTCCCGGGCATGTCCTTTGGGTAGGTGAAGTCCAACCATTGAAGTAACAAGATCTGGAATATGAACCAAAGATTGCAGCGTATTGTATAGCTGCTAGAATGGAGCTAGCACGGACTGAGAACAGAGGTAGGCTAAATCTTACAAAGCTAAATTTTAGGTGCTTTGAGGATTTTTAAAAGTGTAAACAGTTCAAGAAGCCCTATAAAACCCAACCCTTGTGAAAGCTGTGAATGCCTGTCAGGCAAACACGGGCAGTTTGAATTCCCAAAAAATGCATTGTGCTCTATGAGAGATGGAGCAGCCACTAGTC
Organism: Periophthalmus modestus; assembly: GCA_019594935.1. NCBI lineage: Eukaryota > Metazoa > Chordata > Actinopteri > Gobiiformes > Gobiidae > Periophthalmus > Periophthalmus modestus. The sequence goes on from JAIEZT010000009.1 coordinate 6,391,188, forward strand.
GATCTCACATGGGGACTGAGAGGGGAGTGTCTTATCCATTTCTTAATCCAGTCCAAAGAGACATTAAGTATCTATCAAAATACCTCTGGCATTTTGACATTTCATAGATAATTATGTCATTTTGATGGAGAAAAATTATATCTATTGAGGATTTTGGATTGAATACCACATGCTTCCATGCAGATCTTGAGCTAAGTTTGGTATGGAAGATTAGCCTATTGTGCATGGGGAAACCCTCCCAGACACACTGAGAACATACAAACTCTGCACAGACAGGGCCACCTGGACCAGAGACTGAAGCCAGGAGTTTCATGCTGTGAGACACTTGCTTCATCTTATTGCGTTATGGGTGAGTGGAGCTGGCATGGAGGCAAGTCCAAAATGTACAGTGTGAACAGCAATTTTAAAGGGTCCATATTACACTAATTTTCTGATCAATTTTATTTGTTGTTTCCTCATCATAATCATACCTGAAGTTATGCTTTGTTTCATTCACAAATGTTTAACACACACTATAGTCATTATTCAGTCACTCCACACTTTCACACGCACATTCATACACCAGTGTACGCAGACACTGGGGCCGAGGTGGGTTAAGTGTCTTGCCCAAGGACACAACAACAGCATTCATCTGTGAGAGCTGGAATTGCACCGCCAACCTTCAAGTCAGTGGATCTAACCACTCAACCAATGATGTTTATGTAGAGAGCGGGATTTGAGCCGCCAACCTTCGGATCAGTGGACAAACACTCAACAATCTCATATAGTAATGCGAAAAGTGCTCCACTGTGTTTTTAAACTCCATACATCTTCACTAGGATTATTTAGAAAAATTGAATTTCTAATGTGCATTGAACCAAAGATAAAAGGTAGCTGTTAACATGAAAACAACCGCTTCGTGATATCCCAAGGTGGAACACAACATTGAGCTTTGGAGATCTAGACATAATGAGAATAAAGGGTTACTAAAATGTGTGAATGAAACAAAGTTTACAAGAGTCAATTTTGCATGATAACGGAGCTTTAATATAAAATTAAATAGCAAATGTACAAAATGTTTGGTCATAGTCTCAAAAATCGTGAATATAATTTGACAACAAGAAGTAGCTTTTTTATGGGATTAACACCAAAGCTAAAAATTATTTGAGTTGTTTATTCAAGACACAAAGAATCAGACACCAAAAAGCAGTTGCAGAACTCCGAGATTACATGAGAAAATCTGTACTAAAGCCTTTTGTGTTCTCGTCACCTGCCTCTCTTCTCTCTCTTTCCTCTCGGTCCTAATCGTCTCTCACCACGTCCCCTTTATTAGGCTCCCCTCTTTAAGTGAAATAAAGACTCCTTTCTGAACAGTTTAAACCTTCCCATTGACCACTGCACTCCACCAGGCTTCTACCATATTATTTCCACTATTGTATCCCAGCCCCCTGCATTTAGAAATCCAATGACAACTCTACCATTATTGGCTGCTTCTGTTCATACCCCCCCATCGCTATCTTCTATTCTCTTTCCTCAATTCTTGTACAAAATCTTCCCCCATCTTTTCTACTCCTCCATCTGTCATCCCTTGCTCCCCACGTCCTTCTCTCCATCTGTGAATCAATGGAAAAACGACATAGGCCCCACACAGTTCCTCCCCAATGCAAATCAATACAAAAGTGAAGGCTGTTTCTAATTCCTATCACTCTGCTATGGTTTTTGCAGGGCTAGCATTTCGTGCAGACTCAATTAAAATGCAGCTGTGCGCAAAGACGAGCGTGTCCCAATCGTTAGCGGCTAATGCATTATCCTGCACGCGTTTATTAGCAATGATTTGGTTTGACAAAGCAGGAAAATACAGCCGCTGGTAAAGATTATGTGGCAGATACTGGGGATGTTGATTTATGCATACGTCTTGGGAGATGATTTTTGCCTGGTTTAAGTATTGGAGAGCATTTCTTTTAAAAAGAGTAAAAAAGACTTAACATGCTTGCCTCACAATAAGAAGGTTTGATTCTTGGAATATGTGTGCTCTTTGCAAAACTATAACATTTTTCTATATGACTTTTCCACCTTCAAGGCACTTTACATCATGGAGCCATTCACCCATTCCCACACACTCATTACTGGTGTATGCAGACATTGGGGGCAAAGTGGGTTAAGTGTCTTGCCCAAGGACACAATGACAGCATTCATCTGTGGGAGCTGGAATGTCACTGCCAACCTGTGGGTCAGTGAATATGAGTGCTCAACCAATGACGTTTATGTCAAGAGTGGGATTCAATATGCCTGTGTTTTAAGTCAGATGGCATCAATGTCTATATAGAATCAAGAAGACAAAGAAAACTAAACAAAAGATGCATGGAAAAATCCTTACTGCTCAATGACTAATAGTAAATACATATATTACATCAAATTGTCAGAATACTTGTAAATGCTAACTGAAGTAGTTAGCATCTTAAAATCCCCATTGGTTCACCATTACAAGAAAAGGATTTTGTTGCAATGACATAACCCAATTCAGATAACTTAGTTTTAAAAGTGCATAGATGTTTAATAGGTAGTCCAAGATTCTAGGTCAGATCTGAATAAGGGTCTTTGGGTGTTGTATTTACCAAATGCCTGTCATGTCATAATCTTGTGTATTAATACCACAAAGTAACAAATCAGCATATATTTTTATTAAATCACACCAGCACATCCCTTTTACACATCAATTTCCCATGATCCATAATACTAGGCCTGTCATGATAACAAAATTTGCAGCACGATATAAAGATTCAGAAAACTCTTTGCTAAGTGAATCAAATTAAACATTAAGTGAATGTGTCCAGCAATATATAAATAGTACAATGAAACAGTAAAGTAGTTTGATCTATAATGTGTCATGTAAGTTAATTATTGGACCATCTATGGCTGAAACATCATACAGGCCTAATACTACATAAAATTAAGACATTTTTTCCACTACTGCAAAGAAAAGGTACACATAAAAAATTACACACAGAAAACGGCTTGTAAAAATGTCTTTTGGACAGTGACACAAATGCATTCCTCTGAGTTGATATTTTTAGCAGCAAACAACCTCAGAGTCCCAAAGAAATTTTAATTATTTCTGCGGGTTACAAAACTCCAGATGATGTAATCGCTGTCATTTTAGGTGACACAAACTGCACAGTATTAGACATCTATTCTGGTAATTATTTGTTACTAATTAATGTATGAAGCAGTGGTGACAAATCTTTGTTATTTTTTGCCTAAAACCAACAGCACGTCCCATGACACAGAAGTGTTTCTGAACCCAACTGAAATGAGGACCTAATTAAAATATTTTTCCCTGAACATGGCGCAAGCTCAGTACACTTAAAATATGCAAGCTTAAATAAGGAATGATAATTGCAGAATAGTTCTTGCTTTAACTTTGATATTACGTTTCTTTCATTATCTGCTTCATATAATGCACATATTTCCATAGTAAATCAATGTAATGTTTATTTTGTATGTTTTTAAATTGAATATTATTTAATCATGTTGTTTTGGATAACCAATGTAAGTGTAACCATATGCACTGGTGAGGGAATTGAACCAATGCTCCAGTTTAGTTTAGTTTTTTAATTTTTTTTATTTTTGTCCCAAACCACACTGGACTTGCAGTCAGTGTACGCTTAGAGGAAAACACTACTCTTGCATAGTTGTATATAATGCTATTACAGAGTTACTGAAAAACAATAACACTAAGCATATTTGGATCAGTTTTTAAAATTCTGTTGAACTTTACATGTTGAGCATTGGTATTAACTGTTGACAAACTCTACTATCACGATGAAAAAAGACTGGATTGGTCTACCATGGGTCATGTGGGATGATTGGTTGGCAGATTACAGTGTCTGTATTATAACACCGTATGATGAAGTGGACTAAGTGAGTGTGACGTCACCCATAGAGTTTGGCTCCAGTCAAATAAAGCTCAACGAGGCTAGAGCAGTTATAGGGGTCCCTCTTGCGCTACTGGTTTGGCAGGGGGTGAGGAAACCTGTTGCTAATGCTAGCTGGAGTGACCTCAGGAAAAGAAGGCTGATTTGTCTCTTACTAATGTTCATATCTTAAGTTATGGACACAATAGCGAAATGAAACTACCAAGATCACGTAGAGTGGGACAATACGAACTTTTTAAGACTAAAATGACAAGTCTGACAGCAGCTGTTACAGAGAGGGGGTGACAGTTTTTTAATGTAAAGTGTATAGTCAGAGTCGATGGAGCCAGAAGCGCGCCGATGATCACTTCATATTTGGCTAGCAGGTTAGCTATGTCCATTTATATATACAGTCTATGGTCTATATCCTATTTTTTATGTAATAAAGTTTACTTTCTTTTGCTCCATTGCAGATATATTGTGAAAGCAGCTGTTACGGTAAAAATGTATGTAAATGTAATATAAAACATTTTATTGCCGCTATCAAGTAAGAGCACTGTTAGCATGCTAGTTATTGTTAGCCTTATCATGACAACAAATTTTGCTCTGGCCTCTAAAAGTTGTTAAATGGGATTATAATTTATCAGTGAATTATTTATGATGCTAGGAAAGAGCTAGGGAAGTAAGGAATAACTTTGGACAGCTGCAAACCACTTAAAATGAACTTGTTCTGTTTTTTCTGTTTTTAATTTGGTAAAACATGCTATATTGTATTGTGTATTTAAGATAAATAATAATAATAATAATAATAATAATAATTATTATTATTATTATTATTATTATTATTATTATTAAAAAAAACAACGAAACAACAAGCAAAAAAAAAAAAAAACAACAACCAAAAAAAAAAAAAAACCCCAAAACAAAACAAAATGACTCCCTTTCTAGAATCCCACAGCATTAGCTCCTGTCTCAAAGTTTTCCTCACAGATCTATCTCCTTCTTATGAGTGCTGGTGCATCCCTTGCAGTCATGCAGCACAACAACAAGCAGACAAGCTAAAAACACAACTATTTATACTGTTCACTATAACATCCTCCTGCCTGTCCATGCATGCACTTTCTCACCCCTTGTTCATCCCTGTGTAGTACATTTTTCCTCTATAAGTTGAGGCTAAAGTATGGTACAAGCCCGGGTCGATGTGGTCATTCATCCTGAAGAAAGCTGTAATTGCAGCCACTGTGAAAAGCCATCCATTTTATCAGGCTAATTACTACAGCCTCTTAACAAAGCAGAACTAAAGGAGAGAGTATACAAGCATTCAGGCACAACTTTGGGAACACAAAGTTAGTTTAGTGAGTATATTTTGGGACCTTAACAACTGGTAAAGCAAATTATTGTATGGAATTACAAAATAATGCTATATTCACTTAATACTATTGGTGGTTTTCCGATGGGGAACAAGAGACAATGTATTTTGACATAAAATATTTAAAATATAAGTTCACAAATGTTGAACCTGATCATTTCTATTAGTGACTAGACCCAGGAACTCGATATATTACAAACATCTGCATTTGAAAAATATGAATTTAGATGTCCCCCATCTGTATTAAATATTGTTGCAGATTATGTTTAAATGTCTCCATTCTATGCATCCTCTTTATTTCAGGGGTACTGCAGTCTAGTACTCCACCCAAGGCCCCGTGGTCAGCTGACCAGCTCCTGTTGGCTGTGCCCAAAGCCAAGTTCAAGTCCAGAGGTGACAGAGCTTTTTTCTTTTTAAGACATTTAATACTAGCTGGAGAGCATATCTCTCATTGTTTTATTGGTCTTTGCCTATGTATTGTATTATCTTCTATATTTTGTATTTTGAAGCACTTTGGGCAGCTTAAGTTCTATTTAATGTGCTAAATAAATTAAATTGAATAGAACTGGAGTGGCCTCTAGAAATGTCCATTGAAAAAAGTTGGTCGCATACTTAGAAAATTGCACACACTTTGTTATTTATAATGTGAACAGGCTATGTTTACATGTGGTATTTTACAGCAGCTAAGCGCTAACCCATTTAAAAGAACGAGGAGTCGTGTCAAAACAGACCCATCTGCAACACTCACGGCTCAGATGGGCAACTCTCAGATCCTAAGTCTTCACAAATAAGATTCCTTTTAAGACTGACTAAAAACAACTGTCCATAAAAAGAATATAATCCAGTATGTTGACAGCAGCAAACTCAGTGTGTCTGTGTGTGTGTGTGTGCACTGTCTATAGCAACAATCCTCTCTCTTCACCGCACTCGCGCTTTGATAAAAACAAACTGTATTTTTGTTGCTGGCCTAACTCTAGTTAACTTTTATTCTAGAGTTAGCGGCTTATTGCCTCAGAGCAGCAGAGCTATAGTCAGAGTAGTCGATATGAGTCCATATCGGCCTATAATAATAGGCCAACCAATATATCGGTGGGGCCCTACTAGAAACAGTAAATAATGCCATTTGCCACTTAAAAAACAACAACAATCCAATACATTGTCTAATTCCCTCCAGCAACTGTAAAATCTATATAAAAGAGCAGAAATACAGGGGAAAAGTTACAAAGACAGCATTTAAACAATTGTTCGTTTGGTTCCAACATTCAGGAAACACCCACTCTACAGTAACTACTTGCTAATGCTCAAATGATGAAAAAGTTGATGAATTATACATTAAAAAACATTGAAAAACCAGATGTCAGCATTTGGCAGAGTTCTCCCTGAGTCATTTATATTGATCGGTGCCCCCCAAACCCACTGCAGTCAAACCCTGTTCAGTCACTGCTCCTTAAATCTCACTCTGGGCTGCTGGAGCGAGGACACACTTTGGACCAACTTTGGACTAAACTTTAGAGCAGTGGTTTTCTTAAACTGGAGGTACTCAGGGATATAAGTAGCAATAGCCACTCTGGGTAAATATGTCATAATTAAAGCCAGTCTAGCTGATTTTTAGGGTCTAAAAATGTGAAATCAAAACTAGTTCATTTTAAACTGTTTGCAGTGGTCTACTTACCTTATGCATTTCAGCATTGCATATTAGCATACTAACATACACTTCCTAATCATCAGACAATAAAACAATTTATAATGAGATGTAGACAGCACGCAGCACTTATTTTGACCTCCAGACCTGCTTATACAATACATCTGTGCAAATTTTGCTCAAATACGTGGAAAAAAATGAGTACAGGGCCTTTAAAGATGACATACCTGACTAAGTCAGTAACCTAAATATAGTTTTCCCCACCAGTAAGTATAGTAGAAGTGTAGAATTATAACCATTGCAAAAAACAAACAAACTGGAAAATAGATGTGTTGTATTGCTATATTAGTATTGGCAGTCCCCCCTGCTTCTTTTCAGCATATGAAAACAGTGGCTCTGTGTTCATGTGTCCAAAAAAAATATTTATTTGAATAGTAGCAATGTGCCAAAGGGATTGCGAGATCTAGGAATGAGAAAGGTTAAAAGCTAATGTACTGGACGTGCTTCATAGTTAAATCGAACTTTTTTTTAAAGCCGCACTATGTAACTTTTCTGGTGGCATTTCTGCCACCTACGTGTCCCATGAAGATGCCTGGCATGTTCCACAGTATGGCATTAAGCATATCCATCATGTATGTACAGTTTATTTCATTAAGGATCATTTTATTGCTTCTTGAAAAGGCTGTTACTGTGAGTGTGCTCGCCTCTCCTGTAACTTGACTTGGTAATATTGCATATTCGTCTCCATGGAGATAGTTTTGGTTCAAAGTGGTCTTGGTTTGGACTTTATTCTTGTTTTAGGTATGGTTTAGTCATCTATTTTAGGTATACTTTAGCATTTATTCACACCTGGTTTACTCATGGTTCAGCCCTATTTTTAGACAAGGCCCCTAATGTAGACACACTCTTCGATTTAGCCCGTCATTCATAACAGGGGATACATTCGTTATTATTTGTTAAAAGAGAACAACAATGTATAAAATGTATTTATAAGGAACTACTTGAAAAACTGCCCGAATATCTCACTTGCTTGTTGAACAATGATATGGGAATATTGAATACAAGTCTGAGGACTGGCTGCACCAGAACTGAGATGGGAAAAGGGGCTTTTAGCCGTTTGGCTTCACAAAAATGGAATATATTTCAAGGACATGCGAACTTGGATGCTTTGATGCCACAAACGCAATTCGATAATCTGGTGATAAACATTTATACTCACACTAGCACCTGTTTTTAATGTTTAAATAGACTTATGCACTATTTGAGCAGGGCACCCATGAAAAAGACAGTCTGAGTGCTCTCATTGGGCTCTCCCTGTATAGATAAAGATAAATACAAATTTCAAAAAGTAATAATAATAATAATATTAGAAAACCAACTTGCATTAGCATAAAAATACCACATTAGGAAAAAATACAGGAAATTGAAATAATTGTTTTAACTGTGGTCAGTTAGCTTACATGTGAATACAAACAGTGCGCGTCTTCTCCGTAACCCTCTTCTTTTAGAAATGTCACTCGCGCAGTTGAATAAAGGCTCAGAATTAAGGCGGGAGTGGAGTAAATGTCAGCGAAGCATGGAGTCTCTGGTACAATTAAGACCACTGAAGGTCAACTCTCCCTGAGCTCAGGCTTATGGGCTCTCCAGTGAATACAGCGATTAGCACGACTTAGCCCGAGCGTGTCCGGCCTGTGGACTAGTGTGACTATAGGATCTGGTGTAAGGGTTTGGAGAGGAGAGAAAGCTTGGTTCAATATGTACAGTATGGGAGCAGTGAAATTAATTGATCAAACGGAGTCTGAAATGTGGAGTAATATTGGAAGTAATTTACAAACACTGAACTTGGGTAGTAACCAAAAATGTATTGGAGTGTAGTATAATCTAACTACTTCCAACAACCTAAAAGCATAGGGAACAGATGTAAATGTAAAGCTGAAAATGTAATGTTTTTTTTTTTTTTTTTTTCCATCAGCATTTATATATATTGGATGGATAGATTATTTTTTTTTTTTTAATTCTTGTCTGTAATCTGTATCATGCCAATACATTCCCAGGTTGATTTTGCCTGGGATCCAGAATACTCACTTCTTCAATACCTTAACATGTGAGTCTGGTCACCAGCATAGACCGTATAAAGAAGTGGACTAAGTGAGTGTGACATCATGGGTAGCATTCGGCTCCAGACAAATGAAGTTCATATAGGCTAGTAGTTATAAGGGGGAATTTGGAGCAGAGTTCCATTTGGAATTCTGCCAGAAAGTATCATAGCAAACAAAGAGACAATCTAGAGTGAGGCTGATGAAGGTAACGCCCATTTCCACAGGTTTAATTGACAGCATTGCAAAGCGCAGGCTCCGTGCTAAACCAGCAGTGCAGGCGCTTTGCAATACTGTCAATCAAACCTGTTGCTAACGCTAACCAGAGTGACCTCAGGAAAAGAAGGTGCCACATTTGTCTGTTATTAATGGTCATATATTGATTTATGGACACAATAGTGAAATAAAAAATACCAGGATTATGTACAGAGGGTTTAGTGCCGGTTTAGCAGGGAGTGGGCGCTTTGCAATGCTGTCAGTCAAACCTGTTGCTAACTCTACCAGGAGTGACCTCGGGGAAAGAAGGTTGCCAGATTTTTCTGTTATTAATGTTCATATCTTGATTTATGAACTCAATAGCAAAATTAAAATACCATGATCATGTAGAGCAGGTTAATACGAATATTTTAAAAATGACAAGGCTCACTGCAGTAGTTATGGAAAGAGGGGTGACAAGTTTTTTATGTAAAGTGAATGATGCAGGTGATGCAGGTGGATGACTCCTTGGTGTCCTGGATTGTGGACTAACTCACTGGAAGACCACAGTATGTACGCTTACAGGGCTGTATGTCGGACAGAGTGGTCAGCAACACCAGGACTCCACAAGGGACAGTCCTCTCTCCCTTCCTCTTCACTCTCTACACCACGGACATCAGCTACTGCAGTGAGACTTGCCACCTTCAGAAGTTTTCTGATGACTCTGCAGTGGTGGGATGCATCAGCGGTGGTGACGAGAGGGAGTACAGGACTGTAGTGGACAACTTTGTCACCTGGAGTGAGAAGAACCACCTTCAACTCAACGTGACCAAGACAAAAGGACCTGAGGAGGACCAAAGCTGCTGTGACTCCCATCTCCATCCATGGGGTTAGTGTGGACGTGGTGGAGGACAACAAGTATTTGGGAATGTACTTGGACAATAAACTGGACTGGAGCAGACTGGAGCTGACAAGAAGGGCCAGAGCTGCCTCTATTTCCAGGAGGCTGAGGTCCTTTGACAGGACAATGCTCAGGATGTTCTAAGAGTCTATGGTGGCCAGTGCCATCATGTACGCTGTGGTCTGCTGGGGCAGCAGTCTGCGCGTGAGGGACACTAATAGACTCAATAAGATCATCAGGAAGGCTGGCCATGTTGTGGGGGAGGAGCTGGACTCTCTGACTGTTGTGTTGGACAGGATTATGTTGGCCAAAATCAGGACTATTCTGGACTCTCCACCCCCTCCACAAGGTGCTGGCCATTCAGAAGAGCTTGTTCAGCCACAGACTGTTACTGCCACGCTGCTCCACTAAGAAACACAGGAAATCTTTCCTGCCTGTCGCCATCAAACTGTTGAACTCCGTGCTGTAACGGATCACTTTGAATCTGTTTGAACCTGTACATTGATGTAAATATTGTGTGATGTTGAGATTTATTTATTTAGAGACTCTATTTTATTTTTATATTTTTATTTTTTACTGTTTTTACACTGTCATTTTATTCCTTTAAATGACATTTTATTCTTTTAAATTTCTATTCTGTGGTCGTGGCATCGGTTAACGAAGAGAATTTCCCCTCGGGGATCAATAAAAGTGATTCTGATTCTGATTCTGAATTTAGAGCCAGAGTTGATAGAGCCAGAAGCACCATGAACAGGTCCTATTTGGAAGCAGGTTAGCTACATACATGTATTTATACAGTCTATGGTCTCTGTTGACAAGAGTTCGCACAAGTGTAATTGACTGGTGGAGTAGCCAAGCAGGGACATGCATGGTCCATCTGTATCAAAACAAATATGGCTGCTTATGAGGGAAAAAAGGAACTCTTAATCTGAGATAAATCTGATTCAAAATAATAGCTGACCAAAGACGTCACACGTGTCACTGAAATGAAAAATCTGACTGCACGATCATGTTTGGTTCTGACTTGAGATACGACGTAAGGCATGAGGACCAGACTGATCTTGATCTGTACAAGAAATACAGAGATATATCAACATCAACCAGCCTTACTCACAAGTTTGTTCAGCACTGTTTAGTTTGCTAATCTCCTCTTTGCTCATACATTTATCTGTCTGCTCTGTAGACTCCAGTCAGTTTTGCTGTATCAGACTGGACCGTGCTCTGTGGACTTGGGGCCAGCTCCCTACTGCTCCCTCCTGCTCCTTATCTCCTCACACTTGAAGGACGAGCTTAGCTAAGCTCCTGAGTAGTGGGGAGCGCTCGGGTTAAGAGTGTTGCTTTTAAAACTGTTTCTGATGTTAAAAGTGCTTCTTTTCACTCTAACTCACTGCATGAGTAGTAGTGGCTCCATTGGAAGTATTTGCTTTCTTTATTTTTCTCACATTAGAGTTGTAGCAGTGAGCAGTATTGTGTCTGTAGAGGCTCTGCGATGGTTGCTAATCCTATTCTCTGTGATATCGCTTTACCTCTGCTATAAGTACCCTTTATTTATCCCCACATATCCTCTTTCTTTAGCTTTTTTTTTCTTTTTCTCCCGTCTCTCTTTTTCTTTCTCTGTATGTATCTTTTTCTCTATTTTCCTCCAACTTCAAAGCGAGAAAGAAAGGTTTAATTCCTTCTTCTTTTTCTTCTTTTCTCGCTATACCCCTCTCTTTTTCACTCTCTCCCTTTGTCTCTGTTTTCTATCTATATCTCTTTCTTTCTCTCTACATATCTCACTTTTCTTTCCGTCTTCCTTTTCTCTATAACACTTGAGACATCCAAACTAAGACTCAAGAAAAGTTTATTTCATATTCCTAAAGTGAACCATTGTGTTTCTTTAAATTTGCTACACGATTGAGTGAAAAATGGAACAGATATGTAGAAAATTGTGAAAAATAAGAAGCCATCTTTCATCCATTATACATGCGTGCCAAAGGTCTCAGGGATAAGGTTATTTGGTGATTTTGTCTTTGATTGAGGAAGAAATTTGATTGAGAACAAAATCTCATTTACGGACTCAGGTGCACAAGACACATGTATCAGTAGCTGAAGAATGGTGTAAGTCAGGAATTGAAAAAAATAAGGCAATTATTTGTAGATAAATAGATTTAGACATTCAATTTTATGTTTATGGGGAGAAAAATGGTATTCATCAAAATTTGAGAAAAAAAGTTAAAGGTGCACTATGCAACTTCTGGTGGAGCGGTCCACTAAAGTCATTGGGGTTACATTATTTTGCATGGAAATATCAATCTCAACAGCAAAATATCTATACGGACTACAAAGTCATTTTAAAGCCTCCAAGAGAATTGATGCAGTGTTGACTTGTTGGTGCAAATAACTTTTTTTTGACATTTTACACAAATCAACCTACTTTATATCATATTTTTAAGTCAAAACTTTTCTCAAATTCTCCAATGAAAATAATGGAATTCTTGCTTAACCAGAAGTGCCACTACAAAGAAAGCACAGTTTGGAGCATTTAGAGGAAAAAGTGGGTGAGATAGAATAAGGTTATTATTGCTGTGGCTGGAATGTTGTGCAATATTGCACTACACTTTTCTATCCCCATGGTGACAAGCAAGTGATGCCACCAAACAAAGTCACAAATCAGATCTATGGAGAGGCAACTCTGCTCACAGTAAGAATGGATATTTTTCATGGTAGATTTGGGTAATAACAACAGCTACAGTAGATGTATGAATATGATGCCATACTTTCCAAGATCCCAGGCAAAACAATTACATCTCCATGGAAACAAGCAAATGGCAGACAGTTCACGGGAAAAGTTACACAATTTACCTTTAAATTTTTAGGCTTACTGTACATCAGTGCCAGTCATATGTGAGGATTTTGGAGGTAGAATAAATGAAGGGAAGGAGGGAGTTAATTTGGCTCAAGCTAAGCCCTTTCCTCAACACTCTGATACTATATCCCTCTACCTACCTAACTTCCTACTTAAAAAACTTCTCCTTTGAGGATTAACGGGAACAAAGAAAGGTGAATTCCAAGCCGGACTATGGAAGGGAGAGAGGGACACATTTAGGACAGAGGATGTAGAGGTCATACATTTACTGTGAATGAAACTGATATTGAAACAGACAGAGCGCAGCACGGCAGAATTTAGATTTTATAATGGTGAGGCCCGAGGTATGAAAATCTGAGCAGCTTTTATTTGTGGATTATTTATTTGAATGTGGGGGATATTTCCGGAGGTTTTAGCTTAAGAGCACAAGCAAATACAGGGAATCTTAAAGAGCAACTACTACTATTACTGTGCTATCAAAAATATGTTAGCTACAACTCACAATCAATGTTTTGGTTTTTTTGTTTTTTGTTATTATTTTTTATTGGCTTTTGTTTTATTAACAAATGTCTGGTTATGTTCATGATTTTTTTTTAAAATGAATGTACTTCAAGTGGTTGAGTTTAGTGTAATGTAGTGTATCCTGGTGTGAACACCCTAGCATCCCCTCTTGGTTAAACATAATGTCTATTCTATCAAACTTAATTTCTTCTTTTTGGCATTGTTTTGTATGTAGGGAAGGTATAATAAACAATAATATTGTTTATTGTGATGAACAGGGTTCAGCATTTTGTATATTCGTGATGTCTGCCAACAGAGATTATCGATTATGTCACCAGAATGTACAGGAAAAAAATGAATTATCCATGATGATCTCATCTACATCATTGTTAAATTCAATTCAATCTTAATTAAGAAAACAGAATATCTGGTCCATAGTGAATAGTAAAAAAAAAAATGAATCAATTAAAAATACATTGCACGCTATAATGTATATAGACATGAACACCAAAGTCTTGTTGTTGTCACTTATAACAAAGTACAAAAATATAACAGATGTTTAAATATGGAGCCTATTCATAAAATGGAAAATATAATTATTCATATACATAACTCTTTTAAACTGTCAGCAACTTTAATAATTATCGTGATAGAATTACAATCATTTTGGCCATGATAATAGTGACACCAAATTTCAATGTAATATAATTTTCAATATGCTTATTTGTATGTAGCCAATTAGTTTATGAGGCAGACTGGCAGGGACAAGGTTGCTATTCTGTGCCAATCACAAAAAACATGCACTTAAGCAGTACGGGCAAGGTGAATGGAGTGTCAAACCTTACGACACAAAACCAACAACCAACAATGCTGTTATCGAACTGTCAAACTTTGGGTTAGTGTGCATATTTCCTTATGTCTAAATTTAACAATTGGATCATTTCAGTTCAGGCCACTGTCAAAAATGTATTTAAAATCTCAAACTTTCTAGGGTTGCAAGATTATTTTAAATCAAATAAAAACACAATTTGAATGAATGTAGTCAGCAGATAGTATTTTTGCAATTTTTGTGACAATTTCCTCCACAACCTTTAGTAAGCATAAAAGCTGCTAACCCTGTAGTTTAGATCTGTACAAAAAAAACAAAAAACAAATCATAATTTCAAATCTTAAATCCATTGTTAGCCCCATAATGTTCGTTGGATCACAAATTTCCTCAATTCCCTAAAAAATAAATGATCTTCCCCATTGAATTTTAATAGCAGACGGATGTGCAGTGGTAGTGTGTGATTGTGGGGAGCAGGTGGTCCAGTGGCAGTTTAGATGGAGTTGTAATGGCATGAATGACACACTGTTCTCTGATTGGCTGAAGTCAGGGCAGGAGATTCTGTCTGATTTCTTTCTATGTCCCACATTTTTCCGCTCCTTCTAATCTTATAAAAGTCCTGACCTCCCCTCTCCTGTCGTCTCTGAGATACTCTGTTCCGGTCCAAACCTGTTTGAAGTCTTGCCTTGACATTGATGTTTTTACACTGCAGTGTAAAAGTATAGTGAGAGAGCCTTTGTAATTTATTTCTGTTATTATTTCAAGCTCAGAATAGAAAGACTTGGAAAGGCCACCTATATTGAAGAATGATGTAAGTCTGTGTATGAAAAAATGGCAATACAGAGTTAGTTTTTTTTGTTATTGTTTCAAGTCATTTGGAGGTGGCATGGAGTTGGACATAGAAAATTAAAGCCATACTTTAGGACATTGCCCATGAAGATGTATACTTTTATGCCATACTGTGGAGATTATGGCCATGGAAAAATTTGCATGCAATCAAAAGTTAAGTCAGGTTCACACTGCTCACAGTTTTTTAGTGCAATATAATGTGTGTGTGTGTATATATATGTATGTATGTATACATACAAAACACATTTGTTAATCAAAAAAAAAAAAAAAAAAAAAAGTTATATTTGATGTATGCCATAAAATATCAACGTTCTAAAAGTGGATAGAAGACTACTGGGAATACCAGGTGTCACAATGGGCCAGGAGTTGTTCTAATGGTCATTGTGTCCTTAGGCAAGGCACTTCTGTTATTCTCTGTATTATTTCAAATTCAGAAGACTTGGAATGTCAGCAGAAACAGCAGAAGTCTGTGTAGTGAGGAAATACATAGCAATACACCACTGCACGATTTGGGGGAGGAAAAAAAGTAAATAAATAAAAAATTCAGACAAGCAATGCGATTGTAATTCAAATTGCAATTTATGTTTTAATAAGGAGTTTTAAAAGGAGACCCAGCTAAAATATGCAACAGAGCTAAAGCTATTGCTTATGTATGACTTCTCTTGGTGGTGGTGTGTATTCTCTGTCCATGTTAACAGTTAATTGTAGGTTATCACATCCATTCACAGTGTGTGCGGATACCCCAGGTCCCTGCCGGTCCACAGGCCTGGAGCGAACAGGAAAGCTCCAGCAGAGAATCAAATCTTCTCACTGTGAAGAGCTGATGCCAATGAACCACCCACTGAGGCTTTTTGACTCTGGAGATTTAGTTTAGACTCCATGTGGAATGAAGTCTGGAATACCAGAATTCTTAAACTGTTTCCTTGTTAGATTTTGCATAATGCTATTGTGGAAATATTTTATCTTACTGTTGTGACTGACACAATTCAGATTTAATATGCAATGCTGTCTCCTGCCAAGACAGTCTTCAATAACTCTAATCTACTGAGAGCACTTACATAGCTATGCAGGGGGAGAAATGCACGTCTTTGGTCCATAGCAAAAGAAGGCTGAATTCTGTCAATTGAACAAAAGTTTTTTTTGGGGGTGTATATATTTCTTTACTCATCCAAATAGCTTCTATGTTTCTGATGGGGCTCTGGTACGGCACTGTTCATGTGTTATACAAGTCCACATGAACAGTGCCTTACCAGAGCCCTGTCCTAATGTTTGCCCTCTGAGTTATAACATTAGTTCAATGGACTGAAATAATACACCTTACTGTAAACAACTAAAATCTGTTTCAATGTAATTAGCTCCTCCCTTCCGCGAGATATTTAAGACAGTCCCTTACCAGGGCTGCATCAGAACTGAAGAAGCCACTTAGACGAGCGGCAAAACATATTCACTCTGAAAAAGAGTGAAATAATTCAGTCTTGACAATTTAATATCAAAATGGATACAACTATAATACGATCATGGTAGGTAACTTTACAAATGCTCAAACATTGTGTATTCTAGCACGTCAAGGTAAACCAAATAGCTTTGTAGCACAATAGCTTTGAGGACTAAATGCTTAGATGTTGGCTAACACAGGGGTTCTCAAAGTGGGGGTCGGGAAGCACCTGGGAGTCACTGTGGGGTAGCAAGATGAGTTCAAAAGCTAATCATACATGTTAATAACTCAATAATCCAACCTCTAATCTGTGTTATCTAGTATCTACATTTACAAATTTAGGAGAAAAAAAAAGTTAAATTAAATGTAACTTATTGAAAAACACACTTGCTAGTATGAGCATTGCCATTCAAGTAACTCTGAAGTTGAAGTTACTCTAGAGCAAAAATGGCTCACTATGATTGGCCAAACAATGAGCTAGCAGTTACTTTACACAAAAATGTAGGGAAACAAGACACATTACTGAATCTAACTTTAATTCCCACTCTCTTCACACCATTCTGTCAGTATTTGTGCAGTCTAAGAAGTTTGCAGATGTAATCTAAGATTTGGGTGACATGTGGGGGATGGGCACGAACCACAAGAACCGTGAAGCAATAAAAACACACGAAAAGAAATGTTAGCAAGGCACTAGACTTGGGGATTAAAACTGTCCACAAAGCTTCCACTTAATTTCCTGAGCTAACCTGGTTATGATTATCTCCTGGGTGGGAATGGGTGTGTTTGATGTCTCGGGTGCAGACTTATCCCTGGTGACTAGCCTGCACCTCTCATTTCCTCAGGATTAGCTCACTCTGCTACTTAATGAAGAGGAGAAGGTGGATCCAAATTAACCTCATTGAAATAGAAGGGAAATTGTGTTGCTCCTTTGGCCTCGCAGGAGTTTTGACATTGGAGTTTGCTTGTCTAATAAAGTCAGCTATGTCGAGGTTGATCTTACAGGGCCTTTCAGTGACTTTTTATAATGGAGATGACTGCAGAAGTAGAAAATATTATCTCACCTGTTTAGTCATGTTTTATAATGCAAGTATTGGAGTAGGTATAGACCGTGTTATGCAAAACTGAGATGATACTCACTAGACTAAGTACAAATTATTACACTTTCAAATTCTCATTATTTACAATCTTACAAACGATATGGAAAACTAAATCCAAACATGTTTTTAGAACATAAAGTCACAAAGGCCACATTGAGATGGTTTGAATATAATATGACCAAAAATCAGGTTCTCGAATTGTATTTGAGCCTACATAAAAATGTATTTGACCACAATTGAAGTTAGTATCTGTATATCCATTTCACTTATTTTAATCTGAGCATGATGGTGCAACACAGATTAAGAAACACATGAAGCAAACAGCAGTGTAAGCAGGGACTCCCACACTTCCCTCATCCCAGACACTTCCTCCAGCTCTTCCAGCAGCAAGAAACATTATCACTAAAGATTGTTACATTTTCTTGGAATTATTCCAAGCATCAATTAAATGTTTTTTATGTGACCATTACCTAAGTACCATGACGAAAAGATAATCATATTATACTTAACAACAGGATGTCGACATACTTCCACACATAATTAAACTCAAAGAAAGCAAAAAAATTAAAGAATCTGGCAAATTTACTTTCCAACTACACACTCAAATTAATCAGCACATAAAACCATTTTGGACCAAATCTGCTGCCATATTATCCTCAACAACACTAATCCCTGTTATTATTTCCTTCTTCATTTTGAACAGGCTTTCCTCAGGAAGGAGCATCTGAAGAGTTGCCAGGTTACCGTCCACTCCGACCAATGACACGACGATTGACCCTCCTCTCAGCCAGTGCCCTGTCTGCAGCAACCGTCTGCGCCCCAGCTGGCCAATTAGATTGCCTCTTAGTGTGGATTTGGGCCAATGAGAAGCCCCGGGAGATTCGTGCTCATATGAACTCACAGATGGGAGGACAGAGAGGGGAGGGGAGAAGAGAGGGGGGATGCATGGGTGTGTACGGGGGAGTGAGAGAGGGGGAGAGGGAGAGGTTGAGGGGGAATTGGCCTGAGATTCACAATCACTATTGAGACATCTTCACTCGAGAGTTGGCTAGTCTTGAGTTAGCAGCCGTTGGGGAGGAATCTTTTTCCGTTAAAACACAACCAAATGGAGGAGGTCCCTTAAGAGATATGTAGAAAGGAAATGAGCAGATTTTGGGACATTGTTTTAGATGTTTTCAGTTTTAGACCATGAAATTACCAAAACAGGACCAACTATTGTATTACATCATCTGTCTAAATGATTAGTTATAAAAGTGTTTCCCAAGCTGTAAAACAAATCAAATGAAATACTGAATCAAATTAATCAAGATGAATCCAAACCAAACCAGATTTAAATTACGCCAGATGCTCTTCCTCATAAAAGTGTCCAAATATTGCATTTATGTTTTGTTTTGCTGATGTCACGATTTCAGATGGAGGGCAAGGGCTTTAATAACTTCACAGATTCACTAACAATGCTATATTATCATTATGGCTGAATACATATATATGACTACTAATCCAATCTTGTGTATCTTAAAATTGAGTAGGGATTGTGGGCTCCAATCTCAGAGTTTCATAAAATATCTATCTTAGAAGGATCAGAAGTATTTCCTTGTATCTATCCAAGTGCTTGTAGTTAACTGGCAAGTGTCCCACGTTCTACACTTGTATTGACAGTACTGAAAAAAAATTAAAACGCTTATGAGATACAAAATTATTTCAAGCAAAAGTCAAGATCTCAGAATAAGTGACTAACCTAAGATCCTGAATTCAGCTTTGGCTCTTAAGCATAAAATCTCGGAGGGAAGCCAATATTTCCAGCCTATTAGATCTAATTTAATAAAGAGCTCTCAAAAGTGAAGTTGGCAAACTGTGAAAATGAGAATGAAAAAAACCCCAAATGTTCCCAGGCTGAAAACAGGAGCAGAAGTGAACGGCATAAAAATGTATAAAACTAAAAAGCACAGCGCGAAGAGGAGGAGGAGAGAGGAGGCCTGAAAATCTCTTCTTGGTTCACTAGTTCCACTGATTTGGACTGAAATTCAGCCAGAGTGGTACAAATGTGTCTATTTTTTATCGTGGAAAAACATTAAGTGCTAGTGCGTTTCTTGCAGTCAGCATTCTGGACAGCTGTATTGAAATGCCACAGTTACATAAGCGCGATATCGTGGTGTG
Organism: Periophthalmus modestus; assembly: GCA_019594935.1. Lineage (NCBI taxonomy): Eukaryota > Metazoa > Chordata > Actinopteri > Gobiiformes > Gobiidae > Periophthalmus > Periophthalmus modestus. The sequence continues at coordinate 6,410,997 of JAIEZT010000009.1, forward strand.
TGACTCTGGTTTCCATTTCTGAAGTCTCGCATTGGATTTTTCCCTGACACCGGCTCTTTTCTTTGGTTTGAAGATAACGCATTTCTCTCTCAAATGTAATTTCACTCCGACATTGAAGGTTCATCTGCACCGAGGAGGAGAAGACAGGCCAACATACAAAAGAGACAACTAGAACATCAGTGTTTCAAATTAGGACAACTCACAGGGTTCAGTGTCTTAGGCAAATATGCACATGGATTACCAAAGATGTGCAGTAAATGATCACATTTGAAGGTCCTATATTACTGTTTTTTTTTTGCAAGCTTCTAGTCATGTTACCTCATCAGAAACATACCTGGAGTTTTTTTTCATTCACACATTTTTGAGTAGTCACTCCATTATTAGTCTGTCCACATCTCCAAAGCTCAAGTTAACGACTACTTTTTACCTTTAGATCAGTAAAGACTGGCACTTCCAGGGCTGAAAACATTCCAATGATTCTAGTGAAGGTGTATGGAATTTAAAAACACAGTGGAGCACTTCCTGTATTACCACATGATATCATAAGGTGGAACAGTGGTTTTCGGTTTGAGAGAAGATTTGTGTTAGGCATGTGTGAATGAAACAAAACACATAATAGCGTAATATGGGCCCTTTAATTAAATGTAAGGAGTGGTTTAAAGACACACTATGTAACATTTCTGGTGGGGAGTCCGCTACCTGATCCATGGAGACAAGCAGTTGATGCCACCAGGCCTAATCATCAGATCTCAGAAGCTAAGCAGGGCCGAGCCTGGTTAGTACTTGGATGGGAGACCGCTGGGAATACCAGGTGCCACAGTAAAAACTCTTGTTGTGTCCTTAGGCAAGACACTTCACCCACATTGCCTAACATGAATGTGGTCAGTCTTGCATCAGTCTGTCCCAGGGCAGCTGTGGCTACAATAATAGCCCACCTCCACAGAGTATCGAGTGAATGAACAATGCACTGTAAGGAGCTTTGGGTGTCATGGAAGGCGCTATATAAATCCAAAGATACTTATTTACGTATAGGTCAGATCACTGGGGAAATGTACTCTCACAGTAAGAATGCATTTTTTTGCAAAAACTGAATAAACTAAAATGAAAAAATAGCTACGTTTAATGTCTTAGTGTGACATTCCAGGCAAAGCAATAGCATCTCCATGGAGACAAGCAGGTAGCCTGTCTTCCACTAGATAAATTACAGAGTGCACCTTTAATAATGGTACTATTAAAAGCAAATTATTCACACAGGTGAATAATATGCTTTTAATAGTACCATTGAAGATTCTTGCCCAAGGGCACACCAACAAAATTCATTCAATCCTGTTATTGCCATTTTAACATTAACTCAGTATCTATGCAATTTATAGTTGTTTTAGCATCCACTGGTAGCAGGATGTAAAAAAAAACAAAACAAAAAAACATAATTAAATAAAGTAAAAGTAAGACCAGATTTGTTTGATATGATTTCCCTATTTAGTATTTTGCATTTCAGATAATTGCAATAACATACATTTTCTCACAGATAATATTACAGCAGCTTGAGCAGTCTGGCACCTCATATCAAAATGATTCAACCATTGGAAAGGCTTGGATTATCTCACCAAATTATAATCCCAGTATATTACATCACCGCATTGCAGTATCAAGATCACATCATATATCAAAAACAAGTTTATTAAGACTTCAACAGTTACATAAAACTTCATAGAAAGATTTGTGGTGTTTTGTGAATGAGATCAGATGTTGGCCTTTATTTAAATTGTGTAATTCAAAGAATAATTATTCAAACTGCGTCTTTTTGAGGAATAGTGATTAATGGCTACATATTGTGTGATAAACGACTTCATGTTTTCAAGTGGCAGCCTGTTTTTAATGTATATTTAGTGGCTTTGCTCATGACTTATTACATGACAACGATGAACAAACTCAGAGGACTAAATGTTTTCGAAATGACAAATGGCGTCATCAAAGCCATCCATAATCGTGAGCAGGATTCATAGCAGCCAGAGTGGCCAAAGTGAATAGTCCAACACTGCCCCAATGAAGATGTGAGAAAAGAGGGAGGGAGAGAAAGAGAGAGAGAGAGAGCGAGAGAGAGAGAGAGAGAGAGAGAGAGTGGGAGAGATAGAGGGAGTGTAAGATAGAAAGAGAGAGGAATGGAGAGAAAGCAAGAGAGGGAGGGAGAGAAAGAAGGAAAGAAAGAAAGAGAAGGATCAAGAGAGAGGGTAGAAATAGAGGGAAAGAGGGGGAGAATTATAGGGAGAGAAAGAGAGAGGTAGAGAAAGAAAGAAAGAAAGAAAGAAAGAGGGATGGAGAGCTAGGACGAAAGAGAGATAGCGCAGAGAGAGGGATGGAGAGAGCAGGAGAAAGAAAGACAGATAAGAGAGCAAGTTAGATAGAGGAAGAGAAAGAACAAAGAGAAGGATGTCAGAAAGAGCAAGAAAGAGAGTGTAGACAGCGAAGGATGGAGAGAGAGTGAGAGATAAAGAGAGAGAGAGAAAGAAAAGGATGAAGAGAGAAAAAAGAGTGGGAGAGAGGAATTAGAAAGAGAGAGTATGTTAGAGAAAAAGAAAGAGGGATGAGAGAGACAAATAAGAGACAGAGATGGTGATGGAGAGAAAGAAACAAAGAAAGAGGAATGGAAAGAGAAAAAGAGTGGGGGAGAGAGAGAGTAGTGAGATAGAGAATGGAGGGTGAATATGTGGTATTTATCTCAAAAAAGTTGGAAACCATGCAGAAAGATTTGGGGTAAAAATATCAAAACCGAATATAATTTTTTCAGCACAATGTAACGCCTATCTCCATGGGGATGTTACTGTTTTGCCTGGAATGCACCGCAGTGCAACATTAAAAGTAAATATCTTGCATTTATTCAATTACAAGTATTTTTTATTGCATGACATAGACATGCATTTTTACTGTGAGTGGTATCGCTTGTCCACAGATCTGACCTATAACTTAGCCTGGTAGCATCATGTGCTAGTGGGGGAAAAAAAGTTTGATGCCATATTGTGGAACATTCAAGGCAACGCAATAACATCGCAATGGAAACAAAATAATTACATAGTATCTTTAAAATGCAAAGAAAAAAGTTCAGTCACTAAGTTCCAACCAGTTAAAAAAGAATAAATACTGTATGTTCCAGACTATACATCGCTTCGGAGTATAAGCAAAACTAAGCAAAACTATAAGCAAAAAAATAAGCACCAGCAAAAAATGCGTAATAATGAAAACATAAAATAAAATGTTATATATATATATATATATATATATATATATACACACACACACACACACACACCCCCACACACACACACACACACACACACACACACACACACACACGCACACACACACACACACACACCCAAGACCAAGAACAGACATTTTTATCTTTAAAGGCAAGTTATAATAATAACAATAAAATACATAACAACAGGTGAATAGCAGTACAGCATGCTAACGTAACACATAGACAACGAACTGTCTGGTATGTTTACATAAGATATTAACAGTTAATCAGATACGCTACACTAACGTAACATATGCCGGGTTGTTCACAAACACAAGAGACGAGAGTACTTTTCACTGATGTTAACTGTGGTCTTACTTCTTCCTCACAGTTCACACGTAGAACTAGCAAACACATACAATATAACATAAGCGCTGGCTCATTTTTCATATACACACAAAATTACATATGAACGCATGGAAAATATACATACCACTCTGTCCTGCAAGTAAACAAACCGGTGAACCGAAAACTTTATATTTTACTTTTGAATTGTTTCTTAAATACTGCTCTGTTGGGTAAGACTTCACATTAGCGTAAAAGGCTGAACAGGAAGTAGTTTTGGTGACCTAAACATTTACAATATTGTTCCAAAAGAAAAATTTTCTCACTCCAAATCACTAAATCCATTGAATTCTTCATCCTCTCTGTTGTTTCTGAACAACTCCACCTGCTCCGGAAGTAGATAAAGCACCGCTCTGGAAGTAGATGGCTGGCATACTGGTACACAAGTCTGAAGTGCCCTCGCGTAGTTGTCAGTGCGACAATGACGAAGATGTGAAATTGCATATTTTAATAATTTTACAAATAAGTTGCATCTGAGTATAAGTCGCACCCCTGGCTAAACTATGAAAAAAAGTGTGGAAAGTACAGTACATCTGATATTTGATCATCAGAGTTGAAGAAATACCTTTATGAAATTGGTATTTGAATGAGTTTTGATGCTGGGAATAAATATAAGGCATACGATTTTCAGACTTAAATGGCTTTTCCCCCACAAGTAAACAAGCATCAAAAACGTGCACTTGTATGTGAAGATTTAAACCCACAGAGCTGCTGTAGTACAGACATAACTCTACATGCTGTACTACACCCTGAGTCTAAAAACGAATTACCTGAACTGTCTCCCTTCTACAGCTGCTGCAGGTAACAAATACATCAGCGCTCCAGAAATACCTCCGCTCTGCACTTCTAACACACCATTCACTTTTTTCATGACACCAACTTGACTCCTCTCTCTCCTTCTCTCTGTCTCTCTCCCTCTCTATCTCTTTCTCTCTCTCTCCCACTTCTCTACCTAACCTTTTTCACTCGATTAGAAATAAACTTGCATTCTGAAACTCTGAGACTACCTTCACTGTTTCCCTCACTATTTTCTATCTATTAAATGCCTACATTTCAGAAACTCCTCCCTGAAGCATGATTAGTTCAACAAAAAAAAACAAAGAAAGAAGAAACAACAAAAAAATCACTGATCTCTACAATGTCTGCAAATGGATAAAAGTTAAACGTTATTTTGTGAACCACACAGCTTAACTAGAGGTACACTCTGTAACTTTTCTGGGGGAATGTTCGACACCTGCCTCGTTCAGATGTTATTGCTTTGACTAGAATGTTCCACAGTATGTCATTAATGGGGTATATTTCCATGGAGACAAGTAAGTGCCAAGTTACAGATCAAATCTGTAGAAAGAATCTCCACTCACAGTAAGATGCCATGCTTTTTAAGGTATTTGTTAAGCAACAAAAATACCTGTAACCTACTAGATATGTTTAATGCCATACTGTGGAACATTCCAGGAGAAGCAATTACATCTCCATAGAGACAAGCAAGTGGCAGACTTTTCCACCAGAAAAATTTACATAGTACACCTTTAAAATGTTGATACGGACTTCCGGCCAATATTGATGATCAACTACAACGACTACACAAATATTGAATATCAGTTGGAAAAAAAAAAATCCAGTTGGACCATCCCTATTAAAATCCTAACATTTGAATGCATCATTGCTTTGAAAAGAATCCCATTTCGACACATAGACTGGTGTGTACAGTTAGCTACAGCTGAGCTAACATTGCAGAGAGCTAAGTGCACAACAAACACGCAGTCAAACAGAGAGGCTGAGCAGCAGTGTGCTATCTGAAGTGTCCACAGAGCATTGGCCGGGGTGATAAGAGTGACCGGTGGAGCAAGACTGACCGGTCACACACATGCCCACACACACATGTGTTTCCATACTTCTTAGGGACATTGCATTGACTTATATTCAGGCAGCTCCCAAAGAGTGTGTATTTTCGTCGTTATGTGATAAACATCCGTCTGTACACACACACGCAGGCACACAGACCTGGACAGCTCTCAGAGCAGTGTGTAAATGTGTGGATGTGTAAATGTTTAGCTCCAGGCATCTGTCTCTGAGCACAAATACAGCAGAACAGAGGTGAGGGGATCGGGTGTGCTCACAGCTAACAGCACTAGAGGAGAGAAGGACCAGAAAGACCTTGTTTAACCTGGAATTGTCTGATTTAGTAACCCCTATGAATGTGTGGTACCTTCAGATTTGCTCTGATTTAAAGGTGCACTATGGAACTTTTCTGGTGTGTCAGCCACTTCCTTGTCACCATGAAGATGCTGTTTTGCATGTATGTACTCAAATTTGTATGTAATAAAGTAAAATCTGTTTTACCCCATACAGGTATATTTTATGAACTGCTTCTCTGTGACCCTGAGGTATCTGGATCTAATTATAAAGCATTTTAATCTCTGTGAATCAAGAAGTACGTGGTTTGCTCATTGTTGTTAGCATTACCATGATGTTAAAACACAGCTTTGGCCTCGGGAAGCTGTGGAAACTGCTAATAAACTCCTTTGTTGTGAGTTGATAAAACTGAATTGAACTGAACTGAAGTTTACCTGTGCTGAACCCAATCACATACCACCTCCGTTAAGGGAAAAACAGTTATAAATACATTGCAATTTTCCCAGCCTGGTCAAAGCAGCGCATTCATTCAGTCTGTGCCGACAGCGCTGTTACACCAGAGGTTTTCACGCCACATTACAAAGCCATCTATGTAATACAGGCATTGCTTATCAGAACATATACAAATACTACAGAACATTAACATAATATGCAAAGACAGTGGTGTGTAAAGTGTTATTTGTACAACATAAGCATGAAAGCATGACAATTTCAATCACAACTAGATCATCATTATCATTATCTTTGTTAATTCACCTTAGATTGGATTTAGACTAAACAAGTTCATATCTAAAGGTCAATATACTTCAGGTGTTTCACCAGACTCAAAAAAAATGAGTGCTAGTATCCCTACAGTAAAATCAAACGTTATCTCAGCAATCAGTAGTATTATAACAATATCTGCTTTAGCATCTTCTTCCAATAACAAATTACATGAACTATCACAACTGAATCAAAATCGCAATTTGAATAGAGGTAATTAGGAAATTGCCAAGTCTGCAAAATTGTTTTCTCTAAAAACGTAAAAAGTAGCGTTAGTGTTATTACGTGTAAAGCCTGCTAGCCATGTTCTGAAAAGCATGGGACTTAGCAGTTCATATTCCATTTTTTTCTGAGGAGGTAATGCTTGATATGGCTTGGGTTTTAGTACACAAGAAAGTAAGCACTGTGAAATTTGGTAACAAGAGTGCAGAGAGACATTCGGCAAATTGCCAAAACCTACTGGCTCTGTGCACAACAGCGTCCGGCAACCTTGCTGTTAGTGTCACTACTTCCGGCCCAATTTTATCTCTGTGAGGTTTTTGCCGAGTCATGCTGAAATTAATTAATATTTAAAAATCAGGCAGTTGACAGGGAGCTGCGGGTGGATGACAACATGTTAAACACTACACAAATAAAACATGTTGTCTCAATGCTAACGCTAAGGCAGATTTTGAGACATAATAAATATTAAAACAACGGCACAAACTGAAGTATTCTACGTCTATATTTTAATTATAATTTTAATAGGCTGTTTTTTTTATGTTTTCCGAATGTAATAAAAGTGAGCTTTGAGACACAGTGAGCCAGCTAGCATGCAGATGTGCACAGAGTCTATTCCTGTATGCCATCCTGAAGCTTTATAATGTTCCACAGTATAGCGTTAAACTTGTATATCTTCATGGAGACAAGCAGGTGCCACCATCAGCCCATGTTACAGGTAACATCTGTGGAGATGCATATTTTTCAAGGTATTTTTGGCCAAACGTACAATAAATAAATGAATAAATGCTAGGTAGATATGTTTAATATCATATTACGAAACATTTCAGGCAACGCATTAAGAGGGTGACATGACATAACCCACATCAGAAAAGTTACACAGTGAACCTTTAAAGAACAGTCGTTTCACCAGCTGGAATATTGCACTATAATCTCATTTATAACTTTGACTCCTAATAACATGAACTTTGGGGCATTCACTCAACAAATATGCAGCAATTTATGGGACAAAGACTTCAGATGGTCCAGTAGGGTGGTCTGAGATGGGTCTAGCCCCTTGTCCCAAAGCAGATGACAGAGAAAAAAAAAAAAAAAAAAAAATAGTGGTGCGGTCATGTGGGGACCCCCCTGACCAAAGAGCATTACACTTTATGAGAGCACCAAGCATGTTACAATCACATCATAAGTCATGGAGCGCTGACTCGTTCTGCTCTGCTGGTAAAAGGAAGACACAAATCACTGAGGAAAGTACCACATTAAGACCTGTATTCTTTTGTTATGGTGCGGCTGTGCATTCAAACTGACACAAGAGGAATACAAGGAGGGCCTATAGGGCAAAATCTGTTTTCAATTAGGAATTTGCAAGGAATTTGACAAAAGTTCCACAAAATTGTATATATTAATCAGGTCTCTTTAACTGTAGACTACATCAACATTCTTCAGTTCACTGTAGTATCCAGATCTGGAATAGAATCCGTAATCATTGTTTCTATATACTGTCTCGCAATACACACTATTACATACCAATACTATACACCAATTGTTTATCTTGCTATTATCAACCAATGACAGCCCGATACATTCCAACCTTAATTTTCTACTCTATACCCATAGTGACAGAACTAAAGAAAGTAATTTTTAACAAAAAATTATAGTAGTTTCTTATAACCATATTATCATTCATATTATCTCCTATAATTCTAAACTACTAAGGAAAAGTCCAATTTTGTCCTTTCTACAGGATTTTTTCAGTACCAATACCTTTTCAAATGTGTATTTCAATAGCAGTTTTAGTATAGATTAGTATGTGGGTATCGATTTATTTACAACCTTTAGTAGACCAGGCAAAGAATATATACTGTATTGTTATGTTTACAGAATAGCTCTTCTGTCTGCTTCCCTAACAATCTTCATAAAAACGAATGCAAAATGACGAGAGGTATACAAATCAATTACACAAATAAAACCCTAATCCAAATGTATTTCTCCAAGCTAATTCATTTTGGATTTTGAGCAAGAAAGACAGGCTGCAATTGACTCTTTGCACAATATTATCAGGCTAGTTCCAATCAGAGAGACAGTCAGCTCGACCATATGTCTTTGTGTGTCGGGGCTAATGCTAATGCTAATTTCGGAGCCTGATAAATATTTAAATAACACCACTGACTGCAATAATCTACACATAAAATTAATTGGGTCACTCTTACAACAAATTTAATTATATTGTTATGTTATATGTAATGTCTTAATAGAAGTTACCATTAGTATTGACACAAAAATGTTCTTTTATAAAAGGAGAAGTGTTCTCTGGTGAAGTTTTCCCCGCATCTATAAAGTGTTTAACATGTTGTCAGTAACATCCACCCGCAGCTCCCTGTCCTCTGCCTAATCTGTCAGGATTTATAGATTATTTCGTGCAACTCAGCATAAAACTCCTAGACATTACATTACGCTGGAAATGATCGAGGTGACTGTACCTCATATTGGAACTAGCCAGCTACCAATGTACACACAGCCTTTTAAGAGATGATAGACTGTATATATAAATGGACATAGCTAACCTGCTAGCTGCTGTGTTCCAAATAGGAAGTGATCATCGGCACGCTTCCGGCTCCATTGACTCTGGCGCCAATGTCAATTTCATTAAAAAACTGTCACCCTTCTCTCCATAACTACTGCTGTCAGACTCGTCATTTTGGTCTTAAAATGTTCATATTGACCCGCTCTACATGATCCTGGTATTTTTATTTCGCTATTGTGTCCGTAACTCAAGATATGAACATTAATAAGAGACAAATTAGCAGATTTTTTTCCCCGTGGTCACTCCTGCTAGCGTTAGCAACAGGTTTGATTAACAGCATTGTTAAGTGCAGGCAGGATGAGGCCTGCACTTAACAGCTTCACTCCAGATTGGCTCTTTGGGTACTATGATACTCGCAATGGGAATTTCTAATAAGGAACTTGCCTGCAAATTTGCACCTACAATGGCTAGCCTCGACGAGCCTCATTTGACTGCAGCTGAACGCCATGGGTGATGGCACAGTCCCTTAGTCTGCTTCTTTATATAGTCTGTTATGTTAAGATATAAACATTTTCATTTTTAAATAAAAACAACATTTCCAGTCCATTATAAATCCTGTATATCAGTGTGAGAGTGTGTGAGTTCTGATGCAAGTGTGGAGCACATAGATTCATCTTTTCCGTGGGCTCACTGTGTAAAAGCAGCAGACAGTTTTGGTCATGAGAGCAGTGAGCAGGCACCAGACACAGAGGTCAGACTCCTCCACTAATCATATTAACATTCTTCCATAATGACCAAATGTAGAGCTCTCCCTCGCTCTACTCTCTTTGTATCTCTGCCCCTCTCTGTCTCCACTCTCTGCTCTCTCCTCCATTTTCTCTATATTCTCTTCATTCTCTCCTTTCTCTACTCTCAAATGTAGAACTCACCCTCTCTCTTTCTCTCTTCTCTGCCCCCTCTCATTCTCTCTGTCCATTTTTCTTATCTCTCTGCTCTTTAACCTCTCAACTGCCTCTCTCACCCTACCCATTCTTCCACAACAACCAGAACTCTTCCTGGGGAGGGTGAGAGAGTAAAGAGGTACAGCTCTGTATCTCTGCTCCCTCTCTTTTTCTCTTCTCTCCCATCTCTCTGCTCTTCACTCTCTCCTTTTCCTCTTTCCTTCCCCTCTTTACTCTCTCACCCTCCCCATTCTTTCATAATGACCAAATGCAGAACCCCCCCCTCTCGTCTTTCTCTTCTCTCTCTTCTATTCCTCACATCTTCCTTTCCATCTTACCCTATCTCTTCACTTTTCTCCAATCTATCCCTCTCTTGTGTCTCACACCTCCTCACTTTTCTTCTATATTTATGTATCTGTCTATTCTCCACTGAAGTTGATAATCCTACATTTTTATCTCCGTATCTCACCACCTCTCTCCATGCTTCTTGTAAGCCAATTACAGACACTTAGCAGTTCTCTCATCTGTTGACTTAACTCACACAATCTTTTCCTTTTGTTCCAAGCAGCAGAGAGATGACGGAGAGGAAAAGATGACACAGGAGCCAGAAGTTTCTATAAAGTAAAGGTTTAAAATGAAGTCATTGGGGCATCCTATGGTTTAATAGGTTTTGAATGAAAACTTAAAGGTGCACTTTGGAACTTTGCTGGGGGAGGGCCGGCAATGGCAATGTTATGGCTTTGCCTAGAATTTTACACTGAATGGCATTAAAGTTCTATACAATGACATTTATTCATTTACAGGCATAGTTTAAGCTCATAAAAGGCTTCAAAAAACATGCGTTCTTTCTGCAAGGGGGCTCACCTCTCCACAGATTTGACTTGTAACTTGGCCTGGTGGCATCACCTGCTTCTCTCCATGGAGACAGAGTAAGCGTAAGAGATAGCTAAGTTTAATGCTATAGTGTGCAACCTTCCAGGCACAGCTGAAACATTTGACATATTTAACATATTCTAGATATTATACTATCAAATATATAACTTTACACAGCAAGATGGATTCTCACGATATTTGAGTTCAGAAACTCAGAATCCATCTTAGAGTGCACCCACCACAAGGTTAATCGGGTGGGTGGACCAATAACAGACCAGCATTGAACAGTTTCTGTGGAAGCCAAAGGGGAAGTCCCGAAGTAAACCAAATGGCGATGGCGACAGACATACTTCAGTTTATTTTAGAGTCAATATGGACTATTTTGTTTGTAAAAACATACAAAGGTTTGTGCATTTGGGATAAAAGACGTCTGTGCTTCTCTCTCAACTGGATGTAACAAAAGTTACATTTTTTGTTTGCTGTTGTGATGCGTTGACCTTCAGTCATATTTAAATAATTGCCATGACGTTCCACATTTTCCGATCACTTTCAGTGAGAGCCATCCCAGATTAATAATGTGTAGAACTCACTCCAGAGTGACAAACACATCAGTCTGCCATGAGCCAGGTTAATCTTGACCAGGTTTCCCTCGAAAAATGTTGTATCTCAAGGAACTTCCTGGTAAAATAAAGGTAAAATAAATAAATAAAATTTCCGTGGAAACATCCAGGTTGTTCCACTAGAAAAGTTACATTTTTAATGATTAAAACAGCTTGAATCATGTCCACAACTGAATCTCTTTCCCCACTCTTCACCCCCCCTTTTGTGCTACTTACTTTCCTGTAAGTGTTCAAGCCAAAAAAATAATCTGGAAATATATATTTACAAATAAATAATTAAATTATCATGGCCATTTTTAAAGTTGTGGTATTTTCCCATATTCACAATACATATGTCCAATATATTTTGAGGAAAATAACACACTAATAGTTAATAAATTAAATCACAGCCTTGACACATTTTTTCTTCTACGTTTCCACTTTCTTTCCAAACCAAACTGATATTGATATCCTTAAGTTGAATCTTACATCAGTGCACAAATATACCAGTAACCGTGTGCCAGTGTGTCCATAAGAGCCTCATTATCTTTTCATTTGTGAGTCTGTGTTATTTTTTCATCGTTTTGGCCTGAATCGTGGAACTGAAGCCGCTGCTGACAACCCAAGCCAAACGCCGAACCGCTCTGAGTCTGAGAGTGTAGAGCCAAGGCACACAGAATACATTTGATTTGGCCCAGGAACAGTGGAGAGAGGGGTGGGGGTGAAAGAGGGGGAGTGAGTGAGGAGAAAGAATGGGGGGTAAATGGGGGAAAGAGAAAAAGAGAGAAGGGGGGGAGAAAAGGTAAGAGGAAAGAGAGAAAGGGGAGAGAAAAGGGAGAGCAATAGAGAGAGCAGGGGAAGACAGTGAAAAGGGATAAAAGGTGAGAGATAGAGAAGGGAAAGAGAAAGGGGGAGATAGTGAGGCAAACTGTAAAGAGAGAGAGATAGAGTGAGGGAAAGGAGAGAGATGGAGCAAAAGAGAGGAGGGTGAGAAAGACAGAAAAAAGAGAGAGATGGAGTGAGGGAAAGAGGAGAGAGAAGGAGCAAAAGAGAGGGGGATAAGAAAGAGAGAGAAGTGAAAGTTAGAGAAAAAGGAGAGAGAGAAAGAGAGGAGAAAGAAAAATAAAGATAGAAAGAGAGAGAGTGAAAAGGGGGGGGGGGGGGGGTCTCTCCAAACAAAGGCTAGAATTGAGCAGAGCTAACACTGAGCAGAACATGTTGATCTGATCTTAACCTTTTGAACCAAACCACGAGCTTTTGGAGAGAATCAAATGTGACTTTTACAATGAAAAATGTCCTGACATCAACAGACAGGTTACTTTGTTCCCATTGTGCTGAATTAGAAGTGCTTTATAGAGAATTTGGCAGATGAGCAATAGGGAAAACTTTGTTTTTGTCTCCGTATTATTCAGTGAAGAGGCTGGATGAAGAACATTTCAAGCTAAACTGTTCATGTAAAACTCCATATTGTTTCATTTTGGGATTTCATATGTAAACCAGAGTATTTTACATTAATAAAAAATAACTTCTCAAATTCTGGACAGCTCTCTTTTGACATAAAACAAAACAGTCCAATCTTTTTTCATTTACCTATACTTGGTAATGGATCAGTATAAAACAAAACAAAAAGTGGGTTTCAATTTAATTTATTCAATTAAATTTTCAATTTATGTTGGGTACTTCCATTGACCACCCATGGCTGGGTTTCAGATGACATCACAGCATTCTAGGCCAATCATATTCTATAAAAATTGGGGGAACTAACATTAATATCGTTAGAATGTAGATTTCTGTCGTTATAGCAAGTTATAGATTCTAGTCACTAATAGAAATTATCAGGTTCAACATTTAAATGTACCTCTTAAACAAGAAAGGTACAATGCAGTCTAGAAGAAAAACTGAGACATCACTGCATTATAGAATCTGAAAACCAACAATAATGTATAAGACAAATCAAAATTACTGCAAAAATTAAATATATAGAGCAATAACAACAACAATGATAATGATAATATTAATAATGATAATGATAATAATAATAATAATAATAATAATAATAATAATAATAATAATAATAATAATAATATAAACTGATACACATCCATACATACAGGGTCAACTATGGTGAATCACTATTGCTACAAGATTAATGGCAACTGAACTGAACGGCTGTAATTTTGTAATTTATCAATAAAAAAACTAAATATCCCATCTTATTCTGCATAAAAAAGTACTTTAGATCTAGTACAAACATAATCTGAAAAGTGATTCTTGTATTAGTTTGTCTGCTCATATTTCAGTCTTTGTCGATTCTTCGGGACGCAATTCCAATGTGAACTTTGCCAAGAATCCTATTATTGAAACATAAATCTAATGGCAAATATAATCGTAATAGCAGGAAATTGCAATTTGATATTTTTCCCAAATCGTTCAGCCTTAAGAGTTCCCCAAATTTCCTAAAGACTTTGGAATTTTTCTGGAATATGCCTTCTTAATACGTTTTTCCCAAACTGACAACTCAACGCTGCACACAAGTTCTCACATTAACCTTAAACCTTTTTGGGTCAAGCCTTCACTTAATGCTCACATGCTCCATCTGTCTGCATGATTTAAACAGTCCCCCAGTCCGCTTCAATGACTCAGACATTTAGCGCTGCAGTCTGATCTCAATGAACATTACCTCAGGATTAGCTATAGCCTTAAAGAAGACCTATGGTGCTTGAGTCTTCTTTATAGCTATAATCAATGTGGCAGATCAAGTTAAAATTTGCACATTTTAAATTTCAATATTCATCTAAAACAATTGAATAAAAGAAACAAGTCCACGTAACTACAGTGCCCAATGGGAGCTGATTGAGCTGTAAATGTCATCACAACAAAGAGCTGTGTAACTGTCGGTCCCTCCTATGGAAAGCTGCAGATCACACTAGCAGTAGATTTTTGCATAATAGGTCTGCTTTAACAATCAGATATACAAAGAAGTTGGGTAGATTTCAATGGACAAAAGATTGACCGGCAAAGTGACCAATCAGAGAAAAGAACAGATATATACAAAACAAATTAGCTTGTAACTGTGGCCATTGGTGGATCATTCAAGACTGAAGCGAGCAGCAAAAGATAATTTTGTTATGGGTGCACTCTAACTAACTTTTGCAAACTGCTTGTCTGCAGTGAGATTTACCTGGAACGTTTCACATTATGACATTAAGTACATCTTTCACAGTGGTCCAGTTATTTCCCAGAAAGTTCTTTAAGGCATTCATATTGATTTTACCAAGTAACCCAGCAAGAATGGTGTACCAAGCACTATCCTCTGGTTTTGGTGTCTTTGTCTACAGTGCCTAATTTCTTTTTTTTTCTCTACATTTTTGTTCCTCTCATGTAAATGTGCATGTATAATAATTCACTCTCTGACCCAAAATACAATAGAAAACATTTCCAAGATTGGAAAGGAACCAATGTAAAGAAAAAAAAAAACTTTCTCTGTCCCATTTGTCATTTAGAGTAACTTCTAATCAATTTCTTGTCTGTGACTGCTGTTGTAATATTGGGCTCATAGACAGCATATATAAGTGGACATAACTAACATGCTAACCGCTGCATTCCATATAGGAAGTGATCAAGGGAACACTTCCAGCTTCATTGGCTCCAATTCACTTAACATAAAAAAAAAAAAAAAAAAATAATAATAATTTTAAAAAATGTCACAACATCGGCATTTTAGTCTTAAAATGTTTGTATAAACCTGCTTTACATGATCCTGCTATTTTTATTCTGCCTGTAAATCAAGATATGAACATCTTCGTTCCCAAAGGTCACTCCCACTAGTGTTAGCAAAAGGTTTAATTGACAAAATTGATAAGCGCTTGGTCCCTGCTAAACCAGCGAGAAGGGCATTGCATTCAACAGCCTCACTGCGGACCCCTATAACCTATAACTTCATTTGACTGTAGCTGAATGCTATGGGTGATGCAACACTCACTTAGTCCACTCACTTCTTTATACAGTCTATGATTGGGCTATACAAAAATGAATGACATTTAATTTGAGTTAATTCTAGTGCAAGTTATACTTTGTCATTAAACTCACTGCCACAAACCCCTTAACTCTGATAGGTCCACCTGCCTTTTCCAATTATAAAATCATAATGGTGTAAACCAGCCTAACTTGCTCTGCTAGCTACATAATCAATTCAAAATGTGTGCCTTACCATCTCTGTTCTGTAGTGGTCTATGGGGGACTAAAGGGACACCAAAGGAGAGAAAAGAGGAGACACGGGGACAATAAATGTCTATGGGTGTGCCAGTGGACGTAATGGACGTGGACAGTAAGTGGATGTATATCAAAGCTAAGTGTGTCAGGGGCCAGTGGAGCTGCTCTGATCCTGTCCAGTCTGAAGTGAATGACCTCTGACCTCTGCTGCGGCTCCAGACATGTATACAGCAGTCTACCCGAAGCACACAGACAGTAAAATATGGCATTCACTGTAGGGGAAGGTTGAGGCAGAAATCTACATTTGAGAGGGTAGAAATATGGAAAATGAAATTAATAGCATATATTCATATGTGCATAAAATAAAATAAATAAATATAGAGGTAGCAGTTTATATTAACTTCACTTTAATTAGCCTTAATAAAACTTGAACAAAGACTACTTAATTAAAACCCTAACTCTAATCCCTGAAACATTCTTAATAACCTATTTGTTCATTATGAATTAAGCCTTTGCTCATGCTTTAATAAGACCAATTAAGGTGTAGTTATTATAAAGTGGTAACAAATAGCCACTAATAAACACACACATATATATATATATATATATATATATATATATATATATATATATATATATATATATATATATATATATATATATATATATAGAGAGAGAGAGAGAGAGAGAGAGAGAGAGAGAGAGAGAGAGAGAGAGACTAGAGAGAGAGAGAGAGAGAGAGAGAGAGCTAGAGAGAGCGGAGAGATTTGACCTACTGTGAGAGAGAGAGAGAGAGAGAGAGAGAGATGAGAGAGAGAGAGAGAGAGAGAGAGAGAGAGAGAGAGAGAGAGAGAGAGAGAGAGAGAGAGACAGAGAGAGAGACAGAGACACACACACATACATACACATATATATGTACATTTAGGATTATGGTACACTTAATTGTCACTATAAATTTGTCTTCTGCATTTGGCCCATCATTTAATGCCCCTGGGCACCCTGCTAGGATCAGTGGACCCATCTCAAGATTTTGCTAAGCTTGGTCAGGACGGGAGGATTTGACCTACTGTGCATCTTTTGGGAATCTATGTAGCTCGAAGGAAGAATAGTATGAAAAAGCTATAGGATCTAAAATAATTGTCTCGTGCCAGTATCAGACCAAAATAGAGAAATGTATCGACTTTCTATAAATGGAGGAAAATTTCCTTTAACTGCATGGCTTTTGTACCATCATTTGACTTGGACGCTCCAGTCTCTCAGTGGTTACACTAAAGCCTGGTTTCCTCTCAGTTCCATTGGGTTCAGCAGATTGGTTGTGTTCAGAGTTCTGCATGTCCTTATAAGGCCATCAAAGAGCGGCTCCAGTCTGAGCTCACACAAAATACAGTCTGCACAAGTAGAGGTAGGGAATACAATATGAGGCAACGGCCGAAATTTACTCTGCTAATACAATCGTAAATCAACTACTGAGCTAGTTATTTTTTAATGTAGAACAATGTCACTAACACAATATTTTAAGGTGCGCTATGTCACTTTTCCGGTCTTTCTTTCTTTATTCTTTACTTGTTAGGGACCATGTACAAATTCATTAATCTTACAAAAGAAAAGATGATTTGTACCAGATTTAGCCAATGCTACTTTCCATCTGCAGTCCCTGGGCAGGCGAACACACATTAAAATACACATTTCATTACAATTACATTATAAGACATTACCAGTTTATTGTTAACATTAGCAGTTAAATACAATAAAATGCCCCCATGTCCAATACATGATGTTTCCTATAGTTCATACCAATATAAAAAATCTTTACATGCAGGTTTTTACATTGAATACAGAACAGTACAACTTAACTAGACTGATGTGGACACATTTGATTATCTAAAATGTATTTTCAGATTTCTGGTAAAATTATTCAAAACTACTGACAATTTCACACTTCTTGCAGCTGATTCCACTGTCTGATGGTTTGAAAAGAAAAGGCCGACTGAGCAAAGGCTGAGGATCTTTTTGGAAGGCTGAGGATCTTTTTGGAAGACCAGGGATCTTTTTGGGGGAGGCTCTGGCGCTTGCTGGTCTCCAAGGAGATATTATTGTTTTGCCTGGAATGTTTTATAGTATTGTATTGCCCTTACTTATCCCAATGGAGACAACATGAGGCATCATCACGCCAAGTTATAGTGGACATCTGTGGAGAGGTGACAATGCTCTCAGTAAGAATGCATGCTTTCAGCAATAAAAATATGTCTGAGTGTATAAATGCGTAAGTTCACAATGAACTTTAGAATATTCAGGGCAGAGCAATAAAATCTCCATGGGGTCAAGCAAAAAAAGTTACACAGCGCACCTTAAGTTTGTAATTTTCTCCTTTGCTTTTTTTTTTTTTTTTTTTTTTTGCAAATCTGCGTTTTGTTATGAATACTCCATGGGCAAATTGTGGCAAAATTTCTCAAGTGATTAATCTTAAATTCTCATGTCGCAACTGGGGGCAAGTAAGCTTCTATTGTGAAATATAAATTTCTGAATACAGACATCCATTGTTGTACTAATAAACAATTTGTTCAGTTGTTTCATTGTAAATGCTCAAGAACACCTGGGACAACAATTGGCCTCGGTGGAGAATCTCTGCTGGTGTTTGGATTGGTTTCTTGGGTACACTTAATTTGCTGGAAAAAAAAAAAAAAATCTAAGCTCATGCTCCAGATATAGGCTCTCCACCCTCAAAATGTGAAGAATGTTCACTCCACACAGGATAGCCAGTAGCGACAGTAAAAGTAGAGTCAAATTTGGCATGCAAGTTAAAGGTTCACTGTGCAACTTTTCTGGAGAAGGGTATGCCACACACTGGTCTCCAAGAAGATGTTATTTCTTTGCCTGAAATATTCAACAGTGTGGCAACAAACATATTTATCTCCATGGAAAGAAGTAGGCCAATCAGGCCAAGGCAAATCCATGGGAGAGAGGACCTTGCTCACAGTAAGAATGCAGGTTTAATGCCACACTGTGGAATATTGCAGGCAAAGCAATAACGTCCCCATGGAGACAGGTGGCAGACCTGTCACCAGAAAGGTTATATAGAGAATAATTGGTAACACTAGATGAGAGTAATATATTACGCTTGGCAGGCTGGCTTGCATGGTAAGGCTTTGTGTCCATTTGTGGTCAGTCATTAAACAGCAGAGGCCTGCAAAATCTTGACTTATGTCGGATTTTTGATGATGAATTTATGCTGCGGACGCCCAAACACACTTCATCCAATTAATGAAATGGACCTGCTTTAAAATATGACCAAATTCTCACTCAACTTTATCAGCAAAATAAATACAAGGCTTCCTACTACAAACAATGCTTAGCAGTAGCAAAGTCATCTCTTAGTCTTTCATATAGTGTCATTGCGATGCTGTTAAATAAAAAGTCTAGCAGGGGATCAAGTTGGGAGTGTGAGGATATGATACCAGCTACGATTTTGGGAGAACTAATGTGTTTTTCCACCAGATGAAAATATCTAAATCCAGGGTGTGAAAGTGCAAACATTATTGTACAATTAGCAAATATGTGCTTCCACGTTATTCAAATGACATGTGGCATAGCTTTGTAATGACCTGGATTATCAGATGTGAAATGTTGTGAAATATTTTTTCATATTTTTACTTGGTTTGTGGAGATAGTATAAGTGGTAAATATTTATCATAGTTTTACAGTTAAGTGGTAGTTTGCGGGAAAAATAAGTAGTGGTGAGTTCTAAAACAGAGTAACCTACTTCTGCCTATGTCATCAGAACCAAAAATTCTATCCAAAATGCAGGGGTGTGTGTGTGTGTGTGTGTGTGCGTATGTATGTATGTATGTATGTGTATGTGTATATATATATATATGTTGTTTTTTTTTATTTGTGTAGAGATTTTGTTAAAAGGCATACTCGTAACTAAAAGTTATGGGTGATGGCAAAAAATAAATAAATAAAAATCCATTTAATACAAAAAAATAGTCAAATTAGTCTGAACTTGTTATTTTTATTGACAGAGAATTGGCTGTGGACCTCTCCCTTGAAAAGACCCGAGCAGATCATTGATGATTACAATTCCTATCAACTGACCTTTGTTGTATATTATGTCTCTGGGCCCTAAATGTTTTTGTTATTTTTAGCTTCCCATTAAAGACTGTGAACCCAACATTGAATACTCCATTACATAATATAATTCCTGATAAATTTGAACAAAATTAATTTTCTGCATATTCCCAATTAAGATTATAAACATACACTCTTGAACTCTTTTCTTGCAATCACTGGCCTTTTTACTCTCTATGCCTCCCTCAAAGTTCCCTGTCCATTACCAGATTTTTTTTCACATGAGGGCGAATGAAACTTACAAGATGCCGGCTCAGACGTCGCCCGGCCAAACAAGGTCTGCGTCAGGTGTTGGGGAACCAGAGCACCTTGACGAGAAATGGGCTACTGGAACAAGGCGAAGATGGGCAAGATGCGAGAACAAAGCTCTGTTGGAATGCTACTACTCCAGTGACCCGAGTCAGGGGTTACATGAACAGGACGTGGGGAAAAATGGATACTTCGAAAACCCGCAGTCCAAGCTTACGGCTAAGCAACTATTAGCTCAGTGTTCCAACATCCGCAAACGGCAACTGCTATCACAACTTGAGATTGACGAGGTACAACACAAAATATG
Source organism: Periophthalmus modestus (assembly GCA_019594935.1). NCBI lineage: Eukaryota > Metazoa > Chordata > Actinopteri > Gobiiformes > Gobiidae > Periophthalmus > Periophthalmus modestus. Next base: position 6,431,587 of record JAIEZT010000009.1, read on the forward strand.
GTACGGCAAGGGGGAGCCAGGACACCAGGTAGGAGGGGAGTTAACATCAACTCATCAACTCCCCCATCCAGAGATTGGGTATGAAGCCCCAATAAGCAGCGACTGACCTGAAAGATAAGATCATGGCCCGAATGAACACAAGGCAACCCCGACCTGATCCTAGAGATCCTTGGATACAAGAGCAACCATGGAAGCCATGAGAAACAATACCCACCATGGAAACGACGGAGGCTAAAATCAAGGCAGTGCGGAGAGAAGTGAGCCAACTGTCAGAGGCCCAGAGAGGTGCAATGAAAAAACAAATACCCAAGAAGTACAGCCAGAAGCCCATACTTGAAGCACTGGAAACTGCCAAACAAAGGCTCCAAGCCTTGGCCAGCCGCCTAAAGAGGTACACACGAGATAATGAATCCAGATGAATAAACCGTCCGTTCGCAACACAACCGGCGAAAGTGTACACTCAATGGCAGGGTAATAACACCAGAGTAGACCCACCAAGACTGGAAGCCGAACAGTACTGGAAAGGTATATGGGAGAAGGAGGCATCATATAACAGCACAGTGGCTGGTGGCTCTGAGAGAAGACCACAGCAACCTCCCTCAGCAGAATCCAGTCACCATCACAGTGGCAGACATTCCGGAAGTCTCAAGTATGAAAAACTGGACCGCACCAAGCCCTGACATGATCCACGCCTACTGGCTAAAGAAGCTCACTGCTCTCCATGAGCACAAATGAACCAGCTGCTAGTGGATGGGGCTCAACCTGAATGGCTAACTGAAGGGTGTACGATCCTGATCCAAAAGGATCCCTCAAAGGGTACAGTTCCATCCAACTATCGGCCAATAACCTGTCTCTCCACAACATGGAAGCTCATGTCAGGCATCATCACAGCTAAGATAAATGGGCACATGGATCAATACAAGAGCACAGCACAGAAGGGCATGGGCAAAGATACCAGGGGAGCCAAACACCAGCTCCTGGTAGACCGAACAGTCTCCCGAGACTGCAGAACCCGCAAGACCAACCTGTGCACTGCCTGGATTGATTACAAGAAAGCCTACGACTCAATGTCACACACATGGATCACTGAATGCCTGGAGCTATACGACATCAACAGGACTCTAAGAGCCTTCAGTGCAAACTCGATGAGGTTGTGGAAAACCACCCTTGAGGCCAATGGCAAGCCACTTGCACAAGTGACCATCAAATGTGGCCTATACCAAGGAGATGCACTGTCCCCACTGCTGTTCTGCATAGGTCTGAACCCCCTCAGACCCGCCAAATCATCAACAACACTGGCTATGGATACCGACTCAGGAATGGGGCAACCGTCAGTCACCTCCTCTACATGGATGACATCAAGCTGTACGCTAAGAATGAGCGAGATATGGACTCACTGGTCCACACCACCAGGTAGACATTGGAATGTCATTCGGACTTGAGAAGTGTAGCCGGATGGTGACAAAGAGAGGAAAAGTAGTCCACACAGAAGGGGTCTCACTCCCAGAAGGAACAATAACAGACATTCAGGGCAGTTACAAGTACCTTGGTATCCAACAAGCAAATGGCAACCTTGAAGAGAAAACAAGGAAAGCAGCCACGGCCAAATACCTCAGACGAGTAAGGCAAGTCCTAAGGAGTCAGCTCAATGGCAAGAAAAAAATCCAGGCAATAAACAGCTACGCCCTGCCAGTAATCAGATACCCAGCAGGAATCATAAGCTGGCCAAAAGAGAAGATACAAACCACAGATGTTAAGACCCGAAAGCTCCTGACCATGCATGGCGGGTTCCATCTCAAATCTAGCACCCTGAGACTGTACGCGAGCCGTAAGGAAAGAGGCTTAGGACTAGTAAGTGTGAGAGCCACAGTCCAGGATGAAACATCCAAGATCCACAAGTACATCCAGGACAAGGCCCCAACAGATGACGTCAACGAATGCCTCAGACAGTGGAGTACAGAGGAAGAGGAGCTGGAGGAACCATCATGGAAGGACAAGCCCCTGCATGGGATGCACCACCGATACATAACTGAAGTGGCTGATATCAAATCCTACCAATGGCTTGAGAAAGCTGGACAGAAGGACAGCACAGAGGCACTCATCCTGACTGCACAGGAGCAGGCCTTGAGCACAAGAGCGATAGAGGCCCAGATCTACCACAGCACACCAGACAAGACCCAAGGTGTAGGCTGTGCAAAGAGGCCCCAGAGACAATCCAGCACATAACTGCAGGGTGTAAGATGCTGGCAGGGAAAGCATGCATGGAGCGGCATAACCAAGTGGCGGGCATAGTGTACAGAAACATCTGTACAGAGTACGGACTGGAAACCCCCAGGTCAAGGTGGGAAACACCTCCAAAGGTAGTGGAAAATGACCGAGCTAAGATCCTGTGGGACTTCCAGACACAGCCTGACAGAATGGTGATGGCGAACCAACCCGACATAGTGGTGGTGGATAAACAACAGAGCAAAGCCGTCGCAGTACCAAGCGATGGGAACATCAGGAGAAAGGAAAATGAGAAACTAGAAAAACACCATGTGTCAAAGAAGAGCTGGAGAAGGCCTGGAAGGTGAAGGCATCAGTGGTGCCCATGGTTGGCGCACTCGGGGCAGTGACCCCCAAACTGGAGGAGTATCTACAGTAGATCCCAGGAAAAAACATCAGACATCTCAGTCCAGCAAAGTGCAGTACTACGAACAGCAAAGATACTGCGCACAACCCTCAAGCTCCCAGGCCTCTGGTAGAGGTCCCAAGCGTGGAAAAGAGGGGAGATAAGACCACCCGCGGAGGAAAGAGCAGGAGATTTTTTTTTTTTTTTTTTTTTATATGTATATATTTTTTAGACATATATCTTAAATGTAATTATGTTAACTATATTTTAGTGAAAGAGTAGTTTGAAACAAGTTTGCCATGGAAATAGGTAGGTGTCATGCTATACTGTGGAATATACTGTGGAACAGAAGGAGGTCCTCTTTCAGGTCAAATAAGACACAGTATAAATGCATGTTTTTCTATGGATTTCAGTGCAATAAACATATCAATAAAAAAAAAAAACAAACAAAAAAACAGACAAAACAAAATAAAAATGCATACATGCTATTCAAATTACATGTAGCCTGGTTTTGCAATGCCGTAGATTATTAGACGTGAAACACTGTCATTAAGTTTCAGGCGGAGAAAGAGCTGGCGTGGTGCAGGTCTTCTGTGTTTTTTATTACTTAATGTTTTGGAGTAATAAAAACATGTGAGTGGATAAATGCAGGACACATAAGTTCACTATAAACTTTGCAACATTCAGGGCAGAGCAATAACAGCAAGTTACACAGCATACCTTTAACTTTGTAATTGTCTCCTTTACTTTTTCTTTTTGTGTTTTCTTTGTGTTTTTTTGTGAATACACCACAGACACATTTTGACAACATTTCTCACATTCATTGATCATTAATCTTAAATTCTCATTTTGTTTTCGGTAGCTGCTTCCATTGTGAAATATAAGTCTCTGACTATAGACCATAATTGTACTAACAGGCAATGTGGTTATGTTTTATTGTAAATGCTCAAGAACTTTTAAAACACATGACTGGGACAACAATTAACCTAGGTGGAGCATTGCCGGCAATGTTCAGGTAGAGTTTCTTGAGTACACTTAATTTGACAATAACAAAACAAAATAAAAACAAACTGGAGAAAAAACCCCTAAGACTGTTCAAAGTACATGTGGCCTGGCTTTGTAATGCCGTGGATTATCAGATGTGTGTCATTAAGTTGGAGGCAGTGAAGGAGCTGCCGTGGCACAGGTCTGCTGTGATTGGCTGCTTTGGTGCACCATATATTTCATAGGATTTATAGTTGCCCTGCGCCAGCATTAATAATGGAGACTGGAGAAAATATGGCCCCTCTTTGTACAACAGTCGGCAGCTGCAAAACAAATCCTTTTGTCTTGCTTTGCGCTTTTACGAGTTACGCTTTCCTTTATTCATTACGCACCTTTTTGTATAGGCGCTTTGATGTATAATTGTATAGGAAGCACGAATGAATTGACAAATCAATCATCTAAACAGCAAACAATAGCGTTTTATTCACCACTCAATGCCGCAGTTAATAGAACATAATGACATTGGAAAGAGCGCAACATGGAAAAAGCGGTCAGAAAGGGATTTTACTACACACAAACAACACTCTTAACCCTGCTTGATATGACAAAAGAAGTACTCATCTACAAGGTTTGAACATTGGGCTACATTGGGGTTCGATCCCCTGCTTGTATGGCCATAAAAAAGCCCAAGGTAGCCAGGCTATTTCCACTTTTATAATGGCAGGAACCACGTGTGCAGTTTGGAGGTCACAGAGGGAGGGAGGTAAAGCAGGACTGACAGGAGGAAATGCATTGGAAAAGGTTTTGTAAGGCCCAGCATGAGTATAAAGTGACACACAATGTACTATACACCACTGGTAGGGACATTATGTTGTGGGTTTAGTGGATAATTTAAAGACAGGAACACACGGAAGAACAGAGCAAGTATTAAACAGTAGGTATCTGGCAAAAGTGAATCCATTTACATGATATTAAGGCAGGAATGCACACTGAAATATATGTAGAAATGATATGGCAATGATAACGAAATTGTGGTTGTCGAAAGTATAGAAAATTAGATACTTCGATATTACAACTAGTATCAAAAATAGATACTCATTTGGATCCTAAAAAAGTCAAATTCACAGGACAGAAATGAACCTTTCTTGAATAGATTTAGTATGATCTTGAGATATATATATATATATATATATATATATATATATATATATATATATATATATATATATATATATATATATATATATATATATATATATATATATATACACATACATACATACACACACACACGCACACACGGAATCAGTATTGAGTCCATTCCTTAGTATCAAAATTGCGTTTGGAATTTAAACAAAAACCTGCTCTCCTCACTCTTACACTCAAGATAATAGCCTAATTGTACTTTTTCATACATTTCCTAAAATACTTTGAAGTGCTATGAGGCTTGAGGTTTACACACAGAAAAAAATGGTCAAACTTTGATAATATGGCTGTGGAAATAATCTAATTTATATTTGATATTCAGTCATTTCTAATCATCAGAGATTAATTGAGAAGTCCATAGCCAATCGTCTGTTGGTAAAAGCATTTGATTTGGAGTTATTTTGTATGTATTCAAGGAAAGCCATATTTATTTGTTGTAATGGGACAGAATCAAATCAAAAGTGATCAATCAAGAAAAATTGTGTGTTTTTTTTTTTTATTTCTTTTTTTTCAGATCACCCATAGGTAGCGTTGTCCTAATACTAAAATTTGAAACTCGATTTTGATGCTAAGTAGCAGACTTGTTACTCAATACTGATTCTGTTAAAAAAAGTAATTTCTTTTATATTACCATGTGGTGTTATATTTATGTATGTCCCTCAGCAGGTATGTTCCATAGTGGTGCCTGGGCGTATACTAGTCTATGTGAACCCATACTTGCTCTGATACAGCCAAAGATCATTCCAAAACTATTCAGGAAAAGTTCATTTCTGTCTTGTGAATATTACCTTTTTTTTTCAAAACCTGTTCACCTGTGAGTATCTTGTTTCGATACTAGCTTTAATATTGATTAGTATATGATTTTTGATACTTTTGGCAACCCTACCCATAATTGTCGTATTTAGTAACATGTTCAACATGTTCACACTACCCCGTGAAAGATCAACCCTTACCTCACGTCACCTTGTCTTATGAGACCCTCTGCACTTTGCTCCATTTGTAGTTTCCTGCAGGAGAGGAACTGTGTTCATTGCTAGTCATGGGTCTCAGCGGGTGATGCCCATGACTAATGTAACCACACACACAAACAGCAAAACCAAATTGTGTTACCATGATGAAAAAGCCCCTGCATTTGCCCGTCTATTCACAACAGACAGTGTGCACAAGGGCAGATCTGGTAGAGAGATATTGGGCTCACGGAAAGGCCAATTATTATTATTATTACACGGGGTAGTTTGGAGTGTGTGAAATGGCAATATGAACAAAGTGCTAATGGCAAAACATAAAACAGAAGGCATGGAGAGATGCAGAATGGACCACACAATAACGTGTTGGCCCTATCTGGCAATCCTGCACAAACGTGAACTCTGTATATATTTTAGCTTACATGCTATTTGCTAAAGACATGAGAAACAAATTTATCTGAAACTGGTTTGATATTTTTTACTGGGTCAAAAATGTCAACAAAACAACCTACCAGTACTACTATTACTACTGCCACTACTACTACTATACTACTACTACTACTACAGTACTACCAGTACTACTACTACTACTACTACTACTACTACTACTACTACTACTACTACAACTACCAGTACTACTACTACTACTACTACTACTACTACTACAACTACCAGTACTACTACTACTACTACTACTACTACTACTACCACCACTACTACTACTACTACTACTACCAGTAATACTACTACTACTACTAATGACAATTCATATATCGTAATTAGAATATCTAGTTCAGCCAATGAGAAATAAAAATGTATAAAAACAATACAAAAGTCAGTAAATTAGATATTGTGAATTGGATGAATTGTAAATATTATGCAAGTGTGTGCAAAGCTTTTCATTTGAAGTCGCAAGTTTTCCTTTCCAGATATCCGTATATATAACAGAAAATACATTTAAAATATCTATTTGTGACAAATTTGTGCTATGAAGTAGAAACAATACAACTTTTTAAACACCTCTGTAGTAATAAAACAAATGACGTCTCTAAGTGTTCTTTTAGTGGCAATAAAAACTAAAATAAGGTTATGGGAATTGTGAGTGGGATTTTCCATTTGTTTCAATTGTTCGTCACACAATGCCCTGCCAGTCTCGGGACAGCACTGGGAGAATACTGGACCTGCTTCAGACAGACATGCAACCTTGAGCCAAAACAGAGGCAATCCCAAAAGAACAACAGAATAATGCAATATAAAAAGAGCGGTAGTGACACAGATCAACAGGAAACGGACATATCTGGGTAGATGAGTTCATGGTGGAATTACACAGTTGGTGAATCCACAGTCTCCACATGCATGTTGTCATTGTGTAATTATAATGTACTATTTGTTACTACATAATTGTCTGGGGTAATAACTGAAATTACCAAATTAAACCCAATGGGATGTCATAATTTTGTGGCTATGGTGATAGTTAAGTTTCATTCAAAAGTTATGTGACTCACTCTCTAACAGACCACACATGGCCACAGAATATTTGGTTTGGATTGTAAAAAATACTATATTATTACTGTGGTAGTGGAAATCAATCTTGACGGCAGTGGGTACATTTACATGGTCAGTAAATTTCTGGTAACTAGAATAATGTGACAACCCAATAATTAGATCAGATTTTGGTCTTTACATGCATAAAAGAAATCTGATCAAAAACACCTGGTGACGTGTCAGTTAAGAGTAACTTGAGCATTTGGAAGACATAGTACAATGACGTAAAAAGACTTTAATTTTTGTCTTTGCTTCACTAGTTTGGTCTTTTTTGATATTTTTCTTGTCAAAGCCAGAGCAGGTATAAACAATTAGAAAGAGATAAGATAAGATTACTCATAACCAACTCCAGAAATCAGATAATGATCAAATTTTTTGTACATGTGAACATATTCACTGTGAGACGGAACCTTATAAAGTTTAAGCAAAAAAAGCACTCTAGGAAGTGATGTTTCTTGACTCATTTACAATACACTCTGTTCACAGCAGGACACTAGCAAGATCACTGTCTCAAAGCTAACAGTCACAGTTCTATTAAAATCGGAAAATATAAAACAATCTATAAAAATCCAAATTAATTAAACTAAATACTACCCAATTATTTTTACATGTAGAATACTTCAGTTTGTGGTGTTGGTTTAATATTTATTATGCCTCAAAGTTAGCGTTAGTGTTAGCACTACAACACAAACATCTCTCCAGAGTACAGGAGTGTCCTCCGATGTATTCATTTAATTTGTGTAGTTTTAATTTGTGTAGTTTTTAACATGTTGTCAGTGACATCCATCTGCAGCTCTCCATCCACTGCCTTAACTTTAACTTTTAACTAAGAAATACAATAATATAGTATCAATATTAAATTAGAAATGACTGCTGTAGTCTTGCAGTTAAATACTTTACTCTGGGTATGGGAAAGGTCAAAGCATTATTCAGCTATCAATATAGTTCACTACTCCTCTGACAGACTGAAGTTTTAACCTGTTCAACAATAAATCACTTTGCTATTACCAACATGATGGCAATGTTTTTCATCCATTACATAAAAAGCTCTTGTTTTGTTTTCTTAGCTTCTTCACTATTTATGCAACTTGACAAGACCTGTGAACTATGGAGTCATTTACTTTTCCCTTAATGACTTGCCTTGTTTAAATTGCTTCTGGGGCTGTCTCAAACATACAAATAAATAACGTCTCCCTAAACATGAGCTGCAGGTCAGTGGTCCAGTTGCCGACAGAAAAACTCAGTGAAATAAATGCGGATGGGAAAAGACATAGTTTATTTGTCGTTTAACAAGGAACATCACAATGCCCTTGAGCCAAGCACTTAGTCTCCCACTGACTGTGGCTGGTGTACACAAGCAAAGAACGCAACTAGGAGGAAAATATAACACTTTGTAGACAGAGAAAAGGTGTACTTACTTTTCTGGATGCTCTTGAAATCAGTGTCTAGGTTATAAAGGGATTGCTGTGCTGAAATACAGTATTTTTTTATGAGCAAGAGGAGCTAAATTATTTCAGTTAAGATGAAATATTGATGTTATAGAGGTGATCAGTGTGGCAAGCTATGGATTGAATAAGGAATTGGCATTTATGGGGGTAGATTTTGTCATTAAATCAACATATCATTAATAAAGATCAAAAACCTCACAAAGTTTCAAACAGGGAACAATTATGTAGTATCTTTTAAGGAGACTTAAGTCACAAGTATTTATTACTTGCATTAATTGAGATGTTACGCATAAATCAAATACTTTAAAATTTTTGAAGCACATTCACACATGTTTGAGTAATCCTGAAAATGGTCTCTCATTTTCTCAAAAGCCCAAAATGCTCTGGTGCAACTGTTGATGTCATGAGGTGGTGCCCTCCTACTCCTGTGTTAGTAGTAGTAGTTTTACAAGTCCAAACAATGCATAATATCATACCTTTAAAGGTGCTATACCGAATTTTTACAGTCGTAATAAAGTCACTTAATTTATTCCTCACTTTCCTAACATATTCCTAGCATCCTTATATCTGTACTGGGGCAAAATATATTTTAATTTATTACATGAACTAATCGGGTACTGCCCCTTTAATGAGACTATACGCTCATATAATTTGAACAACAGAAAAAGATACTGTGCCGTCTATACAGTCACCTATATACAATGCAGCCTTTGTGACAGAGGTGTTAAGGGAATAGCTTTGGGCCTTGTTCTTGGCTAACACTCCACTATTAAACATTAAGCCTTTTCATCACAGAACACAAGGCTATTACAAACTTAATAGCCAACTGTAAAAACCCCATATTTAAGCAAGACAAATCCCTCTCATTATAATTAAATCTTAGTATAAAGGCACACTCCGCCCACTACAACAATTGGCTCGCATTTTGCCTTGAAGAATTCTGCAGCACCCCGTTGATATGGTTCTCCAATCCTTAGGGAGAAAGTCTGTTGTTGTTTGCTAACACACAAAAATACGCACCCACACGCATACACAGAGCAGTCACTTGGAAACTAACTTTTGTAGCTTGATAATTGTTTTTAGGCTAACATAATTCTGCTAGCGGAGAGACAGCTAACCCATAACCATGAATCAATGAAATGGTAATGGAAGTCGTGGCGAAAAGGCACATTCAAACTCGCCGTGGCAACACTACACAAGCAAAACGCTCTCCCTCACCTCTCGTATCCTGCCCTACAATGTCCATAAATCTTTTTCTAATTTTTTCTACCTCAAATCCAAGCTTATGCAGCCATTTGTTCTCCTTCACAATTTTTTACTTGAATAAAAATGTCTTAAGGTGAAACAAACAAACCAATGAAAGCGCAATTGAGTTAGCTAACCCCCGCAACCATCATTTCCACTCGCCCCAACTCTAAGCTAGACAGGTAAGCTATTAATACATGCATCATTGCTAATGAGAGGGTCTTGTGAGGCACTAGGATCACTGCTATGAGGTTGTTTTTTCTTGCGATTTTTCACCCTGTCCCATTTTAACCGCGCCGCTTCAAACTTAATTTCCACCTCTGAAGCATGCTAATTGCTAGCTGCTGCCGCCTTATAAACATCAACAAAGTTTTCTCATTTGGAGGTGCACAGCGCTGTAATGTGCGCTCATTGATCGTATGGGGAGAGTGGAGTGCCCCTGGCTGTTAACAATCCCAATGGCTTTGAGATGGGAGTCAAAGTGGAGCAGGTGTGAGTGGTAAACATACGAGTTCATTGAAGATGTAGGAGCTACAATATGGTTACAAATTTGAATATAACAGATGAGTAATGCCAATGTATAATGGTCACATTTGTAAAGCGACTTGAAGGTGGAAAAATCTCTATATATCAAGGAACCACTCACCCATTCACACCCCAGTGTACAAAGACACTGGGGGCGAGATGGGTTAATTGTCTTGCCCAAGGACACAACAACAGCATTCATCTGTGGGAGCTGGAATCGCACCGCCAACCTATGGGTCAGCAGATCTGACCGCACAACCAATGATGTCTATGTCGAGAACAGGATTTGAATCTCTGACCTTCAAGTCAGTGGACAAACAAACCAAGTGAGCTACTGTTGCCCAATGCAATAATAAGCTAACCTAGCATGTTGTGAAATAGATGATCTATAACTTCTCCGATCAAAATCCCAATTGGTGACATTTACATAACTTAACTTATAACTTTCAATCTATTATTTCTCTTTCCCTATTGATAAAAATTTAGTTTTTATCTGTGCTGATAAATTGACTTGGTTTGCTGGTTATGGTGTCTATTCATATGATTTCAAATGTTTAATGCACTAAATAAAAAAAAATAAAAAAAAACAAAAAAAAAACGAAACTAGTGAACTAACAACTATCATTTTCAAACTGATCTCTTCTCACATTTGCAATTATATAAAATCCAGACTATCTAACTTTCTAGTTCAGTGTTTCAGCTTAATATTTTGGCTATGTAATCAATAATACGGATCCACAACATAGTGAAATATTATTCTATCACTGACTGCTTGTTAAAGAAAGTGTGTTTGGTTATTACTGACATAGGAAAAAAATAAAAAAAAGTATATATGAAAAGACTTGATTACCAACTAAATGTGTAACTAACAAACAAGCAATTACATTAAGGTTCACTATGTAACTTTTCTGGTGAAGCTCGTCTCCATAGAGGTGATTTTGCTTTACCTGGAATATCCCACAGTATGGCATTAAACATATACATTTTACATTTATTCAACTACACATTTTGTTACTTGCTTAAAAATATCTTTACAAACATGCATTCTTATGGTTCACCTCTCCACAGATCTGATCTGTAACTTTGCCTGATGGCATTACATGCTTGTGTCCATGGAGATATACAGATAATGCCATATATTCCAGGCAAAGCAATAACATTTTTGTGGAGACAAGCAGAAAAGTCACATAGTGCAACTGTAACTATGTATGAAAACAACTCTAAAGTTCATCTTTTTTATACTTAACCTCTATTTTGAACTTAATGAAGGGCATGTACAAAAGCGTGTGATGTTCCTCTATTACAAAATGTCTGTTCCCAAATGTCTGAAAAACAAATCCTTTAGTACTTTTTAGCTGCTCCAAAACGAGGACTTAGCGGCAATTGGTCACACTTAAGTGAATACCCAGCTATGTTCAACTAAGCCGAATATGCTGATTCTGTGCAATAAACCTATCCATTTGTCATAGCAGATTAATTTTAGCTCCATCGTGGAAACCCATTCTGCCTGCTTGAATGAGTTTTTTTTCATCCTCCTTAAAATCCAATGAGCTCTTAAATGTCAGGGGTACAAGGAGGCAAGGTTATGGCATATTCACAAGAGGCACTGCGAAGGAGAGAAAGTCCATCAAAAGAACTCCGAGTTAGTGATTCTAATTATAACCTGCTTCTGTTATAAAAACTGTAGCATGAAAGCCAGGTATAATATGAAATTAGCAAGTGTATAGGTAATAATAAACTGGCACTACATGAGGTCAATTAAGAGCTACTCAGAAACCATGGCAACAGATGCATATATAGAACTAAAAGCCGCAGTAAACAATGTAATTACAGGTAGAGACTGGTAATCCTTGAAAACATGGTTAGTAGTAGTAGTGTAGTGTAGTTTTATTATACTTTTAATATAGTACTTGTAGAGTTTCTAAGTAATAGTAAATGTTAATAATATATGTAAATAGCAATATGCAAACATTACAATATTTCAAAAAGCTCAAAGTCAAATTAAATATAAAGCATAGCATATAGAAGACAGTCATGATCTAATTTAATAAGATATGGGCGACAGCAGCTCAGTTGGTAAGCAGTTCATTCTCTGATCCAAAGGTTGGATGTTCGAAACACACTCTCGGAATAAAACATCATTGGTAGAGCAGTCCACCTCCCACAGATGAATACTGTTATTGTGTTCACCCCCATTGTCTGTGTACAGTGGTGTATGAATGTGTGTTTGTGAATGGGTGAGTGGTTCCTTGATGCACAGCGCTTTGAGTGTCTCGAAGGTGGAAAAGCGCTATATTAAAAACATCTTCTCTGAATGTGAGAATCAATATTGTAAAATGAACATGCTAAATCAGATTACATATATAGTAGTATACAGTGTGGATTTAACCTGTACTGGTAGAATGAAATGGTAAGGTATGCAATTTGGATTATTTTAAACATGTAAAGCTATTAATACACTGTCGCCACTGCTGCCATTGTCATTCAGGTTGTGATATTTTGTGTGGGGCTGCCGATCTTGACAGAAAATTTAAAGCCTCCCATAGAATTGGTGCTTTGCTGATTTTACCATTTTAAACAAATCAGCATAGTTTATATCATATTTTGGAAGGAAATTTTTCTCAAATTCTCCATAAAAAAATGGGATTCTCGCTTAACCAGGAGTTCCATCACAAAAACGCACTGTTTAGTAGCATTTTGAGGCAAAAGTGGACATTTATTGAGTTTTTGCGAATATATAAAATCACCTTTGTAGCTGCATTGGGAAAAATGTATAGAAGCATGGATGTCATTCTTCTCCATGGCAACCTCCAAGAACCTCCACTCACCCACACACTGCCATTACATGCACAAGGTGGGTGAAGTGTTTTGCCCAAGGACACAACAAAGTCCAAATTTCAAAGTCCAAATTTCCAGTTATAAGACTAGTGTTTCCGTAACATGCCATACCAACTACACACTTGTTCCTGTTTTATTCAAAGGAAACATGGTTTAATACGCTCCAGTGACCCTTGTGTGATTATTTCCAGTATTTGATCTTGTAAGTGGACCTGTCTGTGGCGTTTGTGTGCTGTGAAAAACTGTGTGCACTGGACAAGTGAGTAAAACCTGCACTTATGATGGTGAATGAAGTGTGGATGAGACCTGCTCCCTCAGCTCAGAGCCCATGAGAGACATTCAAGAGTCACAGAGCTCAGATCAGTGACAGGTAAAGGATGGAGAGATGGAGGGAGAGGGGGCTGGAGGGAGGGACAGAGATGGAGGGAGGGAGGAGGGAGGGAGGGGGAGAGGGGGAGGGAGGGAGGGGGAGGGAGGGAGGGGAGGAGGGAGGGAGGGAGGGAGGGGGGAGAGGGAGAGGAGGGAGGGAGAGAGGGGGAGAGAGAGAGAGAGGGGGGGGGGAGGGCGGGAAAGAAGGAAGGAGAGCGAGGGCGAGAGGGAGCGAAAGACAGTGGAAGGTAGGGATAGACAGGGAAAGGGAGCGAGAGCAGAGCTTGAGACAGAGACGATCATTGCTTTTTACTGGGACATCATGGGACAGACACAGCCCCCTCCCAACTTTTCAGTCTTATCATGCAAGTGTTGAAGAACGCATAGTTTCTGCACATTTACCATATACTTTACAATTATCATCATTTTAAAGAGGTTTAAACTGCCACAGAGCAAATATCTCTACAATTTTGTGTTTTCCATGAAAAGTCACACTTTTATTTACCACATGAGTTGTAAAATGGTCAATACATTGACAAGGTTAGAAATAATGATATTTATTTGAAATAATAATTTTTTCCTTCAAACTTTGCTTTAGTCAAATAATCCTCCATTTGCAGCAATTACAGCAATTGCAATTACAATTTGTTGAGGTAATGTGGAGAAATTTCACCCCACACTTCTAGAAGCCCGTCCCTCAAGTTGGATTGGCTGGATGGGCACTTCTTGCGTACCATACGGTCAAGCTGCTCCCACGACAGCTCAATGGGGTTTAGATCTGGTGACTGCGCTGGACACTCCGTTACAGATAGAATATCAGTCTCCTGCTTCTTCTCTAAATAGTTCTTGCACAATTTGGAGGTGTACTTTGGGTCATTGTCCTGTTGTAGGATGAAGGTCAGCATCCCGGGGTCGCCTCTTCACTGTAGATGTTGACAATGGCTTTTTGCAGGTACTATTTAATGAAGTTGGGTCTATTTCTCAAACTAGAGAATCTAATGCATCTTCTTGCTTAGTTGTGCAGGGGGCCTCCCACTTCTCTTTCTATTCTGGTTAGAGCCTGTTTGTGCTGTTCTCTGAAGGGAGTAGTACTCACCATTGTAGGAAATCTTCAGTTTCTTGGCAATTTCTCATATGGAATAGCCTTCATTTCTAAGAACAAGAACGGACTGTCGAGTTTCACATGAAAGTTCTCGTTTTCTGGCCATTTTGAGCTTTTAATCAACCCCACAAATGTGATGCTCCAGATACTACTGATGCTACTTTTATATCTTCTATAACCAGCTAAACGGTGCTAACATGATTGAACAAGGGTTTACTAATCACATATTAGCCTTCTGACACAATGAGCAAACACATTATACCATTAGACACTGGAGTGATAGTTGCTGGAAATGGGCCTCTATACACCTATGTAGATATTGCACCAAAAACAGACATTTGCAGCTAGAATAGTCATTTACCACATTGACATAGAGTATAGAGTGTATTTCTGATTAGTTTAAAGTTATATTCATTGAAAAAAAATGTGCTTTTCTATCAAAAATAAAGAGATTTCCAAGTGACCCCAAACTTTTGAACGGTAGTGTATATATACATCAAATTTCATTCAACATTATGGTAATTAAAAAAAAAAAAACACACATCTGAGAAAGACTGAACAGAAATGCCCCCTAAAAGAAAATCGTATTCCACTGAGTCTGATGACAGCCACGCAAAAGCGGAAGTGGTGCTTCATCAACCTCCGGAGTTGATGGAGTTGGCGAAGTTGTTCAGAAGCGACACGGAGAATGAAGAATTCAATGGATTTTGTGATTTGGAGTGAGATCAAGAGTAAACTTGTTAGCCTGTTTTTGGTGCTTTAGTTATCTGATTAACTGTTCATATCTTACGTTAACATACCAGACACATATTTAGTTCACTGTCTATGCTTCATGTAGCTGAATAAATATAAATGTGTTACATTGCGTGCGGTACTGCTATTCAGCCTCTTGCTCTCTATTTTATTGTTGTTATTATAACTATTATGGGTTTTATGGCTGGTGCTACTTATAGTCTGGAAAATACAGTAGTTAGTCTGGAACCCAGGAGAGAGAGATAAAAACTGGGAGGTAGGGGAAGGAAGTAAATGAAGGTAATTCAGATGTTTAGAATAATGCTGCATCTTGGAGAAGTAATGCCTCACTGGCCTCACTGCGCCTGGTCCAGCTGCATTTGCAGTGTCAGTTTTGTTGCAGAATGACACAATCACACTCAGAGCAGTGCTCTGCTGTGCTGTTGCAGTGTTGTGGACCTTTGAAATCTGCATGTGCGAGACCACATGTTCATGTGATAATTAACCACTCATCAAGGGAAAAGGCTAGAAATAATCCCAATGGAAGAAATCCGGAGCTCCTCACATTGCTTTTAATTATACAATATTCCTCTAGCCACTGCACCAGATCTGTACCGCATGCACTCAACCACGACTAAACCACTTATTTTATTTGTTTTTCATGGATGTAAAAAGATATATATGATCATTTTATCTAAGTTCTGCTTATCACACCAGCTGACCTGGCTTTGTGTTCCTACCCTATGTGGGTCGTTGTCATGTGCTCTTCGTCGCTGGTCCAGATCTTCATACGGAGGAACCATCCCGTCTCTGCGAGCCTGCTGGTACTCCCTCCTCAGCTGCTGAATCCTGTCCACACTGAAACCACAAAACATTCACAAATCAGTGAATATAGCAAATTCTTCATTGTGAATACTGATGATTATTTACTTTGCATACAACTGTGATCTCTTGAGTTTAACCTTTGACTTATGGCTGGGCGTTATGGCAAAAAAAATAGTAATCACGTTTTTCCCTCCTCTTATTGATCAATCATGATTTCCAATTTTATTCTGGCTTCCTAAAAATAAATACACTCACTTTTGATTTTAATTTCCTAAACATAATCAATACAGGCTTTTAATAATTGCCATTTAAGACAAAAAAGATACACTACCTCCAAATTCTGAAACTCCAAACTGCATGCTTTTACTTACAGAGGATCAACCTCTTGATTAGAAAGACCCAAGCTGATCATTGACAATTAGAAATCTTGATCTCAATTCAAACTTAATTAACTATCCAGCTAGGCCTGGCACAATAATTACTATATCGACTTGTCGTTCCTTACATGTTAGATGGAACAATACTTTTTGAGGGTTAATTTTTATTATGAGCACTTTTTATTTGTACTGGAGCGTTATTTTTCCTGTTCTGTGATAAGATTTGAGAGGTAGAGGGTTGAATAAATAACTTCTATGACTCATTATATATACAAACTAATTACAAAGTGATTAGTTTAGCTATTTACTTAATATTACAGTTTATATTTTTTTGTAAAATATTGTACATCTATAATATTGTTAAGATTTAAGATATTTTTAATCCTGCTACTTAATGTGCCAGTGGAATATAGTAGTTTCAATATTCTTGTTTATCGTCTATACGCCCCATTACAGACAAGATAGTAAAACCAAAATAGCAACTACTATGTGAACAATTCAACTTCAAGAAAACCAATCCTTAAATATAGTGAACCTAAAACATGCAAAATCCATGAGTCTCAGAGTGACAAAAAAATAGATAAAACAACCCAACTTGGTCTACATCATGAGTGAAAACCAAGATCAAACAAGGACCAAACCAGGGCAAGTGTGAATGCAGCCTTCACAAGACATGTCATTTACATACAGTTTATTATGATCCACCCACTCAGTTCAAAAGCACAAGGTTAAATGTTAGTTATGTTTTTCTTTTCTGTTTAAAGTTTATAGAAGCAGCTGAACTTAATGATAATATTAAGCACTAATGAGCTGAAGGAGACATTCTCATTACCAGCCCAAAACACAATGAACTACTGCAGAAAAATCCATCTATGCTAATACATGTGGTAATTAGCTAATGAAGCTAGCAGAAGGAAAACAGCAGTTACACAACTGGCACTAAACTAAACAGGGAAATGTTTTTGGCCTTGTTAACTCAACCTGGATCATGCTGTGCCTTGGAACACACTGGATATTCTAAAAAGTTTCCTACATTATGCAAATTTGACTCTTCTGAGTTTTAAGCCATGTTAGAATGTTGTTACCTCACCAAAAGATACATGGAGTTATGCTTTGTTTCATACACATGTCAGAGTAACCCTTTATTATTAGTCTGTCTACATCGCCAAAGCTAGAATCTGGTACAAGCATCTCTGCCATTGAGCCTAATGTTATTGTACATTGTCCTACCAAATAAATTAATAAATAAAATAAAATGTTTAGAACGCAAAACAACAGTGCGTAAAATGCATACACATTACGCATGGATTTCTGAATCCACTAGGCTTTGTTTACACACTTGTCAAGCTCCGTCTGTTTAGGGAAAAGGATGGCATGCCATACATGGTTGTGTATGTGGCTGTAAGTGGAAAATGTCACTAAACGTGTGTAATGTAATTGGTTGAGTCTACAAGGGGGAGAGTGGGGTGTAAACTTTCAGTCATCTGTAGCACTTATTCGCTTTATGCGGCTCCAGTAACCCACAACCCCAGCTTATTGGCTAATATTGGTGTCAATCAGAAGCTAACACGTGTGTTAAGCACTGAGAAACGAAGTTGGTGCTGTCAAGAAATGCAAAAAAGTGACGCAATAGATTTCACGTTTAGAATACTTTCCAGCAACAGGTTGGGCATGGAGGATCTAACTTATTTTGTGTACATAATTTCTTCACAGGATTATATTCTCTGGACCTGTACGGAACAAATGAGACCAACTTTCTGGGAATTTGTTGATGTTTGACAGAATCAGAGTCCTCAAAGGTAAGTGAAGGCCAAATCAAAATTTTTGGCTTTTCTGTAAAAACGGCTTTCGTGTCAGCACTGTGGTGATTGCAGGTGAAAATGACTGACATATTCAGAAAGACGAGCACCGTAGCTTTCATTTGATGTGTAGATTGTTTTTGTGGGTAGCGCTCAAGTATATGTACATTGCTGTAGATTTATAAAGTAGGGGCGCCCCTGGCTAGAACCTTAACAGGTTAATAATTATTGTAATAATATTGTTAATTGCGATTATTTTGGTTGCAATAAATTTTAATATTGTTCCATCCCTAATACCAATGTGCGTCAATGGGAAAGAAAAGAAAACAAAAAAACTGCTGCGTTTTCAAATTAATAAGAAATAAAAACAAATATATGCAGCTGACTGAAGCCAATTTATCACACCAAATAAGAAATACTGCCACATATCCATTACCTTATAACACTGTCAACACAAGGGTCACAGTAGGTCACACAAGGGCTGGCTAAATTAATTTGCTTTGTTGCATCACAAGTTTAGATAAATGGAGAAAATTAGAGTTTGACATTTTGTTCAAAGAAGAGGAAGGCATTTCTCTGAGGTTATTACTCACCACTAGGAGTGGTGTAGTGCCTTAAAACTACTACCACCACTGCCACATATTCTACTGAAACTACTCCAAAGCATTACTACAATAACTACTACTACAACTATACTTCTACAACTACTACTATTACTACTGCTACTGCTGCTACTATACCCAACTGATTACATGACAAGAATAATATCAATCCATCCATCTTTGTCCAGGGCTGGGTCGCGAGGGCAGCAGTCTTCCCAGACTTCCCTCACCCTGGACACTTCCTCCAACTCCTCCAGGGTGACCCCCAAGGCGTTCCTAGATCAGCAAAGAGACACAGTCCCTCCGCTCTCCTTCTGGTGTGACATGCCCAGAACACCTCACAGGGAGGCGTACAGAGCAGATGTGAAAGCCACCTAAGCTGGCTCCTCTTGATGTGGAGGAGCAGTGATTCTACTCCTTGTGGAGTAAACTTATTTCAACCACTTGTATCCGTGATCCTGTCTTTTCAGTCATTACCCAAAGCTCATGGCCATAGGTGAAGGTAGGAACGTAGATTAACCGGTAAATCGAGAGGTTTCAACTTAGCTCAGCATCACAGTCTGATACAGCAACTGCAGTACTGCAGATACTGCACTGATCTGCCTGTCAAGCTCACGTTCCAGCCTTTCCCCACTCATGAATAAGAACCCAAGATATTTGAACTCCTCCACTTGAGGCAGGAAGTCTCCACCCACCATGAAAGGGCAAGCCACCTTTTTCCGGTTGATAACCATGGGCTTGGATTTGGAGGAGCTGATTTTATCCCAGCCGCTTGATACTTGGCTGCAAAAAGCCCCAGTGCATGTTGCAGGTCCTGGTTTGATGAAGCCTTCAGGACAAAATCATCTGCAAATAACAGAAATGAGGTCCTGTGGTTCCCAAACCAGATCCATTCCTGTCTCTGATTGGGTCTAGAAATTACCAAAGGGTAGTCCAACATGCACTGGAAACAGGTCTGACTTACTACCAGCAATGCAAACACACTCCGGTCATACAAGGGAAAGGACAGCCCTTTGCAAAGAGCCCTGGACCCCATACTTCCAGAGCACCCCCCAAAGGACACAACGAGGGACATGGTCAAATGCCTTTTCCAGATCCATAAAGCACATGGACCGGTTGAGTAAAGAAAAAAATCAGCCGACACAATAGAGAAATGGTAAGTTCTGGCCTGGCTCCAGGGTGGGGCCCCGATGACGCCAGACTGGGCGATATAACTGGCTTTGTTATAGAACTCATCACTGAAATGCTCTTGGTCTGACTCGTCACCTAAGACCTGTTTGCCATGGGTGATACTACCAGGGGGATGGAGCCCTCCCAGGATAATTTGGGCACTCACACCCCTCCACCACATTACAGTGTGGGTTCAAGAATAATACCTACTTTAGTATATTGTCCAATTTTGAAAGTTCTCAATTAATTTAGTTTAGTAGCAGTTTTCAAAACAGTCTATTTTTTTCTTGATTATTTATTAATTTAATCAAGTTCAGTATTTTCTCACATTGGTACAAAGATAGTTTTCAATGTAAACCTCTCCAATTGAAGAATACAGCGTCCACACAACCCCTTCCAAAACTTATTAAATGCCATTTTTCAATGTGTCTGCTTCTCTTTTGTATTCAGTGCATCAAAGCTGGTCTACTCACCATTAGTTTACATTGGCTTCTATTTTACCATTCTAACTTGCCATGTCCTTTCTCTGACCCTTCCCTTTATGTCCACAGGCTGAAAGACAGTGTCATTTCTGCTGCATTAAAACATATTAGGTCCTGTCCCATTTTGCAGATACAATCTAGTCTAAACTATAGCTGCTGACACGCACTGCCTCTGCATTACCTTTAGTTAAAAATCTACTCATCTATCTTTAATGCAGCAGCTCGGTGTAATTAAGAAAATGCAGGGAAACTTATTGGACGTGGCTAGACTATATAGTGTGTGTGTGTGTGCGTGTTGGTTTCAGTTCATTTTTTCCTATCAGCGCTTCTACCCAAGGCACTGGAGTGGCATTGGAAGGCAGTCACATTAGTATGAAGTATAGAGAGGTGCATTAGGGGAAAGTATAATCTAGTTTTGGGTGTGTGGAAGCTGAGGGGAGCAGTGTCAGCAGTAACGGAGATGTACTGAGCCAAAAGGGGTGGAGGGGAATAAGAGGCTTAGGTTCACCTGATAGAGTCACTACACTGCAGTTTAGACCAGGGTTTAGCACTGTGGGGTATGTCTGGGGTCTGTATGTGTACAGACACATGAAATTCAAGTTTAAAAAGTTGTACCCAATAATGAAATATTGTTGAAGAATCAAATGTGACAAATCGGGAAAAGATGGTTCTATCATGATTTTGTGCTTTTCTGTTTAGTGCTGGGCTACCAGATTTTCACACTGCGGAAGGAGGACAGAGGCTTTTAAATCTGACCAACTTAGCGGTGATCCAGTGAGCGTCCCAACTATATATTCTCAGTTCTCAAAAACCCTTTGGCACATTATCTTTACTCTTCACATGCACTCATTTTCAGACTCATGCCCAGCTTTAGCTTTGCTTTCTTTGGGTGAGGAAATGAAACTGGAACTTTGGATCACCCAAATGCAGCCAATCAGAGCTACTTATGGTTTTCAAGAAATTAAAATGCTTTATAATTGGGTACAGGCAGCATGCAGTGTCATATTATAATACACTCAATGGGGAAAACAGAATTTAATAAAAACAAAAAAAAAAGTTGGGTACCCCAGCTTTGTTGCGACCAAATGCTCAAACACCTTTGCTTACACGGTGCATTTTATGGAGCATATGTATGTGTTTCAGAATGATGAACAGTTACAACCATTTCCATAGCAATTAACAATTAAAAACAAAATATTAGATCTACTAGATCTCTGAAGAGCCCCTAATTAGCATGTCACTTAGCAGTGATCCAGCTATATATTCTGAACGTCTCCCAACTATATATTCTCAGTAAAATATTTGATCTTTTGAATAGTGAATCACCCTCAAAACGGCACCATATAACAAGAGCTGAAACCCATGAATAGGAATAGAACTGCAAACCATTAGCCGTTTAGTCGATTAATTGGTTGATGTCGTTTTAGTACAAAATTTGTAATAGACTAATTAGTTTATTTAGATTACAAGGTAAGATACAGGATTTATATTGGACAACAGCAGAGGGAGATGTTATGGATTGTGCAACCTGGCAATTTGGGAGTGAATCATGCCTTTTTACATGACATTTCTTCATATTTTTCTGCATAAATAGTTGATTTTGCATATACTCCTGTGAGCACGGGGTCTTGTGGGTTCAGTTTGGGTTAGATACATGCTCAAATAATAGAAATAGTGAAAACTTTATTTGACTTTATTCGTTTGGCAGGATATGTCTACAGTGGACAAGAATTTATTTTGTTGGCTATAGCCCTAAATGGGACACTGTGAGGACAGATATGCTAAAAAAGAGCAATATTTCATAAAACACTAGTCAACACACCGAAAGAACAAAGACAGTTAAATTCCTAAAATGCATAAAATCCCATGCAGCTCGAGTATAGCCTGGTGTCATTCATTTAGACCAGGGCAGTTGCACACCTACACGCTCATAAATGTAAAGAGTACTTTGCGGGATTTATGACAGGACATAAAAGAACGCGGGTCGGGCTTGGGGTGGAATATAAACATGATAAACAAAGACATAACAGCACACACCCACACCCGTGTTTCCATGAGGATGCTATCGATTAGCCTCCCACAGACAAACAGGTCGTGAAAAAGCACTCCTAGCATGTACCACTTCTGATGCTCATTAAAATAACATTGTCGGCAGCCGTAGCATTAGCCCGTGCCCTGGATGATAATGAGATATTTCTTTGGCTAAAATATCTGGAGAGATGCAGTTAAAGGTGCACTATGTAACTTTTCTGGTGGAGGATGCGCTATATACTTGTCTGATCTTATTGCTTTGCCCTGAATGTTCCTATGGCATTAAATGTATCTATCCATGAAGACAAGTGTGTGGCCAGCAGGTTAAGTTACAGTCTCTGTGGAGAGACAATACCCATAAAGGTAAGAGTGCAATGCATGTTTTTCAATGTGTTTTAGAGCAATAAAAACACCTATAATTGAATTTATAAAAAAAATAAAAAAAAAAAAAAAAAAAATTAAAGACAGAAAGTATAATGCCATACTATGGAACATTTCAAGCAAAACAGCAACATCTCAGTGAAGATTAGCATGTGATGAGTTGAGTCATATGGCTTTGCACTGTCTGCAAACAAATAATAATAATAATAATAATAATAATAATAATAATAATAATAATAATAATAATCATCATAATAATCATAAAATAAAATCAAAAAATCAAAAAAAACAAAAAACAAAAAAAACAAACAAACAAACTCTTGATCCAATATTTTGTACCAAAATTTGAACTTGAAACAATTACAGAGGGTAGGTAAATGTATTCATTGAGCCACAATTAGTAAATCTCATCACATTAATTATCTAAAAAAAAAAGGTATTTTGTCTTGATCCATTCTTGTGAAAATTACACAAAAAACAGCTTACAAAACTCCTCTTTCAGAATCCCAGCGCCTTGGTCACATTTGTCATAGGTTTGAATGATTTCTCAGTGCTGCCCATTGCTCACACGCTGACACATCCATCTAGGCTCTGTCACACCAATAATAATTTCATAAATGTTTAAAATCTGAATCTTGGCAGGGCTGTTAATATTACTGCCATTAATAATTAAGACTCCAGTCCCATTAATAACGCGTTGAGGTTTGCCCCATGATCCATCAGTGTCAGCAGCAAGAAGATTTGCTACTGTGGTTACAAGGTTTGAATATTTACACTATTGGATATACAACATTTTGTCTATTTGTTTATGTTTTATTAAGTAAGCTCTAGCACAAGAGTAAAATGTAATGCATATATCAACAAGAGGATGAAAAAGCATACATTTTACTATGCACTATAATTCAAACCAAATTTACTAAATTAAAGACAACGGCAAATACACTGGGTGGTTTCCATGTCCAACTCCACTTCCTCTGGACCATGGTGATTAAAGAACTATGGCCCCTTTCTGGTTCCTCAGGAGAAGGAAAAGGAGCAGGAGAAGTAATGTCACCAGGCCCAAGTTACAAGTCACTGTGGAAAGACATATTTCTGACCTGTAAATTAAGACAGTAACGTCTGTAACTTAATACATACAAGATAACACCATTAATGCTGTAATATGCAACTTTCCTGACAGAATGTTGAGGTGCATTTTTCAAATAAAATGGCACTGAGGCAGCACTAGACCGCATAACGGACAAAATGTGTTTCTTTCCTTTGTAGTGCCTCATTTTTGTCCATGGAGCTATTATTTTCACCCCACAATTATAATTTCGTCAACACACTAACTTAGAAACATGTTATTTAAGGAGTGAAAGGAGAGAAACTTTGTCTGATCCCAAAGTCTGTATCAGTGATGATCGTGAGAGTAGCCTGCAGTGTCCCTCTTTAGTTAACTGATTTTCTAATACTGTTTACTAGTTGTAGACTTTTATATTTGTTATGGTCTTATTTATTAAGATGTAGCAGGTCTTAAGATCTTTCATATTTTAGAGTTTTTGAGCTTTTACAGGAAAACATTTCATTATTCACCACTGACACTCATACCTTTCTCACTCACTAATAAAGTTCCAAAGGGTTGTGATGTCATCAGCATAAGCTCTGATCACAGTGTACGCTGTTGTTTTTCAGTAATTGGTGGTCTGATGGCAACCACACTTTCAGTAGTCAACTCCCGGGCAGCTCCAGCTACAGAAGTAATTTACCACAGATTTGATGGTTCTGAAAGGCATTAGAATTTTTAGACTTTGCGAGGCTGCCAGTTTGCACCATCGGCCCCTCCAACCACCAATCATTCACACACCACTTTCATACTAGGCAATGTGGGTGAAGTGTCTTGCCTAAGGACACAACGGCAGAACTTGGTCCGAGCGGGACTCGATCCTCCGATCCTCAGGTTGTGGGACCAACGCTCTAACCACTGAGCCACTGCTGCCCAATACAGCTCTTGATTCATTGTTACTACACAGAACGATGCAGGTATCATATATTATTGATCAAATATAAATATAAAGACCTAAACTGTGCATGTGATGGTACAATCATTACAAACAGATTTATTTGTTTAAACTTTAATGCCTGCTCAGATGTAAACACACTTTGTAAATGCATTTCCAGTTTGCTTCACTTACACAAAGCTTAATAACTTCATCAATAATTAAAAGTCGCTGATATTGATGTGGCTAAATCTATTACTGTTACGGCTGCTGCTGCTACTGTATTTAATGAAAGGGGCTGGCAGCTTGTCGAGATGCAGTTACAAGCAGAGAATCAGCATTGTCTCTGCTATTTTGAACCATGTATATCATTGTAAAAGTGTATTAACGGTATGATAGTTTCCATAGAAACCATACACTCACTTTCCATGACAGCACTGTGGTATTTGAGAACATTAGCATTTTAATTCAAGACATTTCTTCAGTAAAAAATACACTACAATTGACAAAATAACTAATCTAAGCAACCAATTCCAGAGTATGTACTTCAATGAGATCTTTGAACATTTTACCATTCTCAAAAATGTTGAATCTTAAACAAAAATGCATAAGTTAGAACTGAATAAAACAAAAATAGGGTTGATAGGCTCACCTCTTCTCAAACATTTCTCCATAGCAAACAGTGGACTTAAAGACGACCTATTAAGCTTGTGTCTATCTTGTTGTAACCCACCCGTGGAGCATTATGCAAATTTACACATTTTAAATCAGCATATTCATCTAAAATGAATAGAAAGGAACAAGTCAGCTGATTTCCGTATAAGAAATCTGTGGTGCCCAATGGGAGTTGATGTCGCCGTAAACGTCACAACCAACAGTCTGTACCTCCTATGGATAGCTGCAAATCATGCTAGTGAGCAGCAGATTTGCAACTGCTGAATCCTACGTGTATCATTAATTAAGAAAATAAAACTGAACAAAGTACAGAACAGTGGGCATATGCTTATAACGGTGAAAATGGGGATTGATCAGCAATATGTGCGTAAAACATGTGCAAATCACTCCAAAAACACCTTCGAGAGCGTAAATGAAAAGGGGAAATAGCTATAATATGACTAAAAGTTATTGTTTCTTTAAAGCAGACTTATTATGCAAAATCTAACTAGAAGTTAGAACTGAATAAAATAGCAATTGTTAAAGAACTGACAGGCCCTCTTCATGCTGTGTTTTACCGTAGCAAGCAGTGGATTTAAATGTACGCGTTTTTTATTGGTGAAAAATGGATATGTTTGAAACCTACACATATGGAGCAGAGTGTACCAGCTGGTCTTAAGTCTGTCCTAACTCCTAACGTAACGAATGGAGGTGGTACCGAGTGCACCAGCACCAGAACAGTGGTTCTGTGCTTGTTGCCTGGATACATCGAAAATTATCCAATAAAGTTGTGGTATTAATCTATTACATTAGAAGGCTAGATGTCAAACGTAGATGTAAACAAACTAGTAAGCTAATATTTTGTGGCTCTATTTGTTATTTACTTCTCCCTGGCATTTAATACTAACTAGACAAGATATCTTGGTGTTTTATTATATTAATATCATGTTATCTGCAAATCTAGTCATAGATATTAAGGCTAGTCTTACAACCAACTGATGCACTCGGCTCCTAATGAGTAGTGTGCATTTTTCAAAAAAATTGCAAGTACAGCACAGTGGGAGAGAGATGTGGCATAGGTGAAAACAGAACTTTTCAGTGCAGCCAAGCCTCCAGTGGAAGACAGGATTATTGCAGGATTACTCAAACATGCATGAATCAATCAAAATACAACTTGATGATGAGGTAACACAATTATGGCTAATAGATCATAAGTCATTTTACATCATGTGGGTAGTGCTACATTGACATAGGCAAAACATTAAAATCAATAAAACAAATAATAAAATAATTCAACACAATCAACACCACAATACAAATGAGCTATATAACATTATAGCCTTATTATCACAGTGTACCACATGCTTTCCTATGGCCACGTATTTCCACATAAACATTTAGGGTCTGGCCTCCCATAGAGCTGATATATGGGACTCACAAACACAAACAGGTGATGTATGATACTGTCTAAAACACGCCGCACACTGAATATGTCACTCTCCTTCTCATTTATTACACCACCAGCCCAGCATGTGGCTTAGTATTCCTACGCCTTTGTATGAACCCTATTACCATTTACACCCCGCCTTCTCCCATCGACTTTTGTTAAAGGTTAGGGCATAGGCAATGTTTTAAGGTGCTCTAAAAGGGCCTGTATTACACTATTTTTTGTTGTTTTCTTATCAAAAACATACATGGAGTTGTGTTTTGTTTCATTCACACACAAACCTTGTGCTGTTATTAATTATATTCAAATGTCTGCACTCTGGGTTCACTTTATCTGAGGAAGTTAGTGCAGCCCTATACTCTCACTCACCCAGAGCCAAAGTCAGGCTCAAGACTAGAGGTGACAGAGACTTTTCTGCGGCAGTGCAGAGACTATGGAACAACCTCCATCTTGTAAGTCATGTGGTAATACAGGAAGTACTCCACTGTGTTTCTGAAATTTATACACCTTCAATAGAATCATTTGGATGATTTCAGCCCTGGAATTGCCAGTCTCTGCTGAACTAAAGGTAAAAAGTAGCTGTTAACATGAAAACTACTACTTCATGACAAGGTGGAACGGAGTATTTTAAGCTTTGGAGATGTAGACAGACAAACAATAAAGGATTACTCAGACATATGTGAATGAAACAAAACACAACTCTGGGGATGTTTTTGAGGAGGCAATGGCATTATAACATGGCTAAAAGCTCACAAGAGTCCATTTTGTGTGATGCAGGACCTTTAAGCACGTACCAAACGCATTTCTTTTGTCAATACCGAATGGAGTTGTGTGTTTTGTTGTGAAGGTGCCTTTTTTGTCTGATATATGTTGGAAAGAAAAGAGTAAAAGGCGTGAAGTGTGTGCCCTGCTGTTGACCTTTGGAGACAAGTGGTCCTTTCATTAGCACAATCTCACAGTCATGATAGCCATTTGGCGAAATCAATAATGCTTGAAAACATAGTGTGCAATGGCTGCAGGAGCTATACAGGAGCTGTATATAGGTCCTCAGATTGGGTCATTTGCTTTTATATAGGAAAGAAAGGGACAATTGCAGTTTTAAATGAGGGTTTTCCAATGGGTAGTTTGGAGCCAAAAATGGGTTATAGAAAGGTTGATTGTTTCAATTTTCACATATCCTCATTTCTTCTATCCGATTATATTATAAGGGTGTTGTGAAATCTTAGCATGCCTTCCAAGGTGGAGTAATCGTCAAATTGTCTGCATTTTCTGAACTAGCCCTATAGACTCAGTATACTTACTACTACTATTGACTTCTAACTACTAACTACTACTATTACTACCTACTACCTAATACTACTACTACTATTATTATTTACTTACTATTTGATGTTTACTTAAATTTTATTCCTTTTTCTTACATCCATTTTTATTTGAACTCTTAAAAAAATTAGGTCAAAGCTTTTACTCACCTCACTTACTCAAGCAATAAAACACATATTGTGGGATAGTCTGCTGTCATTGTTCAATGTAAGTGATGAGGTTTAGGAACAGGATTGCAGTAAATTGAGGAAAATGGTTTTGTCACCTACTAGCATTATCTCGATTTACACCATAAATAAAACTGTCAAAATTATAACATTTTAGACCTGTTCATAGTAACAAAAGCACATTACCGTGGCAACCAGAGCTATGTTATCACTTCCGACTATCTAGCAATAGCCTGTGCCTTTCTCCCCGTGTCTTGGTGAGTGTCCTTGGCACTCCGGTTTCTCCCATCAACCCGAAATATGGACAATAGGTAAGGTAGTCCTGACCAAGCTTAGCCCAAGATCTGAGAAGAGTCCTGGGGGTGTGGCATTGTGGCACCCACTGCTACTGACAGATCACACCAGTAGCATTGAAGGAGGCGTCAAATGCAGACAAATTTTCTAATTTCTTTGCCTCAAAGCAGCTATAGCTATAGAATGGCTAAGAATGTAGTACTTCCCAAAGCAAAAATGCTTAATTTAATTACTTTTTAAATAATAAACCAACACATGATATAATCCTTACAGTAAACACCAATTAAGAAACCAGTCAACGGTGCCTGGCAAAGATCTTTTCTGACCTTGTACAGAGATGACTTCCTGTCCTAATCCATTTTGAGGGTAAATCTGGATTCACATACAGGTGTCTCTGATGCACTATTCTTGGTGATAATTCCCATTTGTTTCCCAATGCATCATCTTTTGCATTGACAGAACACAGGCCCAATCAATACAGGAGCAGGAAGCAGAACAGAGGACACGCAGGGTAGTATTGACAGACCTGACAAGAGGAAGTTGTTTTTATTTTTTTCTTTTACAAATGCAAGCATGCATGTTTTTCCCAATGGCACACAGTAAAAGATCATTACATCCTGCGGTGGGGCTTATAGAGATCACACAGACTAAAGCCTGGGACACAGGTCAATGCATTAGCCGGGTCTGTTTAAAGCTATAAACAGGCAGTTATACAAATGATGAGGCTAAAGGGAGATGTAGTTTTACAGATAGGAGATTTTATGAGAAAGTCAGTAATATAATACTCAGTTGTATGTTCCAGTCCTAAATATATAGTAAAATATAAATATGTAAGCCAGGCTGTATTTTACAAAAAAATAAAATAAAATAAAATAAATAAATAAATACACACACACAAGCGGATAACGATAATAATGCCTTACACTTGTAATACGTTTTACAGGCTTGTCAAAGCCTCTCAAAGCGCTACACTACAGTCATTATTCGTTCACTCCACACTTGGTGATGGTAAGCTAATATTGTAGCCACAGCTGCCCTGGGGCAGACTGACGGAAGCGAGGCTGCCAGTTTGCGCCATTGGCCCCTCTGACCACCACCAATCATTCACGCACCCACTTTCATACTAGGCAATGTGGGTGAAGTGTCTTGCCTAAGGACACAACGACAGAACTTGGTCTGAGCGAGGCTCGATCCTCCAACCTTCGGGTTGGGGGACCAACACTCCAGCCACTGTCGCCCCAGATAACACATAAATAGATAAATAAATACATCTTTTCTCTCCTTATTACATACCTTACTACATTATTTTGTTTTAAAAATAATGTTTTGACTTCTGTAGACATAGCTATATTTTACAAAAATAAGGCTGTTCTGACTATCAATGAATTAAAAATAAATAAAATAAAATAAATCTGTGATCCTTTCATCTGAAATTAATTTCAGACCAGCATGCAAGCAAAAAGCCTCCCAAGTAAGTGAAGTAACACATTTGCCACGATACCTCCAGATATGGACGACTGCCTTAAGAAAAACAACTCTACTTCCTGATGTGTTTACTCAGATGGGGCCTCGTTCATATTACTGCTTCTGTCAGGTGTCATTTCTGTAACGTATTAAACCCCCATCCCCCCGCTTTCATTCAAAATAATAAATATTCACTAATCTGTCAGTCTTTTCCCCACAATCCATTTGGAATTTCAGGGAGTCCATTTATCCTGCCTCCCCCTGCTCTGTCCCTCCTGCCTCTCCCTGGTTTACTCAGGTAATCATCTGCGCCGTCATACACCCCCACCTCTCCTTCATTCATCCATCTCTCTCCTTCTCTCTCTCTCTCTCTGGCTCTCTCCTTTCTCTCTTCCTCTCTCTCCCCCTTTCTCTTCTCTTTCTTTCCCTCTCTGCCCTCTTTCTCTTCTCTTCATCATGTGCCATGTTCCCCCGTCTCTGCTTCATCAACTCTGCAATGCTAACCTAACCTGCCTCTGCTAGCTTCAAATGAGCAGACATATTTCCTAATGAAGTTTGGCAACAAAAGGGATCCCCACTACAGGCTATTGTGGATATAGAAACAATGTAATGGCATGGTGGTAAAGTGCCTCACAACAAGGAGTCCCCGGTTTGATTGCCAATCTATAGGTGGCTTTGAAGTTTGCATGTTCTTCTCCATTGCTCCTGATCGGTTGTTCTAGTGGCTTTAGTAGAATTAAACATACAGTAGAAAGTGGGTTAAAAAAAGTTCCATCTATATGTAAGTAAATGGTAGAAATGACACAACAACACACTGATATACTGACGTATTATTATGATTACTACAACTATTACTCCAAAATATAAATATTGTGATATGACCAGTGCTATGCCTAGCTGTCATTAGCATTCATGTTTAAGTCTGTCGTCTAAAGAAAAAGGTGGTTGTCAGAACAAAAATTACATAATAATTCTTGCAAAGTCCAATAGAGTTTATAAAGAGGTTGCTACACAATGTACCATATTGTAGCAATTTTCAGCATATTTACTGCATATCTTAGTGTGTGTGTGTAGTATATGTATATATATATATATATATATATATATATATATATATATATATATATATATATATATATATATATATATATATATATATGTATATGTATATATATGTCACCAAACATAATATCAATATTATATAGTGACAAAACCTTTAATTTACATTACAAAAAACACATCACATTTATTGAATCGTAGTTTCTATTCTTAAAAACAAATGAAAACATGACTTTGGTCATATAAGCAATGCCTGCACATCTCTATTTGCACTTAGAGTTAAGAAAAATAGTCCTTTAGTAGAACAAAAGGCTTTACTGAACAAATTACCCCTCCTCTCCTCCGCCTCATCCATCTCTCCACTTCACTGTAATCTCTTCATCGCGCCCTCTCCTGCCTCCCTGATCTCACCACTGCTCTGCTAATCTTCCCCGCTTGTGTTAGCTCCTAATTAGCTTGACGTCTTCGCTAATGACTTTTGACAACAATAGAGCCTCCACAGACTGCAGGTGCGAAAGAGGAGAGAGTGTAGTTCAAACTCAAATGCATTGTCTATGTAGAGTGGACATCCATATGGACTGTCAAAGCGTTATGGTCGCTTCCTCATTCTTCTGCGCGCTAACAGGAAGTGACACGTGTTTTCAAAATGGCGCTGACAAGCCGTGACACCAGCTCGGAGCGCAGGGAGTAATTAGCGCTCTGTCGACTAGTGTGACATCAATCAGACTGGCAGAGTAAATGTGTGCCTATGCAAAGAGCTGGCATCTTGGCATCCTGTCCATTAACATACAGATTAAATACTGCCCGGCATGGCATTATTGAGACAAGATAAGTGTGTGTGTGTGTATGTGTGAAAGCTACAGGTGGTACACTCAAAGGAATAGAAGGATGGTAACAAGCTAAGCTCATGATTTCTATAATTTAGCAGTCAGCTTATTAGACTGATGTCTTTGCCAACAACGTTAACACTGAATAGAAATTGATTTTCCCCTTACATAAGGTTTAGCAGCTACATTAAAAATTAACCTATCTGAAAGTAAATTATTTCAACACATACACATTATTTGTTATGATTGTGGTTGTATTAGTCAAGATAACAAGTATGGCAAAATAGGGGGTGAAGACTAGGGAGAGACATGCAGCATATGACCACACAGAGCCTGGGTCTTAAACATGTGTGATGTCACACGTAGCATCTGGCTCCAGTCAAATGAAGCTCATCAAAGCTAGCAGTTATAGAGGCAAATTTGGAGCTGAGTTCTATATTTGGAATTCTGACCGCGAGTATCATAGCAACCAAAGCATCAATTCAGAGCGGTTAGGCAGGGAGTGGGTGCTTAGCAACGCTGTCCATCAAACTTGTTGCTAACAGAATCAGAATCAGAATAATCAGAATAACACTAGCGGGAGTGACCTCAGGGAAAGAATGTGCCTGATTTGTCTGTTATTAATGTTCAATCTTGATTTACGAACACAATAGCAAAATAAAAAATACCAGGATCATGTAGAGCAGGTTAATACATATATTTTAAGACCAAAATGACGAGTTTGACAGCAGCAGTTATGGAGTGAGGGGCGACAGTTTTTCATTAGAAAGTGAATTGGAGCCAGACGTGATGGAGACAGAAGCGCAAATACTCACTTCCTATCTAGAATGCAGCGGCTAGTTTTTGTATTTAAACTAGCTGCTATATGACCAACTATTTACGAATAAGGTGGTTTATTGTGCATGTAGTGAATAGATAATTTTATATTTGAGATCAGTATCATCTGCTTCAATTGCAATAACTTAATTATTATCAATATTTTTAACCTTGCTGACCCAAGATGGAGTATTTCATTTCAGGGTGGTCAAGTCCTTCCTTTAAAGCATTGGCACTGGCAGGCTGTCTGGCTTAAACCCCTCTTAGACTTGAGCTAGCATGTGTGATTGTGAGACAGCTAGCTTATTAGTATAATGACTATGCCAGCTAGAATAGCTTTGAACTGCGTCTTTCCAGTACTGGATTTATACTTGACATATGGGTTAACTGCGTCGACGTCGTCAAAACCTGCAGCATGTGTTTGTGATTAAGCACTATTCATGCTAGCCGAAGAGTCCTGTTTATTTAGCCATTTCAGCAGGCCGTTACCAAATACGGCTAACACAATTAGCTTCTGTTTCTTTTGATTTGGTATAAGATTTGCAGCTACGTTTGAACCCACTTCAAGTTTTACCGTCATTTTCCACAATTTCCATTCTTTTTTAGCTCTGTATGAAATTATATGGATTTTTTCCTCCCAATATCAGTTCTTTCTGCGCCCACAGCTGCGGTTTGGGCTCCATCTTTTCCAACCAAAATGAGACTGGACACATGCAATTACGTAGCCTCAATTTCAACAGCTACATGGAACAATGCCAGACTCAAACATATGAAATGACCCAGCCAACAGAAACAGGTGGAAAAGCTACTGGGCTTGCATTACTTTCAAAAGCAGAAATTGTGAAAATAGTCACTGAGCAAACTGAGCTACTACACTACTACACTACCACTACTACCACTACTACCACTACTACTACAGTACTTCCCAGTACTATTGACCAGGTATCTTAGATGTATACTTGGCCTTTGGCTACGTACTACAATAACATGAACAAATATTGGTAGATGTCTGTGTAATCCCTCAGTCGTCCAGTAGACTTTTATTTTTTATTTTTTTGGACAGCATGGATTTGGAGTGAAACACAGAAATGGAAAGTATTGGACTTTGTCACTGACGCTATTTGTTCTAAATTATATTAAAATGCAATCACAAATTCTCTGATGGGTCTGCCACATCCTTGTTTC
The DNA here is from genome assembly GCA_019594935.1 of Periophthalmus modestus. Taxonomy (NCBI): domain Eukaryota; kingdom Metazoa; phylum Chordata; class Actinopteri; order Gobiiformes; family Gobiidae; genus Periophthalmus; species Periophthalmus modestus. The sequence continues at coordinate 6,466,039 of JAIEZT010000009.1, forward strand.
CATGGCAATCTTATAGCTTAGTCTGAAATGTTTCACAGTATGACAATAAATCTATCTTACATGTATTCAATGACAGGTATTTTTGCTAAAGTAAATACCTTGAAAAACATGCATTACTTCTGTGGGTAGGCTTGCCTTTCCACTGATGTAACCTGTAAATTGGCTTGGTTGTGACGCTTGCTTGTCTCCATGGAGATCAATTTAATGGCATATTGTAGAACATTCCGGACAGAACAATAACATCTCCATGGAGATTTTTTTTAATAGGCCTCACACAAGTGCAAAGGTGTCTCTTATATTGCCTTGCTGGTAGATGGACCCATTCACTTTACCTTACCTTGTAGGCTTTCCCTTGTATGCTCTTGTATGCTCTTCAGCTTACTAAGCTTACTATCTCTCATACAAGGATCAGCTATGACAATTTCCCAAAAATTAAAAATAAAATTTCAAGCAACAATATTGTTCATTACAAATTTAAACAACTTTTATTGCTTTATTCTTTGTTTTAATCATGTTCCCAAAACTAGTAAGCAATCAAATTAATTTTCCAGCAGATTTGCCACCATGTTTCAAATGATGCTACCATTTGATGTGCACTACTGGAAAAGGCCTGATTGAAAACTGGAAAATAATAGCTTCTCAAAGCTCCTCTGTCCCTGAATATGTGGTGTACCATTGTATTGAGAATCTGTGTCCTCTCCCAGTGTACGTGCTCCCAGCGGCCGGATGTCCTTTAGCATGGAATTTGTTTTTCATCGAGAACTACTTGTGCAAATAGAAGGAGAGGAAATCATAAATGAAGGGAAGAGGTTGAGATAGAGAGAGAAGCAGAGTAGAGGAGGGGGAGGTAGAAAGGGTCTATTGAAGGATACAGACGAAAGGAGGAAGCCGGAGAAGACAAGTGCCTCTTATGGGCTTTTCCTTATTAGAGTGAACGAATTCTGAGCAGTGCAGAGTACACACAGACTGGTACTGAGGGCTTTGTCTAATACCTGTTCACAACCCTTGCTTATTCAACTTGGACATTCCTTAAATTTGTTTCTGAAGTATGTTAAGAGGGGTATGTGTGAAGAGAATTGGGGTAAATATATAGGAAGGTCTTATGTTTTTAACCCTCAATCACAGCTTCAAAAAAACTCACATTGTGGGAGTTAAGCACATTTTTGTTCACCTGAAATGCATTTAGCTGTAAAAAAAAAATCTGAGGATTCATATTTTTTTGGACTTGTTAATGCGCATGCGTTTTCAAATATTTTAACCCCTAAATGTCCCCTAACTGTATCTCTGCTGTTCTTGCACATACATGGCATAAGTCAAATACTGTCTTTCGCTGTTCTCTAGGACTATCGTACCTGCACAAACACCCACTCACATATAGATGATGTCATGGAGCCCTGAGGGAGGGGGCCAATGCCAATGCCCTCCCAACGCAAAATTAGATGCAGATGATTTCAATCACTCACCGTAAATAAAGAAAAACATTCTTTATATATAGGGCTGGGTATTACCAAGAAGCTGCCGATACGATACGTACCTCGATACACAGTCCACGATACGATACATATCTCGATACAGTGCCATTTCGATACGATACGATTCGATACAATATATTTCAAATCGATACGATTCGATTCAGAAAAAAATAAAGGCCTTCAACCTTACTTAAATGGTCAACCCAATTTTCACACACAAAAAAAAAAAAGTAAAATTAAATGCCGCATTTATCTTCCATTTATTGAAGATTAAAAAACAGCGCTTTTTGATTAATACATGTTTCTAACTAGAGGGAGGAAGGCGGTTGAGACATTTTTTCTGACATTTTCGCTTCTCTTGCTTCTCTTCACCCGAAAAGAGTAACGCCTGGGGGGAATATCGATATCGATACTAGAAAACGGATAATCGATACCGTATCGATTTTAATAATATCGATACATATCGGTGTATCGATATTTTAGCACACCCCTTTTTATATATTTATATATATATATCTATATATATAATATTATATGCTTTATATTCTGTTGAAAAATTGAATGGTTGAAAATTGTGATTTGAATGGAAGTCAGTAGGGAATTACATGCATTTCTGCACCTGACCATATAAGGTGAAATTACATCATCTTCCAAAAATGTATGTCAGAACACCAATTTGAAGTCAGATGTTTCAGAAATACATATAGCTTAAATACTGCATTCTTTATACTTTGTACATTGACAGGTTGAAACAGTGATTAGAATGGAAGTCAATGGACTTTGTGCACAAGCACCCACAAAGAGAGTATTTTCGCTTGTATGAATTAGAATAGGCAAAAATTTAAAAACTGAAAATGTTAAAATGCTCAACTCTGCCACAAATCAGCCCATTTGCATCAAAAATTAAGTTACACAAGAAATAAAATTCAAAAAGCACAAAAACATTGCACTGAAAATAAGTAAAACAGGAGTGTAATTACTGTGGTTGGGCTTGTATTTCCACAAACCTGACTCATATTTAACATAGAGGAAGGTCTCCTCCTGCTTGTTTACACAGAAATGTTCCAAAATATGGAATAAAATGTATTTATCTCCATTAGGATTTTCCAAAGTATGGTTTTAATCTTCCATGGAATAATGGAATCATGCAGGTAGGATATGGCACCTCCAGAGAGTTGCATACTGTACCTTTAACTTCAGTTTGAGCAAGGTTTTTAATACTTATAGATTGCAAGAAAGCTTTAGTAAAATATAATAAAGGATATAATGCTTAGTTGTTGTTTTTTTTCACTCATGCCATTGCCCATTTAGACTTGCCACACTGAACCACATATGCTTTGATTCAGTAAGCTTTTACGCTGGATGCTCAGCAACATAGTGATTGAAGTGAGATGAACTGCCTTGCCCAAGGACACATCAACAGTATGCTAACACTGTTGTTGAAAATTGAATTGGTTGGTGGATTACTGAAAGCAGGCCTTTTATTGTGACAATATTTGATTACAATTGCATGTGGTACTTTCTCTCCTTATTGTAACCCACTTGATGACTTACTGAATTGTGTGTGACTGACCTACACGTAATTGTCTCTATTTGTACATTGTTCATTTCCTGATCAGATGGAATAGTTATAATGAAGAGCCTCTGGTCCAGTGCTTAGACCCTCCCCAGTCTGTCTTTGTTGGGCCTACTCATCCTGGTATAATACTCATGATTTCATCTAAGACTATTATCCCCAAACATCCACTTAGCCCCTGCTCCCTTTGAGTCCTTTGCTTCTCTGTCTTCTCTCCCGCTCCTCATTCCTGCAATTATCCAGGCCCACTTGTGTCTGTTCAGCCCCAACCAAGACCCAACCGCTGTGTCTGTACTTTGGTCTGAATCACCCACTTCGGATTTGCGAGCATTTTTGGGAAACAGTTTTTTTTTTTTTTTTTTTTTTAACCATTTTTCCATATTGTTTGTGCTTTTCTTAACAAATTAGTTTCATGCTTTACCTGCAGTATTAAAAAAGATTAGATTTGGTTAATGTAATAATTGTCTGTGTAAACCGTCAGTCATCCAGGTACAATACCAAGCCAAAAAAAATTCTGTCAACTGGAGAAAAGTTTTAGAGTAAAGACATTTTGCTGCTCATCCAAGCGGCTTCCTCAGTTCTGGGTAGATTGCTGTTGTTTACTGTCTAATGTTTATCTGAAGGGAGGAGCTAAATACACTGAAACTAACACGCCTGTTGGTTTACAGTCTCTGTTTGTTAGCTAGGTACAAGGGTGAACTGTGCCTGAGACACATTTTTCATAATCATTCAGGAAAGTATGGCTACTACAGGCTAGTACAATAAAAAAGTTGTTGTACAGAGGTAATAAAAAAAAAACAACAAAAAAAACTATTAATTATTTGAACAGTTGGATTGCATATCCTTTTGTGTAATCTAATAAAACATAAAAGTATTCCCATGTACTTGAAGGCAGTACAAGCTAACCCCCTGTCTTAATGTGAGCAGCGTGTGCAGTGGTAGCCTGTGTGGCACTTATCGAGCTAAGAGACTGTCTGATTAATTAACATGAAGGGAGGGGAGGCTGTTCAGAGTGCAGCCAAGCAACACTAAAAGCCCCTCTCCCTGTGAGCGCTGGGGCTGTCCTCACTTTATGTTTCCCCACTCCTGCTCCTAATAATACCATATAAATAACATCATTACTTTACATTGTAACATAAGAACTCACATGTGTATACATTTGGCCTACTGACACAAGTGCAGGGGCATAAAACTGCTATAGACAATGCCAGAGGTAGTATATATTTTGTATATTCGCACTTTTTGATTTGATTTTTAAATTTGGAAACTTGGAATTCAGTACAAGTAGACTCGATACTCAATATCAATTCCGATACCACAATGATCATAAAAAATGCTTTTTGAATAGACAGTAGATTGTGATTTTCAACAATAAATAATAGTACTTTCTTTCATATTGCCATGTGGTGTTATACGTGTGTGATCCTCAGTCATCCACGTATGTTCCATAATGGTTCATGGGTGTATAGTAGTCTATGTGGTCTTATACTATTTAAGCTATTAAGGAAAGGTTAATTTCTGTCTTGAGAATGAGACATTTTTTTAGTATCGATACATGCTCAAATGAGTATGTAGTTTCAGTACTAGTTTTGGTATTTATTAGTTTCTAATTATCAATAATTTTGACAACCTTAGTCTGATTGGCCAGAACTCAAAGAATATACAGATTGTGGCAGTACTTGTATTTGTAATTGAATACATTTTGGTCAAGTAACAATGTAACTAGAGAACAAACTGTTAGTACTTCTTCCCCCACTGCTGCCAAGTCACAGCTGAATCTTGTAGTAAGGTCTTAAAAGTTAAAAGTCTGTCATACGACTGCACAAAAAGAAAAGGGGGATATAAAACATCAATGGTAGTGTTTTAGGCTGAGGTTGTGGGTTTCGCACAGTGGCAGATGGTTGAACAAGGCCTAGCCAACAGTTAAATCGTTTCCAAGCTGTTTATGGTGTTTGGGTACAGGCAGAGTTAACGAGAGCAAGAGAGCGAGAGAAAGAGAGAAAGAGAGAAGAGAAAGAGAGAGAGAGAGAGAGAGAGAGAGAGAGAGAGAGAGAGAGAGAGAGAGAGAGAGAAAGAGAGAGAGAGAAACAGATAAAGAGAGAGAGAGAAAAAGGCAGGTTAGGTAAGCAGTGCAGTGTTGATGAAGAGGATACAGGGGAACAGGCAACATGATGAAGGGTTGGGGGGCACAGTGAGAGAGAGACAAAGAAAGAGAGAAGAGGAGATAAAGTGAGAAAAAGTGAAACAGTTAAGTTGAAATGAACAAAATGTATAAATCTATGTATATCATAGGCATAGATTATAATATAGTCTAATACCTGAAAAAGCGTGTGCCTTCATTCATGTTGTCATGACACAAACATTTCAAACTCAATGTACTAAGGAGTAGACTCAATGCTGAACACAATGAATCTTTATTTAGACACTGGAATGTGATTCTCAACATTAAATTATGTACTTTTCTTTTACATTACAATGTGGCCTTATATCTGTGTAATCTATCAATCATCCAGGTAGGTTTTACAGTGGTCTATTAGCGTATATACTAGTCTATGCGGTCCTATACTTGTTCTGATACAGCTCAAGATCATTCTAAAGCTATTCAAGAAAGGTTAATTTCTATCCTTAGCATCTGATTTTCGATACTAGTCTTCTCCTCAAAAATATATATGAATACACCTGAATAAAATATAAATACTTAATGGAATAAAGACAAACACAACAAAACAAAAATGTCCCATCTCACTGTCCAAAAATCCTTTGTGTAAACAGTGTAGACATGAGCCTACTGTACCCTGCACTCTCCCTCTCTTTGAATCTTTCATTTTAAATCCATTCCTTGTTGGATCTTGGTGCCACTTATCTCTCCCTCTCTCCCTCTCTCCTTCTCTCCACTGCAGTACCACTCAGCTCCTGCCTCTCCACTCCACTCTCCTCGGGCCTGATTGTTTTCTAATTGGGGGAGAGCCAGAGGGCACGGTTGGTATGGTAACCTGTGAGGGACATTTTAGTGAAGAGTTCTAAAGGGTGGAGTGTTTGGGAGGTGGTGGAGGAGAGAAGAGAGGGAGGAGACAGAAGGAGGAGAGGGCATACACTCAAGAAAAACCCAGGGCGGTACTTATCCAAAGCTTGGGTGGTCACTTCTGAAAATAGAGAGAGATAGAGCGAGAAAGAGGGACAGGGAGATAGAGAGAGAAGAAGGGGAAGAGAGAGGTGAAAGAGAGTGGGGAGAGGGGGAATAGGGGAGAAAAGGAATTGTCGAGAGAGACAAAAAGCAAGAGAGACAGAGAAAGAGATGAGAGAAAAAAAAAGAAAGTAATAAACAGTGTGTCTAACATGTCTAACATGTTTTTATCTTTTATTTGTGCAAGCATGCAAGGTTTGTTTACCAGAATGGAGTTTTGTAGTGTTGTTCTTTTACACTGAATCTACCCAGGGTCATATAATATTGTCATATAAAGGACAGGTATAGAAATTCTCAAGTGGCTGAAGTACATATAGCCAGGCTACACAGCTTAACAGTAAGAAAAGCACAACCCAGTATTGAATGAATTTACAATTGAAAAAAAGTTTTTCAACCTAGGCTTAACTGAATCAATTATTTAAAGATTGAATCTCAACTAAATATCTCTTTGTGGTACACCACACAAAATTGCCAAACTCTGTTAGTAAGACCTCTAAACACACAATTATTATTATTAGTTTAGCAATTCATATTTTAGCTTAATCTCAAATCGTAATGCCCCTGGACGTGTTTACGATGTGTCCTGTGAACTAAAGAATAATGACAAATCTAATCGTAATCACAAAAAAGTCAAGAAGACACACTAGTTGATATTTTATATTTATTATCAATAATAAAAACAATTATCTTAGCACAAACACGCCAAAAGTAAGTTGGTTGTTTTGTATCTGGTGGGCAGCTTCAGTGAAGTTTTTACAGCACAATACGAGGCAGATTTCCATCCTCATTAGTAAAGTAGAAATGATCAGAGTTTGTTTATTAACACCGGATTTCATCGTTGTCAAATGGAATTAATTGGTTGTCACGGTAACTGTATGGTTTTAATCTGATAATAATTCAGAGAGTCAACAATGGCATCTGCATAAATGTTTTCAACATTTCACTTTGGGATTGTCAAAAAAATCTGAAGAAATATTAAGAAAAAATGGGGTAAATCATTTGTAAAAGCATTAATGATCAGATTTTTATACAACGCCTTTCCACCTTCAAGTAGGCCTGTCACAATAACAGATTTTGAAGTACAATATATGGCTAAATAAAATACAGATGGTAAATGACAAAAAATATTCTAAATGTACAATAGTGTTAAAAACCATGAGATGCAATAGACAAATAGAAGAAGTAATATTTCATTATTAGTTTGTATCTACAATAAGTCATATGAAGTTATGTATTCATCCCTCTACAGCTCAAATCTTATCGCAGTGCAGAATATTCAACAATAAGTTGTATTTAGTAGTATTCATCATGACAGGCCAACCTTCAAGGCACTCAACACGCATTACATGATCACTCACCCATTGACACACACATTCATATACTGTATCAGTGTACACTGGGGGGCAAGGTGGATTAAGTCTTGCCCAAGAACACAACACGAACATTCATCTGTGAGAGCACCGCCAACCACCAACCCCTACCAAAGAGAACGAGATTCGAACCGCTGACCTTCGAATCAGTGGATCTGACACTCTACAAACCGAGCTACTGTCGCCCATCGATATTCAAAATTTAGATTTTTTGCCCTAACCACCACAGTGAACTATAGTGTTGTGTTGGTGTTGCGAATCAGCCTTGGCTATAAACATTATGATACCTGCATATGTTGTATCTTTCCCTATTCAAATTAACATTAAAAAAGTTAGTTAGGTCATTTGCAACAAGAAGCAATAAAAGAGGCACTATGTAAACTTTCTGGTGACTATTTGGCACCATCAAGTTATAAGTCAGATCTGTGGAGACGGGGCCCTACAGCAAGTTTTTTTTTTTTTGCAATAAAAACACTTGTCATTGAATAAATGCAATACAGAAAATTTTAATGCCAAACGGTGGAACATTCCAGGCAAAGCAATAACATCTCCCTAGAGACGAAGTAAATTTCAATCCAGTTCAATTTGATGAGGGGAAAAAGTGATGAACAAGTTTTACAACATTCAAAACTACTTTACTGTGACTCGTTGACTGTTTGGTTTTAGGTCCATATGACAAACCTGAAAGTTCCCAAAGACCTACTATGCGTTCTTATATCCCCCACTCACTATAGATAATAAGCGTGTGTGTATCTGAGTGTGCATAATGACTTTCCTAAATGAGCTTGTATTTAAGTCTGTCATGCATAGAGAATGAATGGGTTTGCCCTTCAGAGAAACAGCATCGTGTACAGCCCACCAGCCCACACTCTGTGATGTACGAGCCTGTTTAAACGCTCTTTACTGTGAAGCTTTCTGCTGATCAAGTCATAAAGTCCACATTATAAAGTCTAATAGTAAAAGTATTACGTTTAGGCATTATATAAAGGCCAACAGAATATACGGAGTAATAGAGGAATCTTAAATTGTTCTGCGTAAGCATATTAGCTGCCAATAGTTGTACACAGCAAAAGAATGGTGAATATAATGAAGATGTTGTAAGATTATATTATGGACTTTAGATTAGAAAGATGAGCACTTGATTGGGTTGCTCGACTATCAGGTCAGATGTTCTTCAGGGTCACACTGGAAACATCACTTAAATCTGAGGCACTCTAACAACATTACAAATACAAAGTATTGTGAAAACGGGACTTGCCTATGTGCTTCGACCGCATGGGACTGCCTTCAGGACCTATCGTATGGACTTTGCTGACATACAAAAGCCGGGCGTATACAGGTCGGGTGTTGTTTGGGACTGGGTCAGGCAAGAAATCTAATCCTCCAATAACAAGGAATTTACAGGCATTTTAAGACCCCAAACAAACAAATAAACAAATAAATAAACATAAAATAGATACATGTGGATATGAAATACCACATAATAATTTGAACCATGGGATCATTCCTTTCATATAGCACCTTTTAAAATAATGCCTCAAACCACTACCAGCCACTCACACACACAACATTCATACAATGGCAAGGTAGATGAAGTGTCTTGCCCAAAGACACAACAACAGAATGCAGTGATGGGAGCAGGAACAGACTGTACTGTAACTACTGAGCCACTGCAGTGCCAGATCATAACAGTCTAGCCAAAAGTGTTGATTCAGCCGAGAACTTCTAAAATCTATAAAACAAACATTAAAATGACACATGCATATTTGTGGTATTAAGTGCTGCATGCTTGTGACAACCTGATCTGCTCATATTTCTTCACAATAGCCACTTGAAGCTAGAAACATCAGTAATATCTGTAAGTCTACTGAGAAAAGCCTATGCCTTGTATGAATCACAATATAAATACGTCGTGTACACAAAGTAATGTAACACTAATGACAAGGTCTAGAGCCCTCATACACTTATCATTGGCACTCACATCTTCACTCAATGATATTCATAGGAGTTGGACCCCCTACAGTGAAAATATATACACAGCAATACAAGGCAATGGAACAAGCTGTACACAAGTCTAATATGTGTGATGTTTATGTAAAACTGTGAGGATCATTGTTCTGTGAAAAGCTGAAGGGATGGAGACTAAATGAATACCAAATGTAAAGTAATATTTTGATTGACAATGAAATTAACATGTTTATGTAATTCATGCCTGTGACTAGTGAAGAGAAGCTGTGGCGGTTCTTATAACCATTGAGCTTGGACTTAGAGAGGAGAGCAAGGCTGAGGGATTTTTTTATTTAACTAGATTAAACTAGATTTAACTAGAACTATTTTTTTTATATTGAAAGTGCATTTATATATTATGCATATTTATTGATAAACTTAAGTTGTAATAAATAAACAGTTTTAGGACTACAGCGGAAAAAAGGATAACTAAAATAAAAGCATTACTGTTTGTGTAATTGTCCTTGCAGCGAAATTCCCTCCTTGACAAATGGAGGGTTTAGAAAGAAATACACAACTCTTTTCTTGCATGTTTCATCTTTCACCCAATTGGGGGTGCTAAGGTACCTTTTTGAAAATTTGCCTATACTTTAGTTTGTGCTTGTTTTAAAAAGTTTAGTGAATGAAAAAGTGGCTGAATTGGATGTCTCCATAGGATTACATAATGACATATGTCACATGATTAATCAGAGATGGCGGACTTCTGGTTTGTGGGCGTGGTCACAATATATATTTTTTGTTCCTATTGATATGTTGCATCCGTGCACCAAAACTGGTTTGGCTACGCCAAAGTTTTTGTCGGGAAGACAATTTGGCTTGTTGCCATGGCAACACAATAGGAGATGGGGTGTGGCCGTCAATGACTTTTGATCGAGACCATGTCACAAAAATGTGTGTCCCCTCGGGGGCACTATTGCAGCCATTTAAAATTTTCTTATATTAATCTGTTCAGGGTCAGGGTGGCTACAAACAATTAGAGTTTGATTGAAAGTACAGTGGTCCCTTGTTTATCGCGGGGGGTTACGTTCCAAAGATAACCCACAAAAAAACTAAATCCGCGAAGTAGAAATCTTTATTTTTTACAATTATTATTATATATGTTTTAAAGCTGTAAAAGCTCTCACCACACACTTTATTCAATTGTCTCAGACAGACATTATTTTCTCACATTTTTCTCTTGTTTAAACACTCTCAAAGTTCAAACCTTCGTAGATTTTTGAAAAATATGCACAGTATTATAGAACAAAACCAAATACTATACTGTAGTATAAATAAAAGTGACAGTTTTTAGAAATACTATAACGAACTTAGTTTTAATGATCAACCTACGAGGTTGGACACATAAGAAATGATTAATAGTGACTCAGGTGTATTTCACAGTTCCTCTGACCACACCTCTTCATCCTGGCACCGCTACGCTGTAATTTTCCTGCATGAATTTGTAATCCATTGTGAGATTTGGTGATTTTATCATTATTATCATTTTATCTACATGAAGAGTTTCTGTCATCGCTATGGCTAAGCCATAAAAAAGTCATGAGTGTCACTGACTTTTGTGATTGAGATTCCAAAATTTTATTTTGTAAAAAATTTGACTATGACTATGAAAGTTAGTTCCATTCTGTAGAGGGCACTAATACACCCAACCACAACCCAGTTTCACATTGAGTAGGCTCAGGCCATTTAACACCTAGAGTTTGTATGTGCAAATGAGAGCAATTTGTAAAAATCTAAAATGTCAAAAATGTTGTGCAATTTTTGCAACTTTGCTTGTGACAAAAATGTTGATGCCCCACCCATTAAGATCATTTTTACCAAATTTGACCCTATTCAGTTCAGCGCACTAGAAGGAGTTTGTAAAAGTACCACATTTACAAAAACACAGTCATGCTTAGCAAAGTTTAATCCAATATGGCGGACATCTGGTTGCACAGACAGCGTTGCCCTATTAATATTTTTTACTTGTCATGATCAACTTCTGTGTCAAATTTCATGCTTCTATGGGTTCTTTCTTTGGCTCTTTCCTATACCCTAATTGTTCACTCCCCCATTGTCCACTGGGTGAAAAATGGCTGAGTGGGACAGGAAACCCTATAATAATATTCAAATGCATTTTTTAAATATTAATATTTCTGTAATTATAACATATATTTGATTTATTGATTATGATTATGATATCACAGTCAATAGTAACATTTCACTGTTCAATGCAGTCTCTGCACACTACACATAGCCAGATTTTAAGCACATATGCCATTGGGATTTAATGAGCCAGGCTTGTTCAATTACTTAATCACATTGTCGGAGACTTAGACTTACACTGCCTTGATACAGTCTACAGTCAAGTTTAACATACTCCGAGTATGACCTAATTTAACTTTATAAACCAATATCTTCACAATTTTCTTTTTATATCACCTGGTGGTCAAGGTCAAGAAAGACCTGACTGAATAAATATTTGCTATTATTCATGGAAAACAATATGGCATCAGAAAAAAAAAAAAAAAAGATATCTTTATGAAGCCAGGAACTGTCCATCAAACTGATTTACTCACATGAAAGAAGACAGCTACAAAATAAAGTGAGTTTGTGAGAGCGGAGGCAGGCGATATATTCAGAGGTAAGTGAGCAGCAGCTGACAGGGTAAAAATACTCAGCTTGGGTTTTGCTCGCGCTGCGGCTAACTGTCTTTTTAAATTGAATTGTAGGAAATGCAAACTCAATGCAGGTCAAGACAAGAAAGGCCCAAGAAGAAAAACGGTGGAACAGGAAATGAATAACTTGATTTTTTAAAATCCAAATTGAACGTAGTAGTTAGAGCATGGTTACGTTGTTAAAGAAGACATATTTTGCTTTTGTCTAGTTATAACTAGACAAAAGCAAAATAATGTATGACATATGTGGATCATCATGTTCTGTTTTGGACTTTTTAAATTGCAGTATTGATCTAAAATGACTTAACCATTAACTTCTGGGATGAAAAATTGTAAAGCATATTCCAGTCTGATTCTGATCTACTCCCGTTGTGCAATTATGTCTCGAATGCAGTAGAACAAAGATTACTAAAACATGTGCAAATCACTCTAAATGCAACTTCAAGTGGGTAAATGGAAAGCAATACAAAAAGGGAATACAATTAGAACATGGGCAAAACCTATGAAAAGTCTCCTGTTTGTCAAAATTATATCAGTTACGTATATGTATTGTTTGTGTACATCCTAAATCACAAAAAGGTGAAGGTATGCTGTAGATCAGGACCAAAGCCTCTGACACAAGACTTAGAGGTGCACTTTGCAACATTGCTGGTCTAAGTCTGTCATCTGTTTGTCTCTGAGATGTTATAACTCAAAAATATTCCACACTGTGGCATTAAACTTACCTATCTTGCCAGTGAAATTCAGGTCTCTCATTTTAATAGATTATTTTTTCAGACCAAGGTTTAGTTCATATCTGACAGTTTTGATTGCTCACTAGCAGCCTTCCTCAAAATGGTCACGTGACATCACAGCAACATCATGTAACCACTCTGAGGAAGACATACCTATCTTGCTTTTATTCAATTACATGCATTTTTATTACACAAAAATACCTGGAAAAATATGTATTTTACTATGAGCAGGTTCACATCCCCACAGATGTTATCTAGCCTCCTGATGCCACTGCTCGAGGAGATGAATATGTTTAATGCCTTACTATGGAACTTTCCAGGCACAGCAATGATATCTCCATGAAGACAAGCGGCTGGCAGACCATCCAACAGGAAAGTTACAGAGTTTACCTTATTCACCAACAGAACATCACATGACAATTGGGATGCAACTATGACTAAACCAGAATTATACCTAGACTAGACCAGGACTAAACTAAATTAAGATCAAAACCAAGACTATTGATAATCTGAGTTCCATTAAAACGCAATCTGATCAGGAAAGGCTGGCTTAGCTGGAACTACAACAGGTGAGCCAATGTTGTACTGTTTAACAAGTCCCTCTTAAATAACAGTACAGTCCTTAGCCAGTTTTTCAGTTAGGATCGTATAGTTTCAGTTACTCTCACCTTTTTTGTTGAACACCAAAAACCTAAACAGCATCATGAACACTCATATTAATCACAGGCTCCTGAAAATGTGTTGGCTGTGTTTACTAATGTGTGCATTGTGTCACCATGGTAACTGTTGAACATTCTGCAATATTCTTTCCCAAACATAATGTCACTGCAAAGTATCAATATAAAAACTACAGGCCTACCCGTCATTGGCTGACACAGGAGCCGCTGGAGACGATGCCCCTCCCCCTCTCTGCTTGTTGACTTTGGCGTAGAGTCGATCGATCTGGTCGTCATCCAGAGCAGGAGGGGGGTCCATGCCATTACTCCCGTGCCCTGTGAAGGCAGCTGGCCCGTGGGGAGAGGGAGTGCGGGCACTGGCGTGTTGGGTGGAGCTATAGTGAGGAGCCTGGGACAGTGGCTGAGAGGGAGAAGGGGCAGTGCGGTCTCTAAAAGTCTGGATGCGGGCGTAGTTTGGGTCCATGTCGTCGTCCTCCACATCGGGGTAAGAAGGAGCAGCAGCGGGCAGTGGGTCTCTGGGACGCAGCTCTAGGTGGTTTGATTCAATCCTAAAAAAGAGGCAGATGAGAATTACAGTTGTTGTTATGATACTAACATTTTAAGAGGAAGAAAAAGGCCCCATATCTGATATCTATTTAGTGGAGTTTTCACTTCTAAACAGCGTATATGTTGAGTAGCATTGTCTACTGTTACTAGTCCTGTTTTGACCATTTTAGTGCAAACTAGGTAAATTTGCAGGTTTGTGGTCAAAAATATATAAAACTGTGTGGTCATATACTTGCTCCAATTTAAATCAAGACCACTCTATAACTATTCAGGTCCAGTTTTGCCCCATTTATATCAGTTTTCATCAGTAATGAAACTATGTTCTTCTGGAATGATATGAAAATCAACATCAAATTCTATGTTGTAAAAGCGATCTTTCCATGGGATCAGTAGTATTGGCATTCATTTCAGTTCAGTTAAGAATAAAATATCCTATCTTTTGAATAGCCGTAAGTTCCCAAAATGTCACCTATAAATCAGAAACTGAAACTGATGAATCCAAGTGTCTCACCTTTCTCTCTCCTCCTTCATCTTCTCCAGCTCCACGTCACTGAGCAGATCAGACTTCTGCCTCTGCAGGGTGGCTTTGGTTTCTTTCTTCTCATCCTTTTTCTTCCCAAATCTGAAACAACACAATGAAAAACACAGATAGAACGTTAGAAAATTATTATTAAAAAGAAAGATATTTTAAATGTAGTTTTATATATTACATTTTCTTGTCCTGATTTAGTCTCGGTACTGTTTTGACAAAGTTTGACGAGAGACCACCTAGTTTTAAAATTGCACTGTACAACTTTTCTGAGGGAGGGTCAGCCATATGCTTGTTTCCATGCAGATGTTAGTGCTTTGCTTGTATGGCACTACACTAATCTATCATGACAAGCAGGTGACATCATCAAAGTAAAAAAATATTTTTTAAGATATTTTTCTAGCCATAAAAAAATATGTAATTTAACAAATGCCAGATAGATATGTTTAATACCATACTGTGGAACATTACATATTATGTCGCTCCAAAGCCTTGTATGGTCCTGTCCGGTCAAGCAGACGAGGTGTCCATAGCAGACTGCGCACAGATGAATCACAATAATAATAACGATGACAGTGTAGAGTTAGCATGTTAGTGCTTGTACGTATGTGCTGCTGTGTGATGAGATGTGAGATGTTCTGGCAGAGCTTGTAAGTGTCAAAACCAATGGATCCGAGTGTAACCTCTCACATAGACGAAAACACATAGATATCACTCCAACCTCCTCCACTGTACTGCTGCAGGCAATGACTGAGGGGCTGAACTGCAAAGGACAGAAGCAGTAGACTTTCTTCTTTGCACATATCATATGTAAATAACCTATAGGAGCTAATAGCAACTAACAAATCAGTAGCAGTGCCATGGGTAAGAAGACATGAAAATGCTGCATCATACTGTGCACAGGTTGATCAACGCAGGCCTGACAATGCCCCTATGCCTCTACATGCCCCTCAATAAAGCAGAGGCCACAGCCAGCCGCAGATAAAGATGCAGAGGCCTAGCAGAGGAGATCTTGTGCGGGACTCACGCGTCATTGGGCATTGTGGCTGACAGCTGCTGCTGTGGGAGAGAAATGAAGACTGTAGTCATGATCAAACTGTAAAATGAACTGCTAAATTTGGGACACAGTCTGTACCTGGTCATTTTGTTCTACACCTCCAAGAATAAAGCAGCGAGTGGGATAGGAAAATAAGAGGCAGAGAAAGGGACAGACAAACTCCTCCCCAGCAAATTGCACCCGGCATATAACCACACTTTTGGCAGGCATAGACACAGGAGAGGGAGTGGTGACCAGATTGTAAATTATAAACAATGAAACTAAGCCCTAAATTGCATTTTTAATACAAATTTAAACAAAATATATATATATATATATATATATATATATATATATATATATATATATATATATATATATATATATATATATATATATATATATATATATAAAATGTTATTAACAAAGTGCAGTAAGTTATTAACAAAGTGCAGTAAGTTAAAAATGCATTGAGTTCTTCTACTTCTCTAGTGGGGGGGTAGGTTATTTCTGTGCCTGGAATGTCCCACAATAAAGCACCTATCCATCAGTCAGTTACGGATATTTCTATTGCCCAAAAATTGTAAAAGGACTCGCCTCTCCTCAGAGCTGAGCTACAACTTGGTCTGTTGGGGTTACCTGCTTGATTTCATGAACAAAGATAAGTTAAATGTAATACTGTGGAAGACTGCACAAATGTTTTATAGCCTTATAGCTTTACTTTGCTGGCACACTGTTGTGTTAGTTTTTATGTCTATTGTAAATCTTCATTGAATAATATATCCTGATTTTGATTGCATGTTTTTATTCTTCTTGAACTTTTCATTGAAACACTAATTTCCTGATTGTGGGACAAATTAACATTTTATCAAATCTTATCTTATTCATTGTAAAGCAATACAGTTTCCATAGAGACGAGCAGGTGGCATACCGTCAACCAGAAAAGTTACATAGTATACCTTTAACAGTACTATTTGAGACGTATAAAACCTGCATCACACCCAAAAGCCTTGTTTAACACAAGCACAGAGAAGATGGACACTCCCTTCTCAGCCAACAGCCACCGTGGGCCAATTAATTATGTCCCGGAAGCCATCGATGAGCCCTCTACAAATGTGTGCTGTACTACTGTAAATGAAAAGAGAAATTAGAGCAGAGGAGTAAGTGGCCACATATCAATATACAAACCACAGCAGTCAATACAGTTAGTGTGGGCTCAGCAGTACTCACTACACTACTACGGCAGCAGCCTGGGTACTCAAATATACAGGTCCAGACTAAGGTATAAGTGAATGGACAGGGTTAAGCCTGGTAAGTATGGTAGTTTAAGTAACAGATCAATAAGAATGCATTATAATAGGTCAGTAAACCACTTAAATGTATTAAACGGCAATGTAGTTTTGCAAGAGTAAGATTGATGGTAAAACTTAAACAATTTGCAAGTTATCAATACTTGTATTTTGCTTAGGCCTATGTTACAGCTACTCAATTGGGGTTGGCCTGGTGTCATAAATGTTAAATAATTGTATTTACATTTCAATTGATTAAACAGCTCTATTATTAGCACCTAAAAGAGGAAAAAGAGGAAAACTGGTAAATTGACAGAAAAAATATGGTAGAAATACACATTGTGAATTATGTTTAAATACACAAGTAAGTCTCCCTCATTTTAATGTTTAGGACTAGCTTTTAAAAATGGAGATTTTAGTCCAATGAGCTTCAACTGGTCTTCCATTAATTTATTTTAATAGATTCTTTTTCCAGACCAAGGTTTACTTTGTTTTCATACCTGACAGTTTTGAATGCTCACTAGTGGCCTTCCTCAGTTTGGTCAAGTGATGTTGCTGTTATGTGTCCGGTTAGCTGATTTTAATAGGTTTTGGCATTGTCTTCCTACCAATGGAGGCATAACGACAGCGCCATTTGCAGTCTGTCTTCTTCAAGACAGTATCCCAGGCGTGTGAGAGTAAAAAAGTTTTCTCGTCCCTGTTCAAAAACCCGTGGGCACATTTCCGTATTTTGATTGTCTCGTTAATCCAGCGACAATGTTTGTTGTCCTTTGTCCCTATGATGTTTGTTCTGTCCCAGTCCATAATGTGGTTCTCTATTTTGCAATGGTCAGAAATGGCCGATTTGAGTTGGTCCTGTTCTGCTTTGTGTTTTGTTGCTCGTGCACACGCCTTTGTTGTTTCTTCTCGTTCTATGTTCCTTTTCATACACTGAAAGGTCTCCCCGTTTCCCTGATGTATGTTTTAGTGCAAGAAATGCAGGGTATTTCGTATAAGATGTTACATTTGTACTGTATTTGTCTGACAATATAGAACCAGGCATGTCACAGCAACATCACACAATGAGAAAGACTGCTAGTGAAAAGCCAAAAATGTCAGGTATGACAAACAAACTAAACCTTGGTCTGGAAAAAGAATCTATTTTAAAAACACTCGGCTTGATACTTGATATGAAACTCTATACTACATTAATAATAAAACTGTGATAAAACTTCTTTTATACAATAGAATGTCATTTTTAACACAAAATAAGCGCGTGATAGCATGATCATATACACATTTTGATACTGATCATGAGCACTTTTGCCTAGGATCCAGAACACACACTTCTTCAATACTTGGTCACCAATCAATCTCCCCGTTTTCAAATGGGCGTGACTGACAGGTGGATTAGCCAATCAGAGACACCCATGGTCCATCCATATTGGAAAAAAAAGAGGAATAAAGGAAAAATCTATATATATCATGGGGCTCAAAAACATTGTGATTTCTGCACAAGCAATAAGCAAAGCTCTAAACTCTGTTAATCTGAGGTAAGATAAATTTGAGTATATTTATAAATCATAGGTGACCAATGAGTAGATCTGATTGCACGTTTGACTGGGCTTGAGACGTAATGGAGGGCGTGGGGACCAGACTGATATCAGTCTGTATAAAAAAAAAATAATACAGAGAGATCATTCTGGATTTGCCAGGGAAGAGCACTGTAAAATTATAAAAGAAAGTTCAAACATTGTACTATTAATGTGATTTTTCAGTACTGATACTTCTAATGTATCTAATTTTGATACTTCTTTCAGTATCACTTAGTAGAGATATTTTCTTTTCTTTTTTGACAACCTAAGTCTAATCCCATTATTGAACTGACAGCATCATATGTAGTTTAACCTGGTCATAACATTATTTTAGAAATACTAGCACAGCCAGGAGAACTATTTTTGTTTGTACTTTGTCAAAATTATAGCTAACATTTTTATAGCTAGCATTTTTCACGTATAGTTAATTCCTGAGTTTACAACTTTTGGCCTTATACCAGTAACCAAACCAGACTGACCTTATTAAAACCTCTATTGTAGACAGAGGTATTTTCCTTCTCTACAATACAATTTAAAGTAGAAACACACACTGGACCCACGTTTGTCACATTTGTTTAGAGGTCTCATAAAAACCTGCATATTAAACTTGGCCACACACATAAAGCGGAGCTGACAAATTGCCCCCAGTCTAACCTTTTAAATACTTTATACTGAATGTACAATGACATTTTAAACATTTATATTGGCCTTGTAAAAGTTATATCAAAGTATCAATTTATTATATCATTTGTGAGGTGTTAAAATGTCAAGATTAGAATATTGGGTCATAAATATGTGGGGGCAAACTATAGAACAGACATTAAAATAACTATTAAAAAATACAAAAAAGAGGGATTAGGCAAAGACCAGTACAGTACCAAAACCAATACTAAACCAAGGCTAAAGTTGACTCTCTCCTTTGGCACCCTATATGAGATTTATATAATGGTGTCCCATTGGAGGTACTGCACAGTCTAATAATTTATACTTTGCCAAAACCTTTGTAAGTATTTGTTCATTAATTAAAGGTCCCTAAACGCGAATACTCCCTATGCCACTGGCCGTCTCTGCCAAGAACCAATACAACAGAAAATCAGGATAAAATCAGGACTAACTCTTGAATGCACCAGACTAAAGTAGACAAGCCTGCTCCATCTTTGCAGAGAAATACATAAAAGTCACAATGATATTCCCCCTAAATCCTTCAGCCCTACATGCATGTCATTATGTGAATGGAGTAGAGCTGTAGTACTTTAGTCAACTAATTATTTTATTAAAACCATAGGCTGTATATATAAATGGACAAAGCTAACCCACTAGCCACCACGTTCCAAACAGAAAGTGAGCATGGGCATGCTTCCACCTCCATAAGCTCTGGCTTCAATTCACATTCTCTTGAAAAAGCCATCCCCCTCTCCGCAACTACTGCCGTCAAGCTTGTCATTTTGGTCTTAAAATGTTTGTATTAACCTGCTCTACATGATCCTGGTATATATTTATTATATATTATATATATTTATTTCACTATTGTCTCCCTAAATCAAGATATGAACATTAATAACACACAAATCAAGCACTTTCTTTCCCCAAGGTCGCTCCACAGCCGGAAGGAGAATGCATGGAGTTTTATGAGTCTAATTTCCCTTTTCATTTAAGAAGATGCTGTTAAATATAGTTGTTTTGAGTGAGATTTTTAAAAAGTTAGAGCTTTTGCCAGAGCAGTTTTAGCTGATTAATCGATACACAGGGCATGTCTTTCGTCGACTGATAGTTTTTCTCTACAGCTCTAGAATATAGCTATATCTCTGGTTTGGTCTCATATCCCTAATGTGGACTAGGGGTAAAAATCCCATTTGCCCCCTGCGTGGGCCTCACTATGGGTGAGGGGAGGGGCAAGGGAAGGGCTGGGAGACTGCGTGCCAGAGGACAATGTGTGTTTCAGCCTCACAAAGGACAGGAGGGCTTGGTCTAATTACTGCTACCTACAGTGTCATAGTATTAGCCTTTCCTTCAACTCTCCTCCAACCTCTTCCACTGCATTTACCCCTGGTTCACCCTATGCACACATCTGAGCTTTTTCCATCTTTTTACCTCAACACTGTCTTCAATATTGCTGTGACAAGATCAGATTAACCCAAATGGAGCAGAGAATGGAGAGAAAAGTAAGAAGAGGATTGGTGAGACAGAGCATTTAAGTAAGGGCTATATAGTGAAGGGATCGTAAAAAATAATAAAGGGATCATAAAAAAAATAAAATAAAAACAAACTATAATATCGTAAATTGCAACCAAGGGGCCTCTGTAATTATGGGAAAACTAAAATACAAGTATGTTTTTTGTGTGTGTTTTTTTATGTTGTTGTTTATTGCATTGAAAAATGTCTTCTTCTTTATCTTTGCTTTGAGTGGTCTTGCAACACCATAGACCTGACTCTTATTTGGCCTAGAGGAGGGCCTTCTCTCGCTTGTTTCCATGGAAATGTTATTCCTTTGGCTATAATCTTGCACAGGATGGCATAAAACATATCTGATTCCATTGAGAATGGTCTTAAGTATGGTTTTAACTCGCTATTAGCTATGTCTATTTGCTATGCTGTGTATTTATGTCTGTTGCTATGCCTATTTGCATGAAATTGTCCAGGAGACATGTCACCTCTAGAAAGTTACTTTTAAAGCCACTAAACAGGTACATTATTTATGCAGTCACATATGTCACAAGTAAACTACCTGCCCTGGGGAAGACAGTTATTCTGTAACTTAAAAAAAGCTTTCAATAGAAAATAACACACACATGCAAGGTGGGTGAGGTGTGGTGCTCAAGGACACAGTACCAGTATACAATGTCTGTAAAGGGGATTGAACCTCATATCCCGAGATACATGGGCAAATATCTGAAATGTATGAAAAAAAACTTGTGAAAACTGTCTCAAAATCATACAAAGATGTATAAGAAGTGTATATGACAACACTTCTGATGAACCACCCAAACTAAAGGAGAACAAATAGCTTGTAAAAAGTACTAAAAAGATTTTCCACCGTTATTATTATAACAATACATAAATGATTAGCCTCATTTTCAGATGAGAGTTGCAGCATGTTGCACGAGCCTGGTTTCACAGCAAACATCAGAGGAACAACATCTGATTATGAAACTGTCAGGAGGCATCACTTACATCAGACCCTGTGCATTTAAACAGCACATGCATATTAACAAGCTAACACTGAGTAGACAGAGAGAATATATGGAGGCTTATGGTGCATGTTATAATTAGGGAGGAATACAGCACTGGTCCATCTGTGCAGAGGAACAGTCACACGGCCCTGAGCCCTCTGCACAAGGAGCAGATTCACATAGTGGATGGTAATAGGCTTTAGTTGTAATGCAGTCTGCTAATGCCAAATGTATTCATGAAGAATCTTTACAACTGTTATGGCCAAAACTGCACTGAAATAGATGAAAACAACAATATGAGAAATGTGTGAATATACATTACCATTACACACAAAACAGTTCGCTGTATAAGGTCGGGTTTTCTAATGAAAACCTGCATTTTAACTTACTTACTCAAGAAGTAACTAAGTTTAAGCAATAAGCAGAATATATTGATTATGACATACAAATTCTAAGAAAACAATTTTCTTACGTCCACCCATTTTTTTTTTCTTAGTCAAAACGTTTCAGTGGAAAAAAAGGACAAAATCCAGTTGACCTAATAATATGGTTTTGAGCATTGCCAAAAAATGAACTTGAAATTATTTGTAAAAAGTATGTATAATTGGTCACATGGTAAATGATCACGTTTTTATATAGGGTTTTTCCACCTTCAGGGCTTTCAAAACGCTCTACATCAAGGAACTACTCACCCATCCACACACTCGTACTCCAGTGTATGCAGACTCTGGGGGCAAGGAGGGTTAAGTGTCTTGCCCAAACATAAAATGACAGTATTCATCTGTGGGATCTGGAATCACACTGCCAACTACCAATGACATCTACAATTATGTTTTGTTTTGTTTTTTTTATGTCGAGCGCAGGGTTCAATCAAGATGTTAAGTTATCTTAAAGTTATGTTTGCTTGTACAACTATGTTATGTTATTTTTGCATGTGGAAAAACTGATGTTAATTAGCATGCCATGACTGAAGACTATATTTCAATATATTTTCTAGGGTTCACATTTTGTCCCATGCACTCAAGGGGGTACTAACCCCTCTCTCTCTCTCTCTGTCACTCACAGTCTGGTACAGGGGGCGTGCCCACACTTTTCTCTGAACAGACTTTAACAAATGCGTTGAAAATGAGTGAAGACATCTGTGCTTTTCACTTCCTCTTTCTCCTCCATCCTGCCTCTCTTCTGTCAGCTCCGCCTCCCTCAGACACCGGACACACCCTCCACGGGACAAAATGGTTCCCGGAAGAATAGCCCCATAGTGATAAGTGTGACGGGCTAACAAACATGAATCTATGGGAGCAGATGTGTGCTAAAGGACATTGAATAGACTGGCACACGCCGCAAACAGGGCAAAGATGATTGACAGCTGTGGCATTGGGCGTTGACACAAGATGGCTTCCTGTCATGGGTGCTTGATTGGCAGCTTGGCTCTTCTTTACGCTAATTCAAAACGCTGTAATTATGACACAATGCAGAGCCTTGTTTGGTCAGAAGTTTGAGCTGCAGAATAAACAGACTGGCTTTATAGTGATAATTTTCATTCATTTGTCTCATTAAAATGGAAAATGCAGATTAGGTCGAGTAGTGCAGAGGATACGTGTCACAAAACCACTTCAGGCATATTATAAAGTGGATCTCACATTATACACTATATACACGTACATATATACCCTCCATAAGCGCTAATGACAAAATATATCACAATGTTGGTAATTTTGAGATATCCTTTCCAAATCTAAAACGTAACCAATTTCTACTATGACAATGAAATTTTATAAAGAAAATATACATAGAATAAGTAATATGTATATATCTTACGTTATGTGTTATATCTTTATCTGAGTAGTGTAAACTTGCAAAATAAAATTATTGGGTATTTTCCTTCTTGTTTTATATGTCACTCAAATAAAGATCAAATATGTATTAAACTAATCTAGAATCAATGTAATTTTTGGCAGTTTATTTTCCTTAAAAAGCACTTTTTAGGCCCTCTTTGCACCTACCTTAAAAGTGCTCCATGTTACTTTTCTGCTGTATGGTCCACCAACTTAAATGTCAATAAATGCAAGCAGATGGCACCACTGGAGCAAGTTACAAGTCAGATCTGTAAAAAGGTGACCCCTCTTTTCTAGTTCAAAGTCTTTCTGAGCAAGAAAAATGTGTGATTGAAATAAATCTGTAATTGAGTGTTCAATGAAATGATGTGGAAAATTTCAGGCAAAGCAATGCCCTCTACAGACACAAGAATCTTGTTAATTACTATATCGGCTTATCGTTTAATATATGAAAGTTGGGACGATATATTTTGAGGCTCAATATTTATCGTGAGATTTGAGCTGATTGTAAGAGTATCTTCTCTGACTAAATATCATCATTCTACTATTTATTTGTCGCTGCTCAGGACCTTTAATGTCACTGTATGTATAAACATTTGTTTACTATGTAGTTTCAATATTACTGTTTATCACATTATATCTCTGTAGCAATATAATGTGTTATGGTGACAGGCCCCCACCAAAAAAGTTACATAATGTACCTTTAAACAAATATTACAAAATTTGTAAATTATGATTATTTTCTCCATATCAAAAGTACAAAATGTTTCAGTAATATAGTTCTAATAGTTAAATCTCAAAACTACACTAATCAACTCATTTTGCTTGTAATCTCATTTTAACACACTGTACTGTACCTGTTGCTTTTGCCTCTTAGCTGGATTCATTTTATTTCCCCTCCTCTCTCTCTCCACCAACACATCCACATTGGTCCCTAAAATGACACGCGCCCGAGCCACAAAAAGTCCATTTTCTCCCATCAGCCCTTTCATCTGCGCACACACTTAGGCATACAGTGCGTACAGACTTAGCCTAATAGAGCTAGCACGCCGCTGCACCATAATAGAGACCACAATGGGGCTAGTCACTGCTAATGGGACCCACTGCAGAGATGGAGCACTTTAAGGCTAACAGAGGTGTTGCATTATGGGCCGCTGGAAAACACGCAAGGGGTACAGGCTTGGTAGTGAAAGAGGGGAGGAAATAGGGGCAAATATGGGGAAAGTAATTATAGGCATCAGAATACAGCAGCAGAGAGAACCATGTTGGTATAATTGAAACCTGGATACATGGGGTTTTCGGCATTTTCGGGCAGGTTTTGAGTTAGAAAGGAGAAAGGATTCAACACAAATAACACTTTCAGTTAGCTTATATGTCTGTCTTGTGAATGGATTAGTTAGTGAAGTAAGGCATTAGTTACAAAGTTACAAAAAAACAAAACAATTCTTATACAGTCTCTTGAAGATTAATTAGTATAAGGCAGATGTGGACATGGCTAAACATCTTGCATTTATACTAATGAAGATATGATAACATTTATTTGTTCCACAATTGTAAATTCCAGTGTTACAACGCACAGTTCAAGAACCGCAAAGAACACAGAGAATAGAAACAGGCACTCAAAAATCTAGACAAAAAAATTTCCTCAAAAACAAAAAAAACTGTGCAAGTATAATAAAATATAATATACAAGGCACAATGACGAGCAATAAGTAACAAGATAGAGTCCTTTAAATGCCATTATTCGTTCACTTCTCATTCATTTGGTGATAAGCTCCTTTTGTAGCCACAGCTGCCTTGGGGCTGACTGACAGAAATATGGCTGCCAAATCAGCAACAACAACCTCACCAACCACCACCAATCACAAACTCACACATCACATTCAAACATAGGGCAAGCTGGACTTATATGATGATACTATACATGATGATACGTGATGAGATCAAATCAATGACCTATGGATCTATGGACATATGCTCTACCCACTAAGCCACTATTTAATTAATGGCAAGAAAGGGTATGAAGTTTTTGGTGTCTTCTAAAAGCAAGTCTGTCAATTGCATACTTGTTTAACATAGCTTCTAGTAGTTCTGCAATGATAAATTGCATAATGGACAATAACTTTGCTTGGCCTATCTCAAATACCACTTGTTTATACTGCTTTTTGGTATAAGATTTGCATTTTTATAGTAAGGTATAGAAAGCCAATGAGGATAGGATCCAATCAGTAGCAATCTGACAAAACTAAAAGGGACATTTAGTAGAACAGTGGATACTTCCAAATGGACAACATGCATTTATTATTATTCACATAAATTGCCATAAATTTACACCATTTAAATTTGAAAAAATGAACAGCCTGCACACAGACACTAGCAACTGTCACTGTCTTCTGGGAAACCGGGTACAATCTAATACTGGACAATATAAATATATAGTTATTACATAGGTGTACAAGCCTCCCTATCTCTAGTACCATATAACTACCATCCGTAACATGTTAGATAAAAACAAGCTAAACGGTATATCATTTTCGAACATTTGAGGAATACAACATCCACGGCTTGCCAACTCTGTGACAACCATCTGAGCGTGTGTCCAATCACGTTTAATCATCTCATTAATATTCATGAAGCCAGAGTATAGTGTCTTCGCACGTGCACTACTGAGCGCACTCACAAACACTTGATTGACAGTTCCATTTGGCCGCGGTTCAGATGATAGAGCCAGCTGTCCACTTTCAAAGGGATTTTCTGCAGAAATGATCCCCTATCTGTCGTTAATGCCGGCTCCAGGATGTAAATAAGCTACTAATTAACGCTAGCTCCATCTATTATACTAGAAATTTCAAAGTTAATTTAAAATATTTTCTGAGAAACAGACTGGGGATTGTAAAAAGAAGAAAATGTTCAGAGATGGAAAGGCAGTTTGGTTTCCATGTCAACCACACGCGTAGTTGTACATAGTTAAAGTTGAGATATTCGGAGCTGTGGAGGAAGTGGGTGTGCTACCAAAGAAAGGTCAAAAAAGGGCTCATTTAAAAACAACTGCATTTCAGAACTTGGCTCGTGTCATGCCAAAAGCAGCAAAAAGAACAGCTAATGATTGTTAAGATAGACTGTTTGTGAGACCAGAGCATTTCTCACACCAAATGCAAGCACAGTTATTAGTGAGTTTTGAACCTAATCACCCTCGGCACCACCATTAGCCGCCACCAGCTCCAACTAGAACAAAATGTGATAAAATAAATCATCTTTTCCATATTATTTCTGACATGTTCTGAAAGCAAATTGAGGTCCTCATTATCAAAATATGCTAACCATTGTAGTTAAGCTTTATATCCACATTAAATGTCCTATATTACTCAAAATTGACTCTTGGAAGCTTTAAGTCATGCTATAATGTTGTTACCTCCTCAAAACATACCTAGAGTTGTGTTTATTTCCACAGCTCAAAATGCTCTGCTGTACCTTGTGATGTCATGAAGCAGTAGTTTTGAAATTACAGCTACCTTTTATCTTTAGTCCAGTAGACTGGCAATTTCAGGGCTGAAATTATCCAAAATATCTAGTGAAGGTGTATGGAGTTTAAAAACAAAGTGGAGCAGTTCCTGTATTACCACACGCCATCACAAGGTGAAACAGGGTGTCTTCTGTTTGAGAGGGGAACTTAGCTAAAATAAACAGGGGGTGTGTGTGTTAAACGTGTGAATGAAACAAAACACAACTTCAGGTATGTATATGATGATAGCCTAACATGGGCCCATTAAGTCCCAAATTTCACTATGCTAAAAAAAATAGAACTAATCTGATCTCTGAAGCTAAACAGGGATGGGTCTGGTTAATACTTTAGTGGGCGGCCGCTGGGAATACCAGGTGCTGCAGTGGGGCAGAAGTACGGTACAAGTGCATACTGGTGATGTGTCCTTAGGCAAGACACTTCACACACCTTGCCCAAGAATACAGTGAGTCTACGAGACGACATAAGGGCAGTTATGGCTACAACACTAGCCACAGCAATCCAAATTCCTTCATAATTATTTTTTTGCATAATAAAAAATTGTAAGATAGATGGCCAGCTGGAAACTAGATGTGCAGTACCAAAAAACTCAAAGACAGATGTACCCCAAGCAGCATGTACTACATTTAATTATAAAAGTCATCCACTATTATTGTCTTTTATAATATATACTGTTAACCTTATCAACCTATGATCATAAACATGAGCATTTGACTCCCTCATAATGCAGGCTGTGTTCGTACGGCTGGGATTTCCATAGCACCTCTCCTCTGAGCCATTAGACCAATCAAAGCTGGCCTTTCATGAATGTGACAAATCAGCAGCTAAGCCCGGACTGAACCAAACTGAATAGCAGCACCAATTTGCCTTTTTCTCGCTCTCTATCCACCATTACATGCAATCACGTAATGCGGCTAGCAAGGAGAGCAGGAGAGCACGGGAAAAATGAAAAATACAAAAGCTAGGAGCAGAGAGGGCTTAGCATGCTGGAGGGAGGGAGAGAAAGGTAGAGATTATCACTATGGCCTAATCAGGACCTCTTATATGGGGGCTAAAAATATCCTTGGGTGTATTACTATATGGTTTCTTGAGGCACTTAAGGCATGAGGTGAAGATGGGGTGGCTTCTTAAGCTTGATAGGGCAAAGCTTAAGATTAAACTAAAGATATTACTGTCTATGCTGCATATAGTGGTAGGTCTATAATCAAATGGAGTGAAAGAAGGGAGGAAGAGATTGAGGGTAACCTTTAATGAACTTACAGGCACTTAAGGCAATGTTAAAAGATGGAGGGAGGGAGCAGCAGAGATAACAGCATGGGGTGTAGGGGACTTAGGGCGAAAAAGTGGACTTCCTCAGGTGTTCAATCTGTGCGGTGGGTGACAATGTGCCACCAGCCATATTTGGGACGGATTACTTTTAAATGACTGCAAGCCAACCACATGCTCGAAAGAATGGTGAGAGGAGCAGAGGAGAGGTGAGAAAAGGGTAGAGGACGAGTGGGTCAGGAATGCAACTGATTGTTTTTTCTTTCTTTTGTTTTTTTAATTTTGTTTTTTTAATTGGTGGTAGATACTGGCAAAGGTGATTGTCTACTGAACTTAAAAACTACCACTATGTTACATCACAAGGTGGAGCAGAGCATTATGAGCTTTGGAGATTTACAAAGACTAATAACAAAAGGGTTACTCAAACGTGTGAACTCCACGTATGTTTTTGATGAGGTAACCTTCTAAAATGGCTTAAACCCTGCTGTAACTTATAATAGTTTAAATTATAATATCAATAGCAACAAGGACACATATTTAGATCTTGAGTAGTAATCTTATTGGTCAGGAATACTTAGATGGAGGATTAGCTTGCTAACCGCACATGTTGGAGTGGTGGGCATTAGCTTCTAATATACACTTTGATAACTGCTGTATATAGGTAATAAAAATGGTCTTTCTCTATGTTAAAGTTTCTAATTTTAAATTCTAGCTCAACTAAATTTGAGGCAATTTTGATGGCAACTTAAAGTAGAATTAAAAGCTCAAAGAAATCAGTCTAGAAATCTGTCAGTGAAAAATTAATGGGGCCTAATAGGAGGAAAACAAGGTGGAAAGGGTCTCCATAAGGTATGAAGAGAGGCCACTGAACTGCTGTAATGAACTTAAATGAGCACAAATTACGCTAATTGCCTAATATTTCATTTTAAATAACATGTAATTCTGGGAGATAATAGCAAGATAAAATGGGAGTTTGAGATCTGGAAGTGTTTTGCCATGTTTCAGTTCACAAGGTCTGCTTTTGTGAGTGTGCTTTCAAAGAGAACGGTTTGTAGATTCAATTGCACATAAGTGTTTTGCTTAAGATAGGAATCTGAGCAATGGTCACATGAAAATAACCTTATATACAGACAGATTAGAGTAAAACGTTCAGTCATCATCAGAGAGAAAGTTCAGATTTGGGACATTAATTAAATATAGTGTTGAATGTTAATGACATGGAACAAAAATGCAGCTATGCCTTCAGAGGAGGTGGAGGCCTGTTGAGAAGTGTATGGCCAATGAATGACTGGTGTTTACAAAATAAAATGTTAAGCTTGGACCTTGCTCTCAAAGATCATTTAGCAACTTTAGCTTGGCAGCATCTAAACATAAGCAATATTGATAATCCTGTGAGGTCACTCCTGAATTGAAATTAAGTAAATTGAATGTGTTATAAGAATATAACAGCATTAGCAAATACACAAATACAACAATACAAACACTTGTTTTCTGGTTTCTGCCAACTCTCAATCTCAAGGATCCTCTTGAAAAAGACATGAATCCGAAGTGGCTATCTTTCAATAAATAAACAAACCTTAATTAACCTCAATAAAACATGAACAAAAACATAATTTAACAACATTCAACATATACTTAATTAATGATTCGTTCATGGTAGAGCAGTGTGAAACTGGACACTTTGTTCATGCATCCAAAGCGTAGGAGTTGAAAAAGCTAAACTTTTGGCGTATGACGCACAGCGCAAACCAATCAGAGACTACGCTCCAGTGATGTAGGAACTTCATTATCCGGAAAAAGTAGAAAGACATCAGCTACAACTCAACCTGATCTGCCATTATTCACAAAGAGACCAAGAAAACAAAACACAACAAGGCACTCGTAGACCTCAACGGACACCCTGGACGGGTCTGCCCTCAATTGCAAAGGTGTCCAACTAGAAGAGTC
Organism: Periophthalmus modestus; assembly: GCA_019594935.1. Lineage (NCBI taxonomy): Eukaryota > Metazoa > Chordata > Actinopteri > Gobiiformes > Gobiidae > Periophthalmus > Periophthalmus modestus. Next base: position 6,496,425 of record JAIEZT010000009.1, read on the forward strand.
CAACGCGTTTTTGACACAGCATAACCCTAATGCTTACTAAGGCTGAATCACTCTTAGAAAACTATTTGGTCATTATGAAAAAACAGAATGTATTAACTGCCCAAGTAAAGTTAAAACAATTAACATGCTAGAGACATTTTGCTCAAACATATAGGTAAAAATGGGTACATTCTCTTTAAGGCTTTGTTCATGATTGGCTAATTAAAGTGTAGTTATTATAAAGTGGTGCTAAATGTTATACCAAATGCCTCTACTGTGCACTCTATATAATGTATTTATTTAATGTATTTTAACACAATAAAACAGGACTATAGCCCATAACCAGTCCACTCTACATTCACTAGTGCAGTCCTCACCTGAGGAGCCAGATCTTCTTGCCCTTTTTCTCGACCTCCTCTGGCTCCTCTGTTTTTCTTCTTTTCTTTTGGTTTGGGTTTGGGTATCTTTTCTTTCTTTTTTTGGTTTGTCTTTCTTCTTCTTGTCCTTCTTGTTCTTGTTGTCCATCTGGTCCGCTGTTCCCGGTCTAGAGGAGTTGTTCGGAGTCTCCCGGCCTGAACTAGTCTCTGACGGATCATCTACAGAAAAAAGAGAGAGGAGGGATGGAAATAGTGTCATTTTAAAAATAATAGATTTAAAGCAAATGTAAACCACAAAATATGTAAATGTACAATATTGTTTAAAAAAGTTATGAGCTGCAATAAAATAAACAGCCGATTGAAATGCTATAGTACTTAGTTTGCATTTGTAATGAATCATAGAAGCTATTAATTTAACCTTTTACAGCTTAAATCTTATTGTATAGCCAAATAACAAAAAAGTTTCCAGCAATGCAAAGAAAAAAATGCACATGATAAATACTGACCCCAAAAATATATTGATCCAGCTTTCATATATTGAACAATAAGTCAACGTAGTAATTATCATTATGGACCTATGTGTGAATGTGATTTTTTTAGTACCAGCACTTGCTTATATGAGTATATTAGTTTTAGTATTGTTTAGTATCCGTTTTTTGATACTTCTGACATCCCTAGCACAGGTAAACTCAATTTACTTGATATTTTGCGGTTACGTAGCACTGAATGATAAAAAAAAAACAATAGTGGTAAAACTTAGTAGGTGACTTGTAAATACACCAAAGTTGTTAAAACAGAATGAAAGTCACAGTATATTTAACATGACAGATGAGTCCTCTTAGTCCGTGTCTAATTATTGATAAATGGTTTTGTCTTTCCATAAAATGTTCAAAGTCTAAACAGCGATGGCTCATTACTCCTCAGTGACAGACAATAAACCCAGTGCAGAATAACAATGATACTCACCAAACAAAGGCACACGTCCACACGGGCCACTAATCAGATTCAGAAGAAGATAACCAAAGCAAATTAGTAACTTCAATTAGGATGTTACACTATGTAGATATTCACGTCAGGCTTAATTATAAACACTCTTTTGGTACAATTGTAATGGTGTGTGTAGTTGTCATATGTTATTAGGAAGGGTGCCATATGAAAAACGATTATAGTGTTATATAGTAATGCGAATGCAGCAGTATTGGCTGTTGTGGTAGGAATAGTAGAAAGACGTAGTAATAGTAGTAGTAGTTAGGCCTGTCACGATAACAAATTTTGAAGCGCTTGCTTAAATATTGCTTAAGCAAATATAGACAATGACAAAACAATATTATTAAAACAAATGTATGCCACGGAATACTACCCACGATTTTGTATGACAAAAAAATTAATTCTTCAATATTGTTGAAAAAAACATGAGGTGCATTAAATAAATAACAGAAAGAAATTTTAGTACCTGTAATGAGTCATAGAAGTTATGAATTCAACCTTTTACAGCTCAAACTTATCATATTGTCAAAAAAAAATAATAATAATAATGAAAAATAATTCCCAAGAAAATGTACTCAAGAAAAATACTGACCCCAAAAATGTTCCATCTGTCATATATTGAACGATAAGTCGATATAGTAATTATCGTGACAGGCCTCGTAGTAGTAATTTAAGTAGTAGTAAAAGTAGTAGTAGTGTGGGGAAAATCACAGAAACATTTCTGTCAGTTAGTGACAGTAGTAAAAGTAGTCAAAGATAATTTAGTAGCGATTCGCATATAAGTTCAAGTGGAAGTAGTAGTAGAAGTAGTAGTAATACCTGTAAAAGTAGTTGTAGCATAAGTAGACTTTTAATAAGAACTAGCACTATAGTGCTAGTCCTTATTAAAATAGTAGTAAAATAGTAGTAACATAGTATTTCTAGTATATAAGAGGAAGCCACTGTAGTAGTGATATTAAGTAGCGATGGTAGCATTAGCATCTAAACTCAAGACTACATTTTTTGATGCACACAGGGAAATTACCTGGACACAGTATAGCTCACACATGTGCAATGTATGTTTGGTTAAAATAATAATAAAAATGCACACTGGTTCCATCAGAATGTAGGGGTAGACACTGTACAGTATAAGTAGTACTACAAGATTTATGGTTGTAGTCCAAGTAATAGTAGTAGCAGTAGAAGTAAAAGTTGTAGTAGTATCAGGGGGCAATATTCATGTTGTATAGAGCTTGTCATTTTCAAACTGTAGAAATAGTCCGCTCTGCAAGATCCTTTCAAATCTTCCACTTATCAGCCACTTTTGGACTCACCCTCTTGACTCGTAATTCCCTGAAATCTTAAGTGCTCTTGTACTAACTCTATCTGCACATACAGTACCAAGCCAAATGTCTTTTCAACAGCAAATATTTTCCAAAAAAACATAGTGATTCTGGCATTTCACGTTTTGGCAGAGAGCTTGTGAAAGCACGAAGATGATACACATTTACAACATGTACTCAAAAATGGACAGGCTTCAAAGGACTTAGAAAACTCTGTCAATTATCTGAAGTACTTGAAGTAAAAGTTGTATTTGCATTAGTAGTAGTAGTAGTAGTAGTAGTAGTAGTAGTAGTATAATAGAGGATTACGCATGTTCTCTTGTTATTATAGCTTATTATTATATAGTCTACTAGTCAATGATGATTTTTACGGTTAGTCAGTTCATTAAATAAAGATTAAAATATGGTGTCTGAAGGCTTCTCAATTTAGAATATTTACAAATAAGGTGTACTAATGACGAGAATCCAATTTTTGACATTTTAATTTCATAAAACTGCTATATTTGATAAAATGTCTTTTTGTATATATTTTAGAGTCTGTATAGTCCAGAAAACGAGGGATAAATTTAGGGATACATACATGGAGATGTCAAAATTAATCAATTTATCAACAACTGTGATTATTTGTAAGGCAATAAAATCATATCAAGATCAAGATATTGAGGCATAATTGGATAAAAAAAATGCCATTTAACTTTAATCTGTACTTAAAACAAAGGTCAAATTGCCTGTTTATGTCACATTAACTTTATATTTTCAGTCAAAACAGTTGAATTCATAAACATGGTCACAGATTTGAGGAATAACGATTTAGTAGATAGACAGGGATGTCAGCATGGTGTGGCAAACTTAACTTTCCAGTTTTCAAAAGAAGTGTTTTAGATCAATATTACCATTTAAAATGTCCAAAATATAACATAGCGATGTAGGTGTCATAGATTAAACTATATAGCAATTATTAACACAAAATGTTTTTGTGCACTTTTGAAAGCAGGTCAGTAAAATATAAATAAAATCACAATCTGTCTCTTGACAATATCTGTTGTCATTTTTTTTTCCTTAGCCAAAACACCATGTATAACGTAAAAAAAAAAACAACCCAAAAAAACCAACAACACTTTACCTTTATCATACTAGTAGTATTCATATTGGTAACACAATGAGTAATTGATTCAGCAGTGCTCAGTAAAATAACCTTTTTATGTCATAATTTGTAGTATAAGTAGCAGTACTAGTAGTTCTAGTAGCATCACTTGATATAAGAAGTCAGGATTATAAACATTAGTGAGTCACACTCAAAGGGCCTTGCTCAAATGAACTTAAAACACTTCAGACGCTTGGTGTCTATTACCAGCTGCCTCTGGAGTGTTAGAGCGCTTTTAAAGGGGGTGACAGACGCGGCTGCCCTGTGTCGCGGTGTTGACACGGCCTATTAGTCCAAAGAAGCGTGATCTGAACAGCCCCACTCATTACCGGGGTGCTGACTGATAACAGCTAGCTGCTAATAGCACGGCTGGGAATTACAGTAGTCTTGGATAAATATTTTAAAGGCCTAACGCACACTGACTTTGACGTATTGCAGGGAAGAAAAAGAAAACTTAATATGCGTTGACATTTTAAAAAAGGGGGCTACACTGCTTGATAGAGAAATTCCTTAAGAATTCTTTAAACTAATAAGACATGACAATGCAAAATAGGATGAGCTTACAAGCCACAAGCAATGTCAACAAGGAGTGTATAGCTAGTGCACTGGCAAGAATGTAGGGATATATAAATTACACAAGCCAAAACACTAAACGCTTAATTAAAAGTCAATATTAGGCTTATACTACAACTCAAGTGCTTGGCTGCTGTGCTGTTTACCATGAGCAAACAAAGCAAAGAGGTAGAAGCACTCTCTGACAGTAAGCCATAAGAGAAATGGAAGCATATTCCTTAAAAAAAAACACATTGTGCTTGTGTCTGCTATATAGTTAAAATCTATAACACCCATAGATCATTATGTTATAATTTGCACATTTAAAAAAGGACTTAATACGAAAACAAGTCAGCTGACTTGTGCCTTAGAAAATTGTAGTGTCCAGTGGGAGCTGACATTGCCGTAAACGCCATCACAACATGGATTTTTTCATTTGCACCAAAATGACAACACAGTGCTGCCGAACCCTACGTGTATTATCAATTAAGAAAATAAAACTGAATAACAAAGTAAATACAGAGCAGTGGGCGTATGCTGATGGCGGTGAAAACGGGGATTTATGGGCAATATGCTGCCTTGAAAATAAGCAATTAGAGATTGCTCAAACATACACATATCACTCCAAAAAACAACTTTGAGAGGGTAAATGAGTAAACAACAACTATAACATGTTTAAAAGCTCTGAAAAGTCGATTTTGCATAATAGGTCTGCTTTAACCTATAAGTGATTTTACTAGTTTTTTAAATCTGTCCATATGTTGGTGTTTTCACTGATGCTGCTAATATTTTCCACCCATTAAATGACAACATACATAGGGCTGAATCATGCTGGAATTGTGAATTTTGGAATGTGACCTCGATTAGATTTTAAATTTAGATATATTAACACTTGAGAGGAGACTGAACTATAGGCTATAATGCTAAACTAAAACAAAACAAAACAAACAAAAACATAAATTTCAAAAACATGTCTGTAGAGGTCTAAACTACAAGGTTGGCAGATTCTATATCGAGACCATGAAGACAAGATATTTTGTTGCTGTATTTGTGACCATTTTAAAGTACCTAATTAACTTTTCTGGTGGTGAGTCCCCCCACTTTTTTTCTCTCCATGGAGATCTCTTTGCTTGGCATTAAACGTTTCACAGTATGGCATTTAACGTAACTATCTCCATGGAAAAAAAACAGAGACACACCGGAGCAAGTTACAGGTCAGATCTATTGAGAAAAGGGCCCAGCAATAAAAACACCTCTAATTTAATAAATAAAAGATGGATGCCATACTGTGGAGCATTTCAGGTTGCTTAATTACATCTCCTTTATGATTTTGATTCAAATGCAATTACTCTTACAGACTTAAATAAGGCTATAAGAACAATTATATAAATTTGCTAAACTAAATCAATCTGGCCTGTTATTTTTGTTTTTCCTTACCATCGTCATCCTCGGGTGGTCCATCGTAGGACTTGTCTATAGCTGCTCTGAAGCTCTCGTTGCAGCCTCTTCCTCTGACCATATTTGCACGTGGCCTGTGGAAAGGAAGCAAGTCACTCTTCCTATTCACCTCCGACATGGCCGTCTGCAGACTCTCCAAAGAACTGGACTTCTTCAAGCCCAGGGTTGGACCCAGCTCCATTGGGGTCGGTGAGGCTAGAAGAGGAAAAGTGAAAAAGAATGTGTTAATTTGTAAGTTTTTAGTGTTGAATGAGATCTTGTGAGACAAAATACCAGAATATTGCGCACAAATGAGGACAATGTTTGTGTTTAAATTTGGATTGAACAAAAAAGGGTTAATTGCTAAGGAGTTACAACTCGTTGACAAGCTGTACTTCTTAGATGTAGTGGTATAATGACAACACAAATATAAATAAAATAAATACAAAAATGTTAGGCCAAAATTGTAAATTAAACAAATGTGGTTTTTGTCTCGTTATTGTGGACCCAAACTCGTGGCTTATCTCATCTAGTGTTTGACAAGTTTGCCTCGTCCAACCCTGATTGAATAATTTCTACAGACGGTGAGTAGCAGAGTTACTTACATAGTACATACATACATACATTAATGTTTGTAGAAATTTTGATTAGGGCAATACATACTGGATAACAATGGTTTTAAAATTAAACACAAGAGTGTTTAAGCCCACCTCTAGATGTGACAGTGAATTCAATTGATTTTAATTTGGCAAAATACAATTACAGACATTCAGAAAAACAAAATTTGAAATTATTATAATAATTAATTTTGAACAAGAAGAAAATTCCCAGTCCAAAATACATTTCATTTTTTGGTGATTCCTTAGAATTAGTTTGGACAGTGGCGTTTCAAAAAACACCTGATGCAGTTAACTGTGGTGTTGTTGAGTGTGTGATGGATGCGAGGTGTGCGTCTCTGCCACTGCATCTACATCCATCATCTAAAGTACTGTAAGCCCAGGGAAATATTACTCAGGGAGAGAACGAGAGAGAGTGAGGGAAGGGAAGAGAGAGAGGCAGAAGAGAGGGAGAGCAAGAGGAAAGCACGGAGAGAAGGAAAACAAAGGAGAGAGAGGAAACGGGTAGAAAGAAAACTAAAGGAGGAGAGCAAGGTAGTAGGGGGAGAGTGAGAGAGAAGAGACAGGGAATGAGATAGAAGGGGGAGAGAAGGGATAGCAGGGAAGGAAGAGTGAGAGGGAAGGGGGGATGGGGGGAAAGGAAAGGGGAGGGGGAAGAGAGTGATATGGGCCCAAGAATGATGAGGACCATAGCCCAAGATGAGAGAGACCTCTATGGAGGCATTCACCAGAAGAAAAGAGCGAAGATTTTGTGGAGGAGATGGACTTTGCTGCCGAGTCTGGCTTGGAAAACACATCTGATGGAAAGGTCAATAAAAAGACGAAAGATAACCAAGATATTAAAAAGTGTGACTGAATGTAAATATTGTAATGTAATATTTAAGTATGATCCACTTAAAAGTTCTCTGTGCAGGTTGTGCCACCAGCTATACACCTAAATAAAAATATGAAAACCTTTGCAGTGTGAGTGGGCCCGCCTCACCACAGATCTGATTTGTGATGCCACTAGACTTGGTGGTATCACCTGTTTGTGTCCATGAGGATGAGATTAGAAAGTTTAGCATAGGAACACGTAATCAGAAAAGTTGCAAAGTCAACCCTGTACCACTCTGGTTTTGCCAGATAAGGAAACATCAGGACGAACCAATTGCCAATCATTACAAATCCCAGACTTTGAAGAACATTATTGTCCCTCTTATTATAAAGCATAGAGCAGATTTTGTCAATTCAGCTATATAAATGACGTTTTTGAACTTTTCCAACACTAGCTTCCAAATAGCCAGTTTTTTATTGCATTCAAGTAATGATTTAACTGGTCTATTGTTTCCTGGATTAGTCAGGCTACATCTCACTATTGCAGTAAGTAGCAGTCTAGAGTCGCAAAGTTGGCTCAAAACTTCTGCCCGACACCCCCCTCCTCCACAATCCCTCCCTCATTGGTACGAGCTGGTAATTGTTTAGGAAAACAAGTAGATAAAGTATGCGCGCTTGCAATTTACTCTGTCACCTTAAGCGGGAAGACGACAGCACAGGTGTGGGCTTTTGTGTCTGGGGACCAGAGCTGTGGCAGAGAGTAATGGGGAGAGGGGGCAGAGATGGGGGAGGAGAGGGGACTGGGCGGGCTGCCAACTCAAAACACTGGTAATCCTCAAATACACGCACACACATACGCGCACACGGTTGTAAATGCGTGCGCAAAGTCACGCACACACATTTTGGATTCCTTCCTGGCTGCGGCTTGTCGATATGATGCCACCGTGATTCATGATAGCTAAAGCTGCATCACTTTGGCTAATGATTCCCAATACTCTGAGCCTGTGTGAGAGTAGGAGATGAGAGAGAGGAATAGAGAAAGAAAGAGAGACGGAGACAGAGAAAGATGGAGACAGAAAGAGAGAAAAAGAGCAAGAGGAGGAGAGAAAGAGACAGAGAGAGAAAAAGAGGAGGTAGGAAGAGAGCAAAGGGCAGAGAGAGGGAGAGAGGATGCTACACAGACAGACAGAGGAAGAGAATGAGAGAAAGACTGAGATAGAAGAAGAGAGAAAGAGAGCGATCGAAAGAGAGGATAGGGAGATGTGACAGAGAGTGAAAGAGAGAGCGAAAGAGGGAAGGTGAGAAGAGAGGAGATCACAAGAGAGAGGAGCACGGGCACACGTTGACATAGAGAGAGTGAAGAGAGAAAGAAAGAAATACAGCGAAAAAAGGGAGAGAGGGCTGATGCGACAGCCGCATCTATTTAAAGGGCCATCAGCTAAACACACACAGTCCCATACATAATGCAGAGCAGCGCGTGTGACAGGGGAAGCAGAACAACCAACAGATTGTTTTCTGATTACATAGTTTGATACAAAGGATTTTAACAGATTTGTGTACTATTTTTGTGAATGGATTCTGATTCCGATTCTGTGATCTCTCCCCTGGGAAGATTGAGTGGTGTGTTAGAGAGGGCATCCGGCTTAAAAAGTATGCTAAATTAATATGCAAATGATACCATTGTATTTATTTATTAGTTTATGCAGATAAAAAGCAAAAGACAAAGTTTAAATCTGTCAACTGGACAAATCGTTGTAGGAGTGAAGAGAACAATAGCAGGGTCATTAAAGGTTAAATAGGGTGGTTTCAGCTGAAACTGGTGACAATAACTGTTTACAGTTTCAGTGTATCTAGCTCTTCCCTTCAGATTGCTGGTGATATAAAGCAGTGTCACCAGCAATCTGACCAGAACTAAAAAAGCGGCTTGGATGAGCAGCGAAATGTCTTCACTCTTACAACGATTTGTCCAGATTTAAACTTCGCCTTTTGTTATGGATCAGACCTGGACAACTGAGGGATTACACAGATATGCAGATAAAAGACAAAAATAAATAAACTATTTATGGAAATAATATCCAAAACATCAAAGCATGGCATGGTTGGATTTTTTTTTTTTAATTAGTTCTTGTTTTTTTTTAGAATATTTATAATAATTATGTTCCATTTCCAGGTCTTACAAAATCATGTATATTTACCATACCATTCTGCAAGTAACAGAGGTAAAGTTGTCAAGCATATAACACCTAACGTGCATAGGACAAGCTAATTCTGCAGCCACAGATGCCCCGGGGCTAAAAGACATCACTACCAATATATGCGGCAACAATCTCTCTAGTACTCACCTATCTCTCATTTATACACCGTCATACATTGGAGAGGACTATCAAGTGCTTTGCCTAAGGACACAACAGCAGTGTGCAGGTGTCCAAGTCCTGACCAGGTTAAGATTGAGCAGCCAAGTTGCTGCTAGTTAGTCACAAGGGATACTAAATAATAAGCCTTTACTTTTGTAATCCACAGTGCATTCACCTGTTCAGCTTTGAGTCTGTGCCTTTGGGATTTAGGCAAAAGCAGAGAATCTCTGACAGAATATAAGTAAGTATAGTCTACAATTTCCTGGAATGCAAATACACAGAAAACCTGCCAAAAGATTAATTTAATGCTTACCTTTACTTTAGCTGATTGTTTTTGGATATCAGCTTGTCCTGTTTTCAAATATGCTCTATTATCTAAACGCTATATCATTTCTCTTGCATTAGATTTTATTCAGCCAACACAACCTTCTTCCATCTAGAATGTGATGTCATACTCCAAGATGGGGACAAGAGCCAGTTTTTCCCTATTGATCACATTGTGCTTTGCCATGAAATATCCAAAAAGTAAATGCACAAATGTTGAACCTGCAATTCACAGATGATGAACCTGATGTTTTCTATTAGCGATAACACCCTATAGCTCATTATATTACAACAAAAAATCAGCACTTTAACAGTAATCACTAGGCTGCCTCTATTAAATATTACTGACCAATAGAACAGCTCAGCTGAGCTGAAATGTGGCAATAGCTCTGTTGTACCAATAAATATAAATCACTTTATACTCTTATTAGGGGACATACAGTAAATACATATTTGCTCTAGATAGCAAAATTGAAAGTAGCCATGGACAATATACATGATTCAAATATATAGCTGCAATAAATAACGTAATGCAACACTTGAAAAGTTAGTTTCTCTCTATAACTATTCATAGAAGTTTATAATTCAAAAGGTACAGCTCAAATCTCATTGTAGAATGTAAAAATAACAAAAAAATTTCCCTCTAGTACAAAAAAAAGTACTTGATAAATATTGACCCTAAAAAATTATTGCCCCATCCGGCATGCATTGAACAATAAGTTGATATAGCATTTATCGTGACACACCTATTACTTATGTCAGTAATAGGTACTACTTATCAGTACAAAGTCTCTCAAGAATGAAAGTAGTGAGTCTGGAAGGGCATCTGGTCTAAATGCTTAATATGGATCAATGTAAACTAGAAGCATATTCCATTGTTGACATTAGTGCTTGATTAAGGTAAACACTGAGTTAACTGCAAAAATGGCCTCCAACAACTCACAAAAAAAAAAAAAAATCACTGACAGTTGACAAGTGAATGTACCAGATGTTAAATAATCCCCTGAGGGTTAATAAGAGTCGGTTGGGTTTGTACAGCCATGTGGTCTATAGACAGCAGGAGTGATATGTCAGTTCACACAAATTGGGTTTAGGCTGAAATGAATAGGAGGATGAGAGCTGAACTGAGAGTAAAAGCTGGAGAGCGGACACTGGCGGATCGGGCTCACAAAGTAGTTTGCTGTGAGTAGCGGGATTTGTGTCATAAATGTAATTACAGCTGTCCGACTGCAAGATGATCGAATTAAGCTGCTTTTAAAGAAAGAGATAGAGGGGCACGCCAGGGGGAGGGGGAGAGAAAGGCAGGAGAAACGCTATGAGGGAGGTAATGCATGAGAGCTGGGGGCTGGCAATGGAAAATGCCTGGGGTAACAGTGGCTGGTTTAGCACTGGTTTTACAGGTTAAGATTGATCTTTAGACAGGTAGACTTACGGCAACTTAAAGGCGCACTGTGGAACTTTTGTAGTAGATTAATGTTATTGATTTTGCAGTGTCCCATGGACACTGCAAACTTACATACTTTAAAGTTATCTCTCTGATATTTGCTTCATTATCTGTGTTTTTACTGCCCAAAAAAAACTTTAAAAGCTCGTATCCTTACTACAACTGGAAGGGATGGCATCACCTGCTTGTGTCCATGAGAAAGGTAATGTATGAGAGGTCGAGGTTGGCAATGGAATAAATGCATGGGCTCTCTGTTGCACTTTTTGGTAAAATTACTACACTTGAAAAGGTGCACTATGTAGGGCTGCAATGATTATTTTCTTATCATTCAATTTAACTTTTTTTTTTTTTTTTTTGATTAGACAACTAATCACCTGTGCAGTCCCTGGTGCCGTGCAGCTGTAGTCTCTGTCCTTGTTGGACGTGTGTGTTAATGGCACCTGCATGTGTCGCTCCACTGAGAAATAGAGTCTCACTGAAGGACAAGTTATGTTTGGACAAGTTTTGGATAAGCGACAGCAGATAGTGCGAACAGCATAGAACATGCAGCACAGTTAAATCTGCTTCGCTTTTCAACACTCGTTTTACCTTCTATTCAGTCACACATTCAGTTAACATTATCAATCCTGGTCTGGTCTTCTGTGTGTGGAAATACAGCGCTGATGTCCAAAGCGTGCCTGTGCTGATATAGACTATATCTGCCACATTTATTAAAGACTCAGCTCTAAAGGCGACACATCAACGCCCTCTACATGTGTCGATATACTTTCCTGGTCAATGTCGCTGATTAAGTTGATGACATCATTGCAGCTCTAGCACTATGTAGCTTTTCTGGTGTATTAATGTTATTGATTTTCATGGAATGTCCCATGCTATGGCATTAAACTTATCTAGACTTACCCTGATGGTGGCATTCATGGAGAAAAATAACCAATAGTATGGAACATTCCAGGCAAAGCAACACCTCTATAACGATAATCAGTCTGAATCTGCACCATATAAGTTACATAGTGAAAAGGTCCCCATCAAATTTGTGGATGAGTACCCAAAATGTCTCTTGCCTTCGCCCAAATGTATTGCGTAAGCATTTTTTTTTAGGTCAAAATTTGTCCACTATACCATATGAATCTAATTACAAAGAGTTTTATTGTCTGAGAATCAGAAAGCACTTATAAACTCATCTTTGTAAATAATTAGGATAATACTAACATAAAGTAAGGCAAGTGAGTAAAAATAATATGGTAAAAATCAAGAACAGTGCCTTTAAGATAGCATTTGACCCATGCTTAAATCAGCACGACTAGACTACATCAACCTGTCAGATGCAACGGCGACAACAATGCAATGATCATTATCAACTAAAAATGAATAAGGAATTATCATTTATATCTGTCAAGCAGCTTTTTAGAACACTGCCTTAAGAGTCACTTGAAGTGCAAACTTTTAAAGATTTTTCTATATCTGTTTTTGAAAATATACTGTAGGTAGTATCATAACTTCTCTTTGATACCACTTTGTTTTTTTCAGGGTGCTACTTATATTGTCTGGGGACGCTATCCAGGCAGTAGTGCTAACCATTTAAAAACATCTCTATAGTTGTAAAGTAATGACTTAGCTGGCAATGGGGAAAAAGGACACTGCGAAGATTGCTATTTGAGAAACAATGAAGCAGCCACAGAATGGTACTGATAACAAACGAGCGCAGAGGAAAACAAAACATAAGAAAAATGAAAAACATTACGATAAAGAGTGCCAAGATATCCCAGGGCTATTTTGTTGGCAGGAAGGCAACGTGCTACTTTCAAAGTCAAAATTACACCAAGGAGAGGCTTAGCAGAGGCAGCCGAACACTAACAAAGCGCCTGATTAACTGCAGAACTACTTCCTCTGGAGCGGTACGGTCTTTAGTCGCTCACAGAGACAGATGCTATTTAAAGCCACGCACCGCAGAGATACACAGTACAGTTTGTGCTTCTTCACTGATGCCTTTCACTCAAGACTCCGCCACAGCTCCAGTCAGTGCAGTGGGATGTAGTGCAGGAGTGAAGGCGACTGTTACAATTGTTGTAATCAGGGGACGTGACATGACAAATACTAGAGTTTAGTTTACTGTTGAACTATAAGAGATGTGATATCTGAACAATGTTAAAAGTTGGGATAACAATTTTAACAAAGAGATCAAGTTAAGTTTTCTGTGTGATCCCTCAATTGTCGATGTGTGGTCCATAGCAAAAGACAAATCCAAAGACAAAATTCTGTCAAATGGACAAACGTTTGCTGCTTATTCAAGTGGCTTCTTCAGTGATTGAATGAACGGCAAAACGTTTTCACTCTAAACTTTTGCCCAGTTATTTTTTTAAGTTAAGTAAAATAAATGTCTATATAACGTAAGACTTATTTTGTTAAATGTGATAAATAATAGACCTAATTTAAAAAAATATGAGATGACATGATGAGTAAAATATTTAAAAAAAATTAATTACATAGCATGGTTTGAGTAAAGTTATCGAATGATTGTATATTGTATTATATATTGCTGATTGTATATTTTTTTTATACTACAGCAAGGTATCCATTATCAGGAGCAGCAACAGATATTTTTGTTTGGAGGAGCTATAGAATAATATAGAATATTTTTCAATTTTAGGTTCATTTTGAACACTGTGGTTTCCGTTAGTATATTTTTAGTTGAGATTGAATGGGCTATGAAAATAGGGGGGAGCTTTGGAGGTGCATTGGCCATTCTAGGAGGCTAGTGCGCCCTCTAGACCCCCTCGGTGCTGCCCCTGGTTATTTCAAGGGGCCCTATTCAATGTTTCTAGTGGAGGGTCTGCCAGTTTGCCTTCGCCTAGAATGGTCCACAGCATGACATTAAAATTTTCATTTCCATGGAGACAAGCAGCTGATTCCACCAAGCCAAGTCACCAGACAGATCTATTTTTAATTGTATTTTAAAAACAATAAAATGCAATTACATTAATGTGAGATAGATGTAATGCCATACTGTGGAACATTCTTAGCAAAACCCCGACCAGAAAAGTTACAGTTGAAACCAAGTTTACATACACTATATAAAAAGACACATATGCTTTTTTTTCTTACTGACATGAAATTAGACTGAACTTTTTCTGTTTTAGGTCAATTAGGATTACCAAAATTAGTTATATTTGCTAAATGACAAAATAATGAGAGGGATTTTTTTACCCATTCCTCCTGACAGAACTGGCGTAATTGAGCCAAGTTTGTAGGCCGCCTTGCTTGCCCATGCCTTATCAGCCTTACCATACATTCTCAATAGGGCTTTGTGATGGCCACTCCAAAACATTGACTTTGTCATTCTTAAGCCACTTTGTAACCAGTTTGGCACTATGCTTCTAGTCATTGTATATTTGAAAGACCCATTTGTGCCCAAGCTTTAATTCCTGGCTGATGTCTTGAGATGCTGCATCAGTATTTCCAGATCATGTTCTTTCCTAATGATGCCATCTATTTTGTGAAGTGCACCAGTCCCTCCTGCAGCAACCAACAAAACATGATGTTGCCACCTCCAAATGTCACATTTGGTATGATGTTCTCAGACCTGCAAGCTTCCCCCTTTTTCAAAAAAAAAAAAAAAAAAGTTAAATTTTATTTTGTCAGACCACAGAAAATGTCTCCAAAAATAAGGTATTTGTCCCTGTTTAAATCTGTCAACTCGACAAATCGTTGTAGGAGTGAAGATGTTTCACTGATCATCCAAGCCGCTTCTTCAGTTCTGGTCAGACATGCTGGTGGACACTGCCTTACATCTATCTGAAGGGAGGGGATAACTACACTGAAACTGTAAACAGGTATTGTCTCCAGTTTCAGTTGAAACTACCCTATTCAACCTTTAACAACCCTGCTGTTGATCAAGCATACCTAATTCAATCTAACTGAATGCCTTTTGCTATGGATCAGACCTGGACGACTGAGAGATTACACAGATATTTGTCTTTTTAGTGTTTCTTTTGGAGTAATGGCTCTTCCTGGGTGAGTGACCTTTCAGCCTGAGTTGGTACAGTACTCGTTTCACAGTGGATGACACTCTGACCTTCAGTCAGCATCTTCACAAGATCTTTTGTGCTTTTGTTCTTGAGTTGATATGCACATTTCAGACTGGATCACAGAACCCGTCTCGTTCCTGAGCGGTATGATGGCTGGACATTCCCATGGTGTTTATACTTGCTTATAATTGTTTGAACAGGTGAACATGGCACTGTCAGGCATTTGTAAATTGCACCCAACACTGAACCAAACTTGTCCACAGTCTTTTTCCCGAGATCTTGGCTGATTTCTGATTTCAAACAAGCAGTGTGTTTCAGGAGTTCATTCAAATACATCCAATGTGTGTCTCTAATTAACTCAAATGTTGTCAATAAACCTATCAAAAGCTTTCAAAGACATGGCATCACCATATGGGTTTTCCCAAATTGTTTAAAGGCATTGTACATTACTGTATGTAAACTTCTGACTTTGAAGAAAATAATGACAAATTATCTAAAAAATCTTCCTCTCATTATTCTGTTATTTAGCAAATAGAAATTATTTTTGGTAATCCTGACTGACCTAAAACAGGTAGTTTAGTTTAGTCTGATTTCATGTCAGACTGAGAAAAAAAAAGCGTATGCATTTTTTTTTAATATAGTGTACGTAAACTTCTGGTTTCAACCATACATAGGGCACCTTTAATATCCACAAGCCAAGCACTTGTTATGATCTCTCTTACATAACATACATTTTTTCTATGCCTGTCTGTCTATGTGCTGCTTATAGAATCCCACTGACGGAGTACTCTGGCTAATCCAATGGAGAGCTATACACTTACTTTCACATCCACTCATCCCCCGAGACACAAACCCCCTTTGAAAATGAATCCATCACAGACTATAACAGTGATTAGTCCAGAAACAAATTACATCTCGCTCCTCCGCTCCCTCTGTCCCGCCATACTTCTCCTGTATACCGTAAAGAACATGTCCTTTTGATTAAAGTGAGCCTTGATGCAGATAAATGGGCAAAGCAGCCAAAGAAGACAGCACCGGCTATCTTGTGATTACACCTCAACTTTTATTTATTTATTATGGCTCCGCAGACGGGAAAGGGTCACAGGGCATTCGATACGAAGAGATACGGAACAGGCAAGTAGAATGACATGTTAGGAAATGCAAAACAATACAGACAGCAGAGAGGTGGTCTGTGTCTCTGTCTGGTTCATAAAGTAGTAAGTAAAGTAAAGAATAATGCAATCTAATGACACTCAAATGTGATTATATTAGTCATGAACAGTTTATTTTTAAAAATGTATGTACTATATATGTAGGATGTCCAGAAATTCGGAGCTGTGTGTCCTGTGCATAGACTGTATATATATAAATGGGCATAGCCAGGGAAGTGATCATTGTCGCCCTCTCTGTAACTGCTGCAGTGAACCTCGTCATTTTGGTCTTAAAATGTTTGTATTAATCCGCTCTACATGATCCAGGTGTTTTTATGTCGCTATTTTGTCAGTGAATCAAGATATGAACATTAATAACAGACAAATTAGGCGTCTTCTTTCCTCGAGCTAACTCCAGCTAGCGTTAGCAATGGGTTTGATTGACAGCGGTACGGGCAAGAAGGGTCGTTACCTTCAACAGCCTCGATTGGCTCTTTGGTTACTATGATACTTTGTGTTTGGAATTCCAAATGTGGAACTCGGCTCCAAAATTCACCCCTATAAATGCTAGCCTCGATGAGCTTCATTTGACTGGAGCCCAACGCTATGGATGAAGTCACACTCACTTAGTCCACTTCTTTATACAGTCTATGATGTCAAAATACTTTTATTTACCAGAGAAGCCTGTTTTGTTCAGTGGTGGACGAAGTACTGAATTCTAATACTAAAGTAAAAGTAGAGAGACTGGAGCAAAAAATAAAAATTTAAAAAAAATTAAAAAAATATGCATGCATATACATGAAAAAAATGTAAAAGTAAAGGTAAATGAAAGTATAAAAACTTCAAATGTATTGATTTTGATGAAGACTTGTGCTTGATTTGACTCAATAAATACAATTTAATCAATCATTTGTTTTATTTTTAGCTGTTTTTTATGTTTATATGCTTGTTTGCTCAAATTATGAGCATGTTAAAAAATAAACCCATCAGTTATAGAAACCTACCATTTTTACTTAAGTACAGTACTTTACTACTTTCACTTTGTTACATTCCACCATTGGTTTTGTTCACATACTTTGTTAATAAAGTAGCTTATAGAGATGCACAATAATTGCCATAAGGAAAGATATAAATAATGGCAGCCATGACTCTAAAATGTCTGTGAATGTGAAATACTTACTTACTTATATACTGAAAAAAAAACATGTGTTATATACAATGAAAAATGCTAATGACGTAACATTAGTGTTGTGATAAATATTATTGTGGTTTTATGCCAGATGCCCTTCCTCCACAATACATTTAATTTATACTTGCTTGGGACTGGCTTGAAGAGTGCACTAGCTTGTAACCTCTTGTATACGTCATAGGTTCTCAATTTATTTCATAATAACTACTGTTGGCATTTGCAAAACTCCCAAAACAAAGAGATTATCTTCTCAAATTAAAATGACAAATTTTACAGTACATATCAGCTTATATATATATATATATATATATATATATATATATATATATATATATATATATATATATATATATATATATATATATATATATATATATATATATATATATATATATATATTAGGCCAACAAGAAATCTGTGTTCAGTGGACTAAAGAAATTGGGTCCAATTTGTGACTAAAATGACTAAACCAGAGCTAATTTAGGGTTAAACTAGTTTTGATGTAATCTAAACCTGGATCAACTGAGGGCCATGATAACCTACTAAAATAATTGTAGTCTAAATTACAAGAAGCCTAGATACCACGGTTTGGGAAACAGTGCTATATTATATCCACCCTGAACCTTCAAAACACATTTTTCACTAAACAACAAAAAACACATAGATTGCATTTTTTACACTGAGCACAAAGGAGCGGTGAGATCAGAAAACAGACAAAACCTGGACAAAGGAACAATGGAAGATAAGAAATCCGGGTGTGTGCGGGAGGAGGGAGTAGATTCAAATGTGCCTCTCTATAGACCGAGTTTTGGCAGCGCCTTGTCAATGTTTTTCAAAGTCAAAATTTCACTTGGGACACATTCAGACAAGGATCACAGCCGACTCCCAAGTGCCGCACAACACACGAGCTTCACAAGCTTCGCAAGCCACACATGCATTTTCATAAAGATGTTCCCCTCAGCCCCTTGGACAGTTTGTCAGAGTCTAAGCCTGACTGGCGTTGGCACAGGGACCCAGAGAGGAGTGGCGGTAGTGGTGGGCGGAGGAAGGACGGTCAGACTGAGTAAAAGCAATTGCCAAAGTATAAGACAAAAAGATAAATGGGAGCAAAAGTAGCTCAGTGGTAGCATGTTCGTCCTCTGATCCGAAGGTTGGCAGTTCGAATCCCACTCTCGACATAAAATGTCATTGGTAGAGGGGTCAGATTCACTGGCCCACAGGTTGGTGGTGCAATTCCAGCTCTCACAGATAAATGCTGTTGTTGGGTCCTCAACAACAACAGATTCTATTGTTGTGTCCAAAGTTATTCCTCATTTACTCTGTGCATTTCAAGCATACTAATTATGCACCGCATTTGTCACAACTCTCAGAAACAAGAGTGGAGTTCTGCCATGGCGGCAAATCTAAAAACAACTAGGATGTTAACATAACTTAAATAAAGCACTTTCTCATTAGATGCAGCAGCACTTATTTTTTACCTGAAGTGCTGCTTCTTCAGTATATTCTTCCTTAAAATGGATACTATATTATTGTTCACCACTGAAACATTAGTTTTGATAGCAGCAATCTTCATTATTGCTAGAGGGACTATACATAAATGGATGAAATTCCCATATTCTTTCCACAGATCTGTACCTTGCAGTGTTTGGAGTGCATTGATTTGACTGAATTCTTGCAGGACCCAAACCGCACCAGGCATTTTGAATAAATGCTGTGTTAGTCTGACTCATGGAACAGACAATAGACGAACTGACATCCTGCTTCCTCTTAAACTTTTCATCAGCCTGGGGGATATTTATTACCCACCATTATTTTTACAGTGAAGTGCGTCTCTCACACATTCACACAGAGCTCGGGGCAGTCCCCATCACCAAAGCAAAACATGGCTCCTTCTACTGTCCTGTCAGCACATTTATTTATCCCTCCCACCCTCTCTCTCCCTCTATCTACCCCCTCCTGCCATCACTTTCTCTGTCTATACTCTTTGTCTCTTTCTCTCCTCTCTCTCTCACTCCCTCTCTCCTTTTTCTCTCTCCCATCTCTCTCTCCCTCAACCCCCTTCATGTTTAATCTTTCTCTCTCCCTTTTTCTCTCTCGCTCTCTCTTTTTCTCTCTCCTTTTCTCTCTTTCCTCGCTCAAATCTCTCTTACTCCTTCTCTTTCTCTCCCTAACATCTCCCTCCCTCTACTCCCTTTCTGTTTTTCTCTCTCTCTTTTCTCTTTATCTCCCTTTCACTCCCCCTCTCCTTGTCTCTCTCTCTTTTTCTTTGTCTCTCTAACCTCTCCCTCCCTCTACCCCCCTTTCTGTCAAACCTTTCTCTCTCCACCCCCTTTTTTCTCTCTTTTTCTCTCCCCTCTGTCCTATTTAGAGTTTGTTTTTGATCGGGGCCCATGTGTTGAACCAGTTTCCTGCTTTCACTCTTCTGTCAGTATTTTAAATGGGCCTAATTGGAAACCCTCCAGCATGGCGTGATTTATTTATTACTGTCCTATAGTCCGTGTTATTGTACGTCTGCAGCTGACTTGATTTCTCATTGGGAAGAATACACCAGCATCTGCCAACACAAAGAGGCACGTCAGGCATGTCCAACCACAAAAGCTTAACATTTCCAGTAAAAAGGGAGATCGTTTTAACTATTTAGTAAGTTCTGTGTTGGCCAAATGGGAGAAACAAAAAGGGACCAGTGTTGTTCAATGACGAATGTTTCACAGTATGGTATATGGCATGTCCAATGAGATTTGTTTATTTTAGTGGCGAATGTTAAACGAAGGAGCTCAACAGTCATCTACCATTTTCAACAAAATCACATTTCAGTGCTACCGCAATGTTTTTTGGTCCCCTGTGATGTATTTTTTTTTTAATCCTTTCCATTTTCTTCATAAGCAGCCATATATGTTTTGTTTTGTACATATGATTTGATACGGAACGGTTCTGCATGTGCCTGATGGCCAATTCCTCTTGTCAGTCATTTGACATCAGGGAGATTCACTGGTGACCCGACTGGGATCTTTGTGGCTACCAGTTGTATTCATAGGTAGGAGTAGACATATACAATAGGCAGTGGTGGAACATAACAAAGTAAATGTAGTAAACTACTGTTAAAAAAGTTATTAACATTTTGAACAGGATTGATAAGTAAGTTGTGTGTTTTTTTATTGTTTAAGGCTTGCAGAAAAGGCTCAGGGGTTTATTTTTTAATACGTTCATAATTTGAGCAAACCAAAAATTTAAATTTAAAACCAATTCAATTGTTTCTGTTGAAAATTCAGCAAAATTTTTTTTTTTATTAAAATCACTACATCTGAAGCCTGTAAGACCTCAAAATCTGTACAAAAATACTTTTAGTTTTGTTGCTTAAGTACATTTTAAACAAATACTAAACACAAGTTGTTTTTTTTCATGTGATACTTTAACTTGAGTATGTTTTGTTTTTTGTTTTCTTTACTCCGGTATTTGTACTTTTACTTAATAAAATTGAGTACTTCTTCCACCACTGACAATAGGCCAGTTTTTATATTCTGAGATCACCCCAGACTTTAGTAATTACACACGTAACTGTTTCTTTGGGATTTTTAACAGCTGAAATGGAGTATTTTGTGTCTACATTTGGGCTCCAACTTTACGTTTGGGAGCCACATATTTAGTATATTGCTCTCCATGCGCACAAATAGGAATGTTTAGTTATACTGAAATCTAATAACTCACAATCCATTTCACCTTAGGGCTAAAACTCCACACACATATCCACTAATGATGTCTGCAATTTCAGTCACTTTGCATCTACGACTTAAAAAATTACAATATAATACGAAGCCTGCGAGGTTCAACTTTTCCACAGTATGATTGAGTCTTTCCATTACCATAACATTACCATAGACGTAATAATAGTTTTTCATCTTGCATTTGCAGCGTATGGTCTGTCTCTCTCTCCCTGTGTTTCTCTCCCTCTACTTCTCTCTCATCTCTCCTCCTCTTACTCTTCTCACCTTCCCTTTCTCTCTCAAGAGACAAGGTAGATAGGAATCTTGTCTCTTGTCCCCCCTCATTTTATCTCTTCCTATCTCTATATACCTCCCTTTCCCCACTCTCTCTTTCTCTCTCTAATCTCATCTCTCTCTCTCCCTCTACACTCTTCCTGTCTCTCACCTCTTCCTTCCTCTCTCTCCTCCTTCTCTCCTCCCTCATACCTTTCTTCTTTCTCTCTCCTTTTCTCTCTCCTCTTCCTCTCTCTGTACTTCTCTCTCATCTCCCCCTCTCCTCTCACCTTCCCTTTCTAGTCTCTTGTCCCCTCTCATCATTCTGTTTTTTCCCTTCATTTTCTCTCTCCCTATGTCTATATTTCTCACTCTCTCCCCATCGCTCTCACTTGGCCCACTCTCTCCTTCTCTCTCACTCTTATCTCTCTCTTCTTCTCTGTTTCCTCTTCCTCTCTCCCTCTCTACTCGTAATAATAGTTTTTATCTTGCATTTTTTCATCCCTCTGTGTCTCTCATCTGCCCCTCTTCTCTCTCCTCTCATCATACCTTTCTTCCTCTTTTCTCTTGTTCCCACTCTCATTCTGTTTCCCCCTTCATTTTATCTCATTTTATCAACCCTCTGCCCCTCTCATCTTCCTCTCTCTCTGCTCTCTTCACATCTCTCACGTTTTCCTCCCTCTCCTTCCTTCTCTTATCAACCTTTCTTCTCGCTCTGTCTGTCTCTCCTCTTCCTCTTTTCCCATCTACTTCTCTGTCATCTCATCTCCCCTCTTCTCTCTCTCCTCATCTTTTGTTCTCCCCTCTAATTCAGGGTTCCCTTCAATTGATCTCTACATATCTCCCTCTCTCTCCTATCTCTCTCACTTGCTCTCTCTCCCTTTTCTTTCCATTCTCCTCTCCCCCCCTCCCTCCTTCTCTCCTCTTTCATGTGTATAGGTTGCATGGTCTTCCAGCTGTTTAGAAAGGGTGTGGAGGCTACGGATAGGGGGAAAAAAATACATTCCCAGAAGTAATTGTGTCTGAAAAGAACCCAAAACCCCAAATTTCTGACCCAGGTCCAAGCAGCTGCCTGTTGTCCCATTGGAAGCATATCACTTTTAAAGAATACATCAGACATAGAAAAAAAGTAGGTTGGAAAATGAATTGTTGTTGCCAGGAAAACACAGTTAAAGCTATTCCCAGTGCGATGTGGTGTAGTAAAAAGGAGAGGCTTTTTTCCAAGTGAAAGGTTAAAGAGATTGGACGAGCAGTTAATTTAGGCCAAAAACACATTATAAAGTAGAATTTAGGGAGCAGTGCAGTGTGCAATTTTCATTAATGAGGAAAACGGTTGATTCCAAAACCAGTAAACCTATAGCAATTACACACTTAGGATTAACTTAAACGTGGACTATGTAACTTTTCTGGTGGAGGGCTCACTGCCTTCCTGTCAACATGGAGAGTCATTGCCTTTCCTCAAATGTTCCATAGTGTGATATTAGATTTAACTTTTATTCATTCAATGTCAGGTGTTCGTCTCTCCATAGACATGACCTTTAACATGGCCTGACTGTAGAGCAGTCAGACCCACTGGCCCACAAGTGCGGTCCAATTCCAGCTCCCCACAGATGAATGCTGTAATTGTGTCCCTGGGCAAGACACTTAATCCACCTCGCCACCAGTGTCAGCTTACATTGGTATATGAATGTACGTGTGAATGGTTGAGTGGTTCCTTGATGTAAAGTGATTTTGACTGCCTTGAATGTGGAAAATGTATATAAAAATGTGACCCTTTATAACTTTAATGTGGAAAAAAACAAAAACAAGTGGAGCGTCAGTGGGTCACGAGAGTAATTTACAAGTGCTTTGCTACGATGTGGCTAAAAAGTACAGATAGTGATTGACTTGCCAGTGTTACCAAAAGATGTGTGTACAGCAGTCAAAGAGAGAGCCAAGGTATTATATACTGTGGAACATTTCAGGCAAAATAATATCCATGGAGACAAGCAGATGGCGAACCCTCCATCATCAGAAAAATTACATGGTGCACCTTTAATTTTGTGGAAGTGAAAGTGAACGTTACAGATTATAATAGTTTTCTCTGAAAGGGGAAATTAAAGTGAATAAACAAAGTGATGACAGTCCATAAGGGGGTCGGAGGTTTTGATCTCAGCTTTGACCAGTGTGTACCTTTGTGTTCAAGACAACTGCGTATAATGTCTGTGATTGATATATCATTAATTCATCTTTTTTGTTTCATTACCATCAGCAAAAAAATACAAGTGATTGGGTTTCTGCAACTATGGGCCATTGGCAGGGTACATGCTTTTATGATGATTATTTTTATTAACTCGCCTATTCACTCTAACCACAACTGCACTGTCATTTTTTATGCTATATGTTTTTAAATGTGTATATTTTAACTCTGGCTTTAACTATCTTAATGTGTTGTGTTGATGTATGTCCCTGCTGTGAGGCGACCTTGAGTGTGCCCAGAAAGGCGCCCTATAAATAAAATGTATTATTATTATTATTATTATATGTGTTTTGATTTGACTGTATTTTTGATTTAAATGTCTTTCTTATTCTGTAAACCACTTTGAATTACTTTGAGCTTTAAGTCATGTTAGAATGTTGTTACCTCCTCACTCCTCCTGGAGTTATGTTTTGTTTGATTCATTCTTGTTTGAGTAACCCTTTATCATTAGTCTGTCTACATCTTCATAGCTCAAAATGCTCTGGAACTGAGTTTTCCGGGAATGAAACAAAACACAACCGCAGGTATGTTTGTGATGAGGAAATAACATTATAACACAGATTAGAAAATGGTGTACTGTGGGCCCTTTAACTGCTGAAAGATGAAAGGGAATATAATATTTATTTTAGCATAAAATTTCTAATATGAACTTAATGGCTAAAAATCTCAGAAACTAACACTACATGCTTTCAATTTGTTGTTCCAAGTTATTGGTTAACTTCTCCTTTAACTACAAGTAGCACGTAATTACAAAAGGTACTGTACACTTTAACACTCATTTTAATAGGCGCTCACCTAGCAACACAAGTCAATACCAACAGTAGTGGACAACCAGGGCAGTAAAAAGCCATTCTGATTGATGAACTCAAAGTGGCAGATTGCACCCTTGCTCAAAGAGTGGTGCTAAACTCAAGTACTTACAAACGAAACGGTAGCAACTTCAAGGTAAAACCAATAAGAAAAAAAAACAACAACAACAAAAAAAACACGGAAACAGTGTTTTTTTCAGGTACTCGTTTCGAAGCAAGAATAGTATAGTGTTTTTAGATGAGTGTGTCTTCTCTATCAGTCTATTTCTTTGTGAGTCTTTAAGGGGAAAGCCAGAAGTGGCAGTGTCCGCTTTGATATGCACTCTGCACAAATTAAGGAGGTATATATGAGCAGTGTTGAAAGTATAGGAGAAGAGGAGAGGCAGGGAGCAAGTGGGACACTCAAGTGCTGCGAAAATGCTGTCTAGACACGAGAGGAGAAGGGGGGGAGAAGGAAGAGGGTGAAGAAGAGGAAAGGGAGGGAGAGAGGAAGGAGGTGAGGGAGGAGGAGAGGGAGGAGAAGAGGAGAGGGAGGAGGAGCGAAAAGGGAGGAAGGGAGAGAGAAGGAAGCGAGGAGGAAAGGGAAACAGAGAGGGAGGAATGAGTGAGAGAAGAGAGGAGACATGGATTGGGAGGAGAGAAAAAATATAGAGAAGATAGGAGAGAAAGGGAGGAATGAGTAAGAAAATGGTGAGTGAGAGAGAGGCAGAGGAGGGAGAGAGACAAGTGAGAATAGAAAGAGAGAGGGAGGGAGAGACGGGGTGGACAAAGAGGAAGTGGAAGAAAAGTTAGGATAAAGGGAAGGGAGAGAAAAGAGATGGGAGAGAGGAGGGAAAGAAGGAGAGTGGAGAGAGAGAAGAGAGGCAGATAAGGAGGGGAGAGAGTGAGGGAGAAGAAATGGGATCAAAAAAGGGAGATTGACGAGGAAAGGAGAGAGAAAGGAGGGAATAGGAAGAGAGAGAGAAACGAGTGAGAGAAAGAGCAAAGATAGCAAAATTGGGAAGGAAGCAAAAGAGGGAGGGACAGAGAAAGGCAAGGAAAAAGAGGGGGAGAAAGGGTTATACGGGGCGAGAGAACAGATATAGAAAGGGATAGATAGAATCATGGCGGTAAGAAAAGCGGGGGAGCAGGTAAGGGGAAAGAGAGAAGACAGAGGAAAAGGGGAGGTGTTGGAGATGGGAGTAAAAAAAGAACAAGGAGATAGAAAGAGAGAGGAGGGAGGATGGGCAGCGAGAGGAGGGAGTGAGTTGCTATGACTTCAAATATACGATTGTTTTTTTTTTTTTCTTGAGTGCCAAATCATATAGCATTGGGACTCGGCTTGATGAAGCTATTCATTTTGATTAGAAGTTGAGAGTCCATGTGAGCACTCGAACATGCACACATGCTGTAGCAGGGTCGTCATATAAACTCTGATCAGACGCAGTTTAAATGATGCATGACTCTTTGAGAAAAGCTATAGGAGGACTTACTCTGTTAGCATCCATGTAAAGCCACTTGTATTTGTAGAGCTTTTTTTCTCTTAAGGGAGGGAGGTAGCTTGAGTCTATTCAAGCTATTGGGCACAAGGCCGAGACATTTTTTCTGGTGGAGGGTTCAACGCCTGCCTGTAACCTTGGAGATGTTATTGCTTTGCCTGGAATTTTCCACAGTATAGCATTAAAAGGTCCGTAGTAAGAGAATTTCTAATCTACTGTATGTTATAATGTTGTTTCCTCATCAAAAACATACCTGGAGTTAACACACAGATCCTGGACTCTGTTCCACCTTGTGATGTCATGTAGTAATAAAGAAGTGCTCAACCATCTTAAACTCCCTACAAATTCACTAGAATCATTTGAATACTATCAGCCCTGGAATTGCCCATCTCTACTGATAAAATGTCAAAGTAACTGTTTTTGAAACTACAGCTTCATGACATCACAAGGTGGAAAAAGTAAAAGGTTACTCAAACGTGTGAATGAAACAAAACACAACTCTAGGTATGTTTTTGATTAGGTAAAACATTAAAACATGGCTCAAAGCTCAGAAGAATCTATTTTGCATAATGTAGGACCTTTAAATGTATCCATCTCCACAGTGTCAAAGTTTTTTGCAGCAATAAAACACCTAAAAATGAATGAATAAATGCATGAGAAATAAGTTTAATGCCATCCTGTGAAACATTCATGGCAAAGCAATAAGATCTCTAAGGAAACAAGGAAGAAGTGACTCCCCCACCAGAAAAGTCACACACACTTAAATTAGAATCATCACTTTATTTGACAACTGTCCAGGAGATTGAATCTACAACCTCTTGGAAGGCCCTTTACATTACCATTCCAGAAAAAAAAACTGTGGCATCCTACCTGCAGTGTTTTCACTCATGGACCCAATGTTGCTCTCATCTTCAACTGTAAGAAAAGTGAAAAGTTATTTGACTTTGAAAATGGATATCAACCGTCTATTTCACTGTTTGTTCTCATTCAAAAGTTTTGAAACTGCTTTTCCACATGTTGTTTTTTGGCTCCTGAACAGTCACATTTGTTACTCATATTTTACCACCATTTTCACTCCAACACATAAAAGTCACTGTGGTCTACTATTACCAGGAATAACCCTTCTCTGCTGTTTGTACAAGTTACAATTTTTTTTTGTTTTTTTTTCGTTTGAAATACAATACAACATGAATAACTGCTATGAGATTTTTGAATGTGAGACAAAGCTGATAGGACACATATTGCTGCTATCAGATTACAGATTAATTGGCTGAATTGGATATCGGCTTCCAAATATCGATTCAGTCGATATCCCGGTTGGGCCTATAAATTGATGTAATAAGATTATGATACTGCGGATCATAGTTGGCCCTGAAAGTCTCATGTTTGAACTTTCTTCTATACAAAGTTGCTCTTTTCTTTTCACCAAACTACAACTATTATTTTGAGAAATTTGCTGAGAGATAAAGTGGCCATTAAAATCACACATAAAATTGGTATCTCGTGCTTTACAAAGGTACACTGCGTAACTTCCTAGGTCCAACTCAACCTGACAACACCAAATCTATAAATATTCCTCAAGTTACCTGGTGTTGTTCTAATCAAATCAAGTGTTTAATTGATCATGACTTGGTCTGATTACAAAGTGGACCTTCTCCTGTGATGTTGGGTTACTTAAGTTCATTTTTCTTTTCGTCCCAAATGACCCCTCAACCATTTTTCAGGCCTGTGTGTGACCTCTGACCTCTCCTAAATCTGCTCCATTCACACTGACCCCAGTATTACAAAGTGATGTCTTCCTCTCACCTAAAAATGTGGTGACATTTGCTCTGTTAATTCAACTTTCACTTTCAACCTGTCCGTGTTTGATGCATATATTATAGATATGGAAGAAATAATAATAATAACAATAATAATAATAATAATAATAACGTTTTGAGTAATAATTTCTTCTTCGGTATGGCATGTATGCATTTTTCTTCTATCTGCACTTCACATTATCCATATTTCCCGGACTATAAGTCGCACTTTTTTTCATAGTTTGGCCGGGGGTGCGACTTATACTCAGATGCGACTTATATGTGAAATTATTAAAATACGGCCCATTTTCGCAAATATTTTGACTGATAAAATCATAATATTATTTACTTGTTCTAATGTGTCTGAATGAATTATGCATTGTTCAGTCTCTATTGCTGAGGCACATAATTATAGATTACAATTGTAGATAATTTATGTTAACGAAATATTTGTGATACATTTTCAATTTTACTTGATATTGAGTATATTGTATCCTTAGAGCTGCACTTTCACTTCTTCTTTTTCCACTTTCCCTCCCTCTGCCCAAAGCCACAAAGTATGTAAGCCTCAATAAGAACCACATTGACTGGTAGCACTGTCCCATGCACTCAGACACGTAGTGCAACCACAAAACTCCCTTCAAATTCTTCCCTAATGAAACCAACTTGACTCTGTGTGTCTAAACGGGGTGAGAAGCAGAAACAAGACAAAAAGGCTTAGAAATCAGACCACAAGAAGAAGTGAGAATTTGACATGTAGTAAACTTGAAATACTGTTTTGAAATAACAAGAATTGAGTTGTTGAGTTGCAAGCCGTTTGCATACTAGGGGAAAAGTTAAACATACAAATATGGCAATTTTAGGAACACTGCAAACTTTGAATTATATGTTTTTTGGTTTTATGTAATGCTTTCATTTTTCATGCTGTGAATAAATCCGCAAACGCATAAACACATGTTTGGTCTGCCACAAAACAGTGAGTTAACATTGGTATGCAGCCTTCTATTCAGTTGTAGTACTTTCCATTCAATATTTTTTGGTTTATTCTTTTTAAAGGTGCACCATGTAACTTTTTCTGAAGGAGGATTACAAAGCTTATTTGATTGCCAGAAATGATCCACAGCATGGCTTTAAACATACCTGTCTCCATGGGAATAAGCAAGTGACGCTACCCAGATGCCACAGATAAATAAAGTACAACCCCGCACGCACGTACACAAAGAAAATCATAATTAAGTAAATGCAACAAAGATTTAATGCCTTATTGTGGAACATACCAGGCAAAGAGATACTATCTCTATGGAGAGAAGTAGGTGGTAGATTTTCCACCAGCAGCGTTACATAGAGCTTCTTTAAGAAACTTTACTTTGTTATACTTCTTCTTACTTGGAAGACATTTTAACATAGTTTTAGTTTAGTGAATGGACAAATAGCCATTGAATGAACTTTGTAATTAACAAATAAGGCTTACCATAACGCATTTAAATTCGAGCATTTAAAACAATGAGGCATTTTAGGATGAAACATGCCACAATTCCTCATTCACTTCCAATGAATCACATTATTTAAATTATACAAGCCTCAAATCAAAGAAAAGTGACTTTGTAGATGGTCTAACTGAATTAAAACCTTTTCCAAACATTGTTCTGAGAATGTGCCTCTGAATGTGAGCATAGTGAGGGCGAAATAAATGCTTAATAAATGAAATCAAGAAATGTAATTGTATTAAATACGGCTCCAGTGCCTATGTCTTGTAGTCTGCGGTGGAGCATAGTTTCAAAGAATATATTTATAAAGTAACCTGAAGTTGCTGTTGCAGATTTTCTCCATCTTAAAAAAAATGAGATTTTAAACGGTATGCAGTGGTCCACAGTTATTCCTCACTTACCTTATTCATTCTGAGCTACTAATTATTCAACACAATGAGTTCAAGTGCTTCAGAGCAGAGTTTTGCCATCACAGTAATGCTAACAACAACTAGAATGCAAACAGTGCACTTCCTGATTATTGGACAATAAAACACTTTCTGATTAGATGCAGACAGTATGCAGCGGACATATTTTGACCTCAAGAGCTACTGTACTATATATATATATATGTGTGTGTGTGTGTGTGTGTGTGTGTGTGTGTGTGTGTGTGTGTATAAAAATCTCCTGCTCAGATGTCTGATGTGTTTCCTGGGATCTGCTGTAGCCACTCCTCCAGTTTGGGGGTTACTGCCCCGAGTGCTCTGATGACAACGGGCACCACTGACGCCTTCATCTTCCAGGCCTTCTCTAGCTCTTCTTTGAGCCCCTGGTATTTCTCTAGTTTCTCATGTTCCTATCTCTTGGTACTGCGATTTCCTGATGTTCCTATCTCTTGGTACTGCGATTGTGCAGTTATGTGCTGGATTGTCTCAGGTGCCTCTTTGCACAGCCTACACCTTGGGTCTTGCTCTTGTGCTCAAGGCCTGCTCCTGTGCAGCCAGGATGAGTGCCTCTGTGCTGTCCTTCAGTCCAGCTCTCTCAAGCCATTGGTAGGATTTCTTGATATCAGCCACTTCAGTTATGTTTCGGTGGTACATCCCATGCAGGGGCTTGTCCTTCCATGATGGTTCCTCCAGCTCCTCTTCCACTGCCCTCCAGTGTCTGAGACATTCGCTTAACACGGCATCTGTTGGGGCCTTGTCCTGGATGTACTTGTGGATCTTGGATGTTTCATCCTGGACTGTGGCTCTCACACTCACTAGTCCTCAGCCTCCTTCCTTACGGCTCGCGTACAGTCTCAGGGTGCTGGATTTGGAATTGATTCAAACTCGGGTTCCCCGTGTGGAAAAAAAAAATCTGGTAATGGACAGGGGACATTGAGGCATAGAGAGTAAAAAGGCCAGTGATTCCAAGAAAAGAGTTCAAGAGTGTATGTTCCTAATCTTAATTAAGAATACGCAGAAAATGAAGTTTGTTCAAATTTATCTGGAATTGTATTATGTAATGGAGTATTCAAAGTTGGGTTCACAGTCTTTAATATGTCCAAGTGAAAAAATAAGTTTGGGAAGCTAAAAATTACAACAACATTTAGGGCCCAGAGACATAATATACAACAAAGGTCAGTTGATAGGAATCGTAATCATCAATGATCAGCTTGGGTCTTTTCAAGGGAGAGGTCCGCAGCCAATCCTCTGTCAATAAAAATAAAAGTTCAGACTAATTTGACTAGTTTTTTGCATTAAATTGATTTTTTGTTTTTTTTGTTTTTTTCTTGCCATCACCCATAAGTACGCCTTTTAACAAAATCTCTACACAAATATTTTAAAAAGCAACATTATGGTCTAATTGTATGACTCTTTAAAGCAGACCTATTATGCAAGATTGACTTTTCAGAGCATTTAACCGTGTTATAGTTGTTTTCCCTTTATCACCTGGAAGTTGTTTCTGGAGTTATTTGTACATGTTTGAGCAATTTTGAATTGCTTATTTTCAAGACGCGATATTTCCAATCAACCCCGGTTTTCATCACCCCCGGCATACGCCCACTGATCTGGGTCTGCACTTATTTCATTCTTCAGTTTTGCATTTTCTTTACTGATGATACACGCTGGATTCAGCAGTGTCACGTAACTATTTCTGTACAAATGAAAAAAAACAAAATTGCTACACTTGTTGTGATGACATTCTTAGCAGAAGTCAGCGGACTTCTTTATTACTTGCTATTTTATCAAGTCATTTTAGATGAATATTGGAATTTAAAATGTGCAAATTATAACATAATGATCCACTGTTTTCAAAGTTTATAAGTATATATTGTAATAGGTCTTCTTTAAGTTTTAAGTTTACATTATAACAATGATATCCATACAGCAAAATTTTTTATTTGCATATTAAGTATTACTCAAATGCTACAAGAGCAACCTGTCAGTTAAGAGGAACTAGCTGGAGCATTAACCTATACTACACGTATGCGATCTCTGGCAGCATGTATGCACTTTTGCTTGCTGTTATGACTGTCTTTCTGTGCAGCTTGTTAATAAATGGACCATTTGTAATCTCCTGCTATTGCTGCCAATCCATGCGTTTTTGCGTTGACAGTTGTGCTATCATGACTGAAAAGCTAATTTGGTTCGGTTGGCATTTAGCAAAGATCAAGTGCGTAAAAACTACAAAGAGGCTTGATGTACGGACATGCGGCATATCATAGCTGACTTCTACTCAATGCAATTTCCACAATTCCTCTCTCTCCCTCTCTCTCTCTCTCCCTCTCACTCTCTCACTCACTCACTCTCAAAATCCAGCTTAGAGAGAGAGAGTGACATTTCAAACAATACACCATTGTCTAGAAACTGCGTACAAAGTCACAGTACACAAATGTGGGCCAAAACATTAGCAAATCTCAAAGTTTTTACTATCAAAATGTCACTTTTAAATCGGTCATCTTGGACCAACAGGTGGAAAGCAGGTTCAAAACTGAGCACTATTTTGCATAATAAATACAGAATAAGCAGTCAAATTGTTGGTTGTTACGTTCTTTTGTTAAGCAAGTGAAGCAGAAATCATAGTCTTATAATTGAATTGAAGTTTGGTAATTGGTAGGTTTGTGGAGAATTAAAAGAAAAGACACATTCATTGTTATTTGACAAAGAAAATACTCATGCAGGTGATAAGCGCTCAAACAAGTGAAACCAAAAATGTTTCAACAACTGCATGAGACAGGTGGACTATTAACCACCAGATAAACAAAATAAGGAAATTATATATATAAATATTATATATATATAATATAAATATATATATATATATATAAATATATATATATATATATATAAAGATATATATATATATATATATATATATATATATATATATATATATATATATATATATATATATATATATATATATATATATATATATATATATATATAATATTAAGTTTTTTTCATGCTTTGTGTGTATTGTGCATATTGTGCAGACTGGGTTTGTGGGGCTCTTGCAGCAGTAGCCTGTAGCCATGCATGAGGAGGATTATGCAGGTAGCCTCATGCAGAGCTCAAACTGGTTTAGAGGGTCCCACCAGTGTGCTGTCTGCTTGGGGGCGTACCCAGGTCCATGCTCTTCGAAGCCTTCACATGGACAAACTGTCGAGGGTTTGGGCTCTGCGCCAACACTTGGTTCAGGTTGTCTCGGAAACTAGAAATAAAAAGACACAAAATCTTATTCTAGACATATATAAAGGTACACAAATAAAAGAGACAGTATAATTCCACAAATTATGTAATTCTGACCAGACAAAGCACAATTCCTCTAAACCAGGGGTCTCAAACTCAAATTAGCTGGGGCCGCTGGAGGCAGAGTCTGGGTGTGAGGGGGGCCGGAGGGGGGTGTTAAAAAAGAGAGAGAATGTGAGAAAATGTTAAAGCTTGTCCGACGGGGCGACACTATAATTCGTCCGGGTTACCGGGGACTGTTATTGCCGATGCACAGGGGCCACTATGTGACCGCAGACACAGGAGGCTGCACTGAGCTCTTTACTTTTCTTTTATCCCACCACATAACCATCACTTTGATTTATTTTGTCAGAGAGAGACCTCATATGAACTCTCTAAGTGCCGTTTGACGTGCGTGTGTAAATATATGAATATATTTATGTACATTTATATATGTGTAATATCCGGCTGCTGAACAGCAACTTAAAAACACTTTTTTTTGTGTTGTGAACGCAACGCGCTCGGACGAATGTCGCGTGTGCTCAATAGAAGCGAGGCACCAGGCACAGAAGAAAACACTCCATGGCAGCGCTGCTGTAACTTTCACTCATTGAGAAATATTTCTCTGTATCAAACCGATGTCCCGCCCCGAGAGCCATATACCCTACCGTGATTGGTAGGTTCGTTCAGCTCCGCGCACAACACTGTAAAGTGTCACAAATGTCAAACTCGCGGGCCGCATTAACATTAAACTTTCATATTAAGGCGGGGGCCGCAAACTACGGCCCGAGGGCCGCAATTGGCCCGCGGGCCGCGAGTCTGAGACTCCTGCTCTAAACCATAGGTGTCAAACTCTGACCCGCGGGCCAAATTTGGCCCGCAGTGTAATTGTATTTGGCCCGCGAGGCAATTTCAAATTAATATTAGAGCTGGCCCGCCAGTATTATACGGTGGCAGCGCTGTAACACCGCATTCACCACTTACACTACAAATCCCATAATGCCTGCTGTTGTTTTTTGGCGCGTCAATTATGATCCTGGGAGCTATGTTGTCGGGGGCTTTATGCCCCTGGTAGGGTCACCCATGGCAAACAGGTCCAGGGGGACGGGTCAGACTAAGAGCGGTTCAAAAGCCCTTTATGATGAGAAAAGACCAAAGGCCAGTAACGTCGCCCGGACCGGAGTCACCGGGGCCCCACCCTGGAGCCAGGCCTGGGGTGGGTGCTCGAGAGCGAGCGCCTGGTGGCCGGGCCTTTACCCACGGGGCCCGGCCGGGCTCAGTCCGAAGGAGCGACGTGGGGCCGTCAGAATGATCCACGTGGACCCACCACCCGTGGGAGGATCCATAGGGGGCCGGTGCAGAGTGATCCGGGTAGCAGTCGACGGTGGGGGCCCCGACGACCGGATCTCCGGACATGGAGGACTAGCTCTGGGGATATGGAAGGGTCACCTCGCTGGGGGGAAGGAGCCTGAGCGTTGAGCGTTACCGACTAGATATAGTCGGCCTCGCCTCCACGCACAGCTTGGGCTCTGGAAACCCACTCTTGAAGAGGTGTCAAGATGTGTAAATGAGATGCCTCGCTGGTTACCTTTATCAAACTCCTCGTGTTGACATCCTGAGAAAAAACTTGTGGGGTTTGACAATAGACGGAGCACCTGTGATGTGTGGACCGGAGGACACGGGAGCGGACCGGTGGCCATGGGAGCGGACCGGAGGACACGGGGAGCGGACCGGTGGACACGGGAGCGGACAACACAACTCTAAGACGAAACGTTTGTGTGTGAAATGTGTTTTCTGTTTGACATCACGAGTCTAAATGTGATGAACCTGCAGCTGCAGGTCGGGGTCATGTCATCTCTGATATGTACAGGACAGTGAAGGTGTTTAAAACGAAACTGACTCTGTGGGAGGCACAGAAAGTGTTGTTTTTTCTCTCATCCATAGATTTTTGCACTTTATTTTATTGTATTTCAATCCAATATGTTTTAAAAATATTTCAGTTGAGTGACAGATAGAAAAATTGCTGATATTATTTATTTCTTTGAAGTAAATTTTTCCTACTTTTGCCATTTCCCTGAGAAAATATACTGATGGTGCTTGAGTAACCATACCACTTCATTAATTTAATGTGCATGTTATGGGGATTTTTATATAAAGGAAGTTTGTCTTTTGTGCCTGTTGAAAATTAAAAATTACTGACAGAGCCATAAGAAAATATTGCTTCATTTATTGATCATATAGTAATATATTTGTTAGGTTTTGAGTAGGTTCAATTAGGTTCACTAGACTATGTGCTGTCATTTTAAATTTTTTCAATGAAACATTCGATCAGTCTGGCCCTCGGCTTGTAGCAAATTTTTTCATTTGGCCCCCGGTCGATTGAGTTTGACACCCCTTCTCTAAACTAGGGTAGATTCACACTTATCCTGGATCTGTCTTGGTTGAGCTTAGTTTAGTCCAGATGAAGACCTGGTTTGGTCCTGTTCTAGTTCTGATCGAGACTAACCCAGATCTAGGCATGTACTGAACAAGTACTAGAAAATAAACCATGAATAAAGGATGTTTAAAAGTTACCATAGAAGTGGAGCTATAGTACAGAAAGTGGAGCTATGTCAAGCTGACCTTTCGATTTAGTTTGTATTATTTATTAGATTTATTGAATTATTAAATAGCCACACAGTAACCGGGACAGAATGTAAATAGTTTGGAAATGTAATGTGATTATGATTGACCAGAGCCATTGTGTCAGCAGAGTCAGGGGGAGACATATTGGACACACAGTCACAACAGAGACAGGAACCAACAAAAACCAACAAAAACAACTGGAACAGTCCATATTGTTATATGTTGTTTGCCTTTAAATATGCTCTTGAGTACCTTTGTTTTGGTATCTTATGTTTTAGAACTTAACAGACAACCTACAGGTGTGCTAGAGTTAGGAACTGCAGTTAGGTCACTGTACTGGTAGCAGAGGGAATTACTATTCAAAAAACTAACAACAAGTAGGGTTAGCAACATGTTCCGACATGCTAACATAGGCATACAGTTGTAATAAACGCAATTAATTTAATTAATAAATATATGGATATGGAAGATAATTTGTTTCAGATAAGAAATTTTAAATTAAGTTGAATTTCTCACTTGTTTGTTGTTTTTACTCTGAAAAAAACTAAATATTGAGTTGTTTTTACTCAGAATTTTAGTTGATTAAATTTTTAGGATACATTTTCAATGTCTGGGAAGAAAAAAAAAACAACCACAAAAAAAAAAACATTAAATATTCAGCACATATACTTTCAAGCCCTCAAATTCCGCAATGTGAGATTCACAGTGAAAAATTTACAGACGAAAGAGAGGCATAAGCAATCAAATCTAGGTGACTTGACCAGGAAATGCTGTAGGGAGCCAATGCTGTAGGGAAACTAATCTGATTGGTCAGGATTTGCCTAATCAAAACCTCATCTCTTGATTCCTAATGTATACGCCACGCCCACAGAAGAGAAAGGCCAGTGGGAAAACAGCGCCCTCTATCCTCCTCAGTCAACGCATAATTGATTGCTTAGGTCTTGGCATCTCAGATATTTGCTGCAAATTTTAGACTCTGAATTTTGACTGCTGAATTTGAGGGCTTGAAAATATATGTGTATATACATTTAAAATTCAAAATCTGATGAAACAAATTAACTTTCACCTCTTTACCTGTGACAAAAATCCTGGAGTAATTCAAATCGTGTAATTTGAGTGCTCAGAGGGAAGTGACTTACTAAATTGGATTAATCAAACAAATGTGAATAATGTCCTGGTTTAGTCCTGGTTTAGTCCTGGTTTAGTCCTGGTTTAGTCCTGGTTTAGTCCTGGTTTAGTCTTGCTTTAAACAGTATAATTAAGCAAACCTCTCATGCAGATATGCGTTTTGCTGGACGGAGCTACTGAATGATGTCTCTTGTCCGACATCTCTCCATCCTCCTCCTCATCCATGTGACTGTAGCTTCCACTGGCACTGAAAAAAGAAGCATTTAATGACAGTGAGTTAAGTTTGTTGCCCACCAACAAGAAGGTCAGTTTGTTTCAAACCATACTCAAGCACTAACACTGTCCTTGAATAAGACACCACTTATTTGTTTCACAATAGCACACCTGGACAATAACAAGCAGCAGGTTTACAATGATTCGAATGAACTCAAATATAGGCTACTGCAGTTTTATTGTATTAAATGTGAAACGAACACGCATCATCACAGTATTCACATTTGTCAATATATTCATCCAGTCCATATTTATGAGAGTGTTCATATTGTGATTTCAAAATGAATGTTTCCCTAATCCCTAACAGTTAAATACAAAGGACCAATCAGACTAACTCACAATATTACATGTGCATTTCAATTGTGAGGTTAAGTACCACAGTGTAATACACCTCAAGGGACTTCCAAATGTGTTTCCTAATCCATTCTCCCATGATGCATTTGGGACATTGGGTACATTTTAACTGAACACATTTAGTCTGGATTATTCTGGATTTAAGGAGGGGCCAAAAGAGAGACCCTAGGGAATTTATATAATTATATTTATGTATGAAGGTGCTGCTGTTTTATTTTGGATGCCATTTTAAGTAAATATGCATTTAATGCCATTTTAGTGTTAAAACACATAAAATACACTTGACAATTAACTACTAGGTATTAAATATGATACATATTGCTTTGACAACAAACTTGGCACTAATTAACTGCATAAATTCAGTTACTGGTGTTTTATGTGCAAATATGCTTTGTTTTTAAAAACATGCATTTTATTAATGTATTTGTATTGGTACTTGTATTTATTTGACAGGGACAATGCAGCCATACAATAGTCACAGGCAAACCGTGCAGTTGATGCATATAGCTAGTGCTAATTGTCAACACCTGTCCCTGGTGGGGCTTTCACTGAGGGAACACAAAACAGTTCGAAAGCACAATCTTTAAAACCCATTTCCAGCATATTTCCAGCAGTGTGCAGTGTCATTTTTGGACATTCCACATTCAAAACATACATTCTCCATTGTCATACCCACACAATACAATACAGTATTTACAGGTGGTGGACACCTTATATATATTACAACTTATATATATATATATATATATATAATATATATAATATATATATATATATATCTATATATATATATATATATATATATATATATATAAGATATATATATATAGGTGGGTGTGTGTGTGTTTACTATATATATATATATATAATATATATATAATTTTATTTTATATTTTTTTTCCAGAGCAGTTTTAATTGAGAATTAGCTCTTCAGGACTTCAAGTATATTCAGGGTCTTGTTGTTCACGAGTGAGGGAAATTGACAAGGGGGATCGGTGCAGCGTCCGCAGTGATGCGGTCGCTGTAAATAGGGTCCGTTGTGGTGAAGAAGGAGCTGAGCTGAAAGGCAAAGCTCTCGATTTACTGGTCAATCTATGTTACTACCCTCACCTATGGTCATGAGCTCTGGGTAATGACTGAAAGGACAAGAAGCGCCCAAAATGGGTTTCCTCTGCAAGGGGTGGAGGGCCGCATCCTTAGAGATAGGGTGAGGAGCTCAGTCACACGGGAGGAGCTTAGAGTAGAGTCGGCTGCTCCTACACGTCGACAGGAACCAGCTGAGGTGGCTGGATGGCTCCCTTGGGAGGTGTTTCTGGGCATGTCCCACCATGGGAGGAGGCCCCTGGGGGGGGGAAGACCCAGGGAAACGCTCGAGGGACTATGTCTCTCGGC
Source organism: Periophthalmus modestus (assembly GCA_019594935.1). Lineage (NCBI taxonomy): Eukaryota > Metazoa > Chordata > Actinopteri > Gobiiformes > Gobiidae > Periophthalmus > Periophthalmus modestus. Next base: position 6,535,393 of record JAIEZT010000009.1, read on the forward strand.
TGCCTGGGAAGCCTTTGGTGTCCCACCGGAGGAGCTGGAGGATGTATCTGGGGGGGAGGGAAGTCTGGGAGTCGCTTGCTTAAACTGCTGCCGTCGCCGCGACCAGGCCCCAGATAAGCAGAAGAAAACTGGATGGATGAATGGATGGAGTTTAAATTGAATTAAAAAAAAAAAAAAAAAAAAAAAAAAAAAAAAATCACCTGAGCCATACAAGCAAACAGAAGGTCTGCAGCTACTCCGGAGTCTTAGGCAGGTACATAAAGAAAGCATTGCCCTGTATAAAGCTCGCGCATTTGACACTGGGCAGGACAAAGGACAAAGGAGAAGGGGGTCAATTATAGAGCCCTGGGGAATGCCCCATTGGATGCTTAAAAATTATTATTCTTCAACACACAGTGATCAGCATAGAGGGCAAGATGCAAACCATGTTCGGCCTCTGGGGATTTGTTGAAAGGTGTAATTTTCAGTAAAAGCAGATGCTGGTGTGGTCTAGGAGCTGGTGGGCTTTGAGGTGTGAATTAGCTGTGTGGCTACAACTTCTCCAGTTATGTTAGATATAAGTCCAATGGCTATGAGCCTGTAGTATGACATGCATTGCTGGTGCTCCTGATTTGAATGCTGGAAACAATGACTGCTGTTTCTAATCAGTAGGGATTTTACAGGTTCAAATTGAAAGACTGACAAGGTGTGCCAAGGGTTTAACAAGCGCACTCTGTTATTTATTTTTTTTTAGAACAGCTATGCATATTATATATGACATTTGATTTCAGTGATTGGGGTCACCTCTCCATAGATCTCACCTGTAACTTGGCTGTTTCCTGTTTGTCTCCATGAAGACAGATATGAATGATAATAAAATACTACTACTACTACTACTACTAATACTAATAATAAAAAAATAATGGAAATAATGGGGAAAAAAAAAGAAATAACCTTCCGCATACAACTTCCTATGAACCCCATTTCAAGATAAGATTCCTGCAGCTCTTATGACTTTCAAACTAGAGCCCCATCATCACAAACTCCACAGTCTAAGAGGGAGATAAGTCCATGAACGCTATTGAAGCAGAGGAAGAAGAAATATTGACGTGGATGAGGACGTAGAGAGCGAGTGCAGGAGATGTGTGAATGTGATAGGTTTGTGTGAGTGTCTGTGCGTACGTTTGTGTGTGTGTGTGAAAAATGAGTTCATGAGGCTCTTCTTCACACAGAGACATTTACATAGAGTCATCATTCTGTGAGCGCATCACTGTCAAAAGCCACACACAGATTATTGCTCCCTCTTTCACTCCTCTGTCCACATATGTCAAACACAGGAGCCTAACATTGCCACTCATCCTCATCAGAGCTTCATTAGGGCCCAAGCATGAATGTGCAAGGGGAGAGTTAGCCATTCAAAAGCCCTATTGTATTTTGTAAATTTTATTAGGAAAAAACAAAAAAAAATCAAGTAGCAAACAATAACGTATAGACAAGTAACTCTAGTTTTTAGTGAAGAACCAGAAAAAAAAAATATATATATATACTGAAAAACGCTCAGTAGAGTCACCCCACAAAAAGATTCACATTATTTTTGCTGTATTGTGAGCCTGACCGAGAAAAATGTCATTGTTGCCAGATGAAACCTAAAAAATACAAATAACATTAAAAAACATAAACATAAAAAAAGTAGATCTTCTCAGCCCTAAACCCAACCAGTCATCCATATTGGATCAAACCTGGGACTGACAAATTCACACACCATAATCTTTTGGCATCTCTTCCAACAGTTTCATTAAAAACACTTCAACCTTCGTCAAAAGACACAAAACCCATGTGCAATAAAAAGTTATCAATCAGAGGTTAAATAAAATGTTGGATGGGGACCTGGTGAATTTTCAACAAATATATATATATATTTTTATATTTTTAAATTCTATCTTTTCACAAATATTGTCATATTTTGGTGGGTTGCAAGGGCCATTTATCACTGCTTGCAGTTTTCATCTGTATTTGTAATTCTTAGTCCAGGCTTAGTTCAGGCTTAGTCCAGGCTTAGTCCAGGCTTAGTCCAGGCTTAGTCCAGGCTTAGTCCAGGCTTAGTCCAGGCTTAGTAGCTTAGGCTTAGATCAGGTTTAGTCCAGGTTTTAGATCAGGTTTAGACCAGGTTTAGACCAGGATTAGACCAGGATTAGACCAGGATTAGACCAGGATTAGACCAGGATTAGACCAGGTTTAGACCAGGTTTAGTCCAGGTTTAGTCCAGGTCTAGCCCCTGGTTTAGCCTGGGTTTAACCCTGGTTTAACCCTGGTTTAACCCTGCTTTTAGTCCTGAAGAGGAACCTGTTTTCACCACCTTCATCACTTGCCTGTTTTAGTCAACTCTCAAAAGTTAAGCAAGGCTGGCCTGGTTAGTGCGAGCATGGGGAGACCTTTGGGAATACCAGGTGCCACAGTGTGGTAGGAGTGGCTGTAGTGCATAATGGTGTTGCCAATGCCCCCCATGCCATGGTCTGAACACACCGTTAAAGGTGTGACTCTCCACCAGAAAAGTTTCATGGTGTACTTTAACACCCTACTTCCTCCACATTTACACTTATTTCACCCTTGACGATGCTACTCTGAAAGCCCACACATTTTTCATAGTAGCTTTGGTGTGTGACTGCTCCTCACTAATCACCTGCTTTCTACTTCCTCTTCCTGAAATCTGATATTGTGGCTGTCATTTATCTCTCTGGCTGCACATCTCCCATAAATCATGTTATCTTGTGCTTCCTGCATTTCTTTTTTCCCCACTAAACCTCCACAGTGGCACCCTTAATCAGCCAGACTGTCAAAAGCACACTCTCCCTCCTCACACACACACAAACAAATGTGTTGGTCTTGACTCTGTTCAAATAGAGAAGGGCATTGGCAGTGTGGATGATAGATCAATTCAAGTTCACTGTAATAATATAGAAAAGAATACAACTCCTTTAACACAGCAAAATTATAGGATTTATATGAGAGTTTAGAGGTGGGTATTTTGAAGATAAGCAAAAACTTGGATGTTGAGTACATCCTTTTATAGTAAGAAAACTGTCAAAAAAAAACTGCAAAAAGGGCTGATTAAAAAGGGGGGGAAATGTAGTTTAATCTCCCAAACAAGGGCAATATTTCAGCACTTAGGCACTATTTATTTATTTATTTTTTTTTACAGTTCATTCAGTTTTTTGTGCAATACTTCAACCTCACGCAAGACACTTACAGGGGACATTTTAGCATATTTCAGATAGATTAATTATTGGCAAATGTATTTATTTCCAACCAAAATTAACTGGATTTTTGGACATGTATCAAAATTCCAATAAAAAATTTCTTACAACCTAAGTCCAAAAATCTTCAGCAACAAACTGAACAAATTTATAGCTGTAAACATTTTTAAAGCAGACTTATTCTGCAAAATAGACTTTTCAGAGCTTTTAACCATGCACATTATAGTCAGAATATAGTATAGTTGTTTTTGGAGTGATTTGTGAAAATATTTAATCACTTATGTTCAAAATTTCTAACACAGAAGTTAGTGGATTTGTTTCTTTTATTAAGCAGTTTTAAATGAATATTGCAATAAACAATTTGCTACTTAGGTGATAGGTGATAGATTATAACTATATAGCAGACACAAACACAATAAGTCTTCTTTAACAATAGAGGTTCATTTTTGCAGTGTATAGACCAAGCTTCCCCTCTCCCTCCGTAGTCATTGGCCCCAAACCTGCTCTCATCTGCTTTGGTCTTTGTTTTCACTTGAAGATGTTAATCCTTTGGCCTTGTGTCGATGAAAGTTACATTCCAGGAATAATTCAAAACTCAGTGCCTCGAGTTATGAGCTTAAAATCAGTCAGGTGTCAATTCACATTTAGATCTGCTCAGACCTTTATAATACAGCTTTCAGGGAGTTTTGGCAATAGTGTGAAGCCAACTTTTAGTCTATATTCAAAGGTTTGTGATTGCGCCACACAAGCTTTTCTGTTGTGGGACACCATTTTGAGGACTTCTGACCATTCAAAAAGATAGAAGAGCAATGGTTCGAATTATTTATTGCTAAGTGTCTTAATGTTATATCACTTCAAACCATAGACCAGACATGGGTAAACTATGGCCCGGGGGCCACATGTGTGGCCCTTTGGGCTTCTTAATCTGGCTCGCCAAGCATGACCAAATTATATTAAAAAAGTAAGGTAAAACCTTGTTAAATTTACCTTTTCAACAAGTTGTTGATCTTTTGGCACTTGATAAAACTGAATGTGAGTTTTTCTGCTGTGTTTTTATTTAACTGAAATTGAAATAATTAATTATTAATTTATTAATGCATTTGGAAAACAATTTGTACAATGAGCCTTGCATATTCATGCTTTGCTACATGTTACACAGGTCAAATGTTTAATTTTAATTTAATTGATGTTGATGTTTAATTATATATATAGATATATATATATATATATTATATATCTATATATATATATATAATATATATATATATATATATCCATCCATATCTGGGATTATCCTGGGCCGGGTATATATATATATCCCCAGCTCCTCCGTACCCCAATATAGGCCAGCGAGAGGACATTTCAATTAAATTATTTATATACCCCCAGAACACACCACACTCATATAGCCACCTCCTGGTTCCTCTGCTCCTCTGTCAAATTTAGAACCTATTGTGGCCCGTGTGTCAAAAAGTTTGCCCACTCGTGTCATAGACTGTATATATAAATGGACATAGCTAACCTGCCATAGCATTCCAAATAGGAAGTGAGCATGGCAAACCACACTTCCGGCTCCATCAACTCTTTACTTTCCATTGAAAAACTGTCTTTCCCCTCTCTATTGCTGCTCATCCTTTTGAGCTTTAAAGTTTGCTCGTGTTAACCCCGAATACATGATCCTGCTCCATTTTTTTTTATTCTGCTAATCTTGTCCATAAATCAAGATATGAACATTAATAACAGACATTAATAAAACCAGGCACCTTCTTTTCCCGAGGCAGCTCTACTAGAGTTAGCAACAGGCTTGATTGGCATTGTTGCTCATTGCTAAATCAGTGGTGCAAGCAGGAAGGGGATTACCCTCAACAGCCTCGCTCTGAATTGGCTCTTTGGTTGCTATGATGCTCATGGTCGGAATTCCATAAAATGTAACTCTGCTCCAGATTCGCCCTATGCTAGCCTTAATGAGATTCATTTGGCTGGAGATGAACACTATGGGTGACGTCACACCCCCTCAGTCCACTTCTTTTTACAGTCTATGCTTGACACCAGGTATACAAGCTGTAGGTCTATAGAGTTTGTATATTGCAAAAAAAGTTGTATTCTAAAAATTACAAGAAATCAAGAAGCTTTTTAGTCAAATTACTACTTGATTAATTATGTGACTGTACAATTGCTACTATAAACATACAACAATTGTTAAGACTGCTATTATGGTGGCGCTACAACAACTATCACCACTACGAGTAGTGTTAGTACTGAGCTTATTTGGCAAATTATTTTTATATTTTGCACGCATTTATGGCCATAAATAGTCATATAGTAAGTATTATCCACTGAAGAAATATTGCCTTTCTTATCAATCATAAAGAACGTATAAAAGCTGTAGTTTTAGCTGTAGCTGTCATACTTCTAATGAGATTACATTTTCATAATGATGCTTCAAAAACAGAGGAACTAACTTTGTAATTAAAATGCATCGACATTTTTGGTTTGTTTGTGCCATAAAAAACAAATGTAAATGCGTTTGACTAACAAAAATGTGTACGGATTGCATAATAACTGGAGCTAGCCACAAACTTCCTCTCGTCAACTGGAACGGCCCTCGAGGGAAAGCTAAAACTCAAACACACAAAGTGCACACAGAGGGAAAAGTGTGAGAAAATCCCAGTCAGAAATGAGATACAGAGAGATAAAGGAGCAATCCGCATTCATACATATGTAGAGACTCATTAGATGCAATGTATTCCTGGTTCAAAACAGGAAACTCACTCAGTATATTGTAATTTATACTTCAATGCCAAACAAAGCATTAATGTGCCGATTAGCATACCTATGTGATATTAGGAAGACATATAAACATTGCAAGGAATATTTTTTGTACAACTACTGTTCTATAGTATGTATAGCAGGCAAGTTAGCTCTACTTATTTGGCGAGAGAGTGTGGGGGTGAGAGAGAAGAAAAGAAAATAAGAGAGAGATGCAAAGAAAGAGATGACTACAGAGGAGAACGGGGACAAGAGAAGGAGGGAGAGAAAAGAGACAGGGAGATAAGAACGGAGAGAGAAAGGGGAAAAAGGGAGAGGGAAAGTGAGAGAGGAGAGAAAAAGGGAGGGAGAAGAAATGGGAGAGCGAAGGATTAGGGGGGGAAGAGAGAGGAAAGGCAAAAAGGAGAGTGAAGGAAGGGCAAGAGAGAGAAAGAAAGGAGGAATGAGAAAGAGAAGGAAAGAGAGCAAGAGAGAGGGAGGCAAAGAGAAGGAGACAGGAAGAGAGAGAAGGAGACAGGAAGAGAGAGAGAGAGATGGGGAGATAAGGACAGTGAGAGGAAGGGAAAGTGAGAGATGAGAGAAAGAGGGTAACAAAGGAAATAGGACATGGAAGGACTGAGAGGGGGAGTAAGAGCTGTGAAAAGAGAGGAAAGGCAAAAAGAAGGAAAGACAAGAAAGGGGAGAGAGAGAAATAGAGGGAAAAGGGTTAGGGGGGGGTTATATGGGGGAAAAGGAGAGAGAAGTAAAGTGAGATAGACAGCAAGGAAGAGGAAAAGGAGAAGGAGAAAGAGTTGGAGTAAAGGGAGAGTGGAGGAGAGAGAGTGAAGCGAGAAAGAGGGAAAGGTAGAAGAAGGGAGGGACAGACAGACATATATAGATGGAGAGAGAGCTCAAATGTATTACAATAAGTGAAATGAAAGTAAGGATCTAAGGATGACCGTTTAGGACACCACCTAAAAGTGTGAACAAATTATGATGATAAAGAAGAACAGTTGGGAACATGAATCAACAAAACTAAAATAACTCTGTACCAACCCAAAAACCAGTAATAACCAAGCACAGGGAAAGAGGAGAGCAAAACACAAACATGGGTAAAATGAAAGGGAGCTATATGGCCACGGAGGTCTCTAATTACAGGCTCCATATCTGTGTGGCATGGTGTTGTTTTTAGCTTGTTTTATCTCACATAGCATTTGTCTTTCAGGGTTACTAAAGTGGTTGGGTTTTGTCTTTTTTTAAACTCAAGAGCTAAAGACGTGCCCACCTTTGATGCAGTTTCAGATGCAAAAATAATACATGACAAACTAACAAACGGAGGGAGGAGGTGGAGTCAACGAAAATCAGAGCCAGAAAGAGCCTGCATTTGTTATACAAAGATGATGAAAATGTGTAGTGGCAATAGCGTTGCCACAATACTAACATTTCAAATTTGATCCTAAAATCAAGCAAGTTAAAGCCACAAAATGCACAATGTGTCATCTTTAAAAGATGACGATTCTACCAAGTGAGTTACCCATAGAAGCAGCTCTTATAAAAATCTATCAAAAACATGTCTATGCGTTTAAATGTTTTATAGCTATATTGTCAGAAACATGTCTATGTGTTTAAATGTTTTATAACTATATTGTTTAGATGAATCTTTTTTAAAGAAACTTTTCTTTTGTATTAAATTGTGAATTATGAAATACTGCAAGGCTCTGCACTCACCATGAGATCCATAAAGCACATTGTTGACCATTGCCGGATGAAACATTCCGTTGGTTTGTCCGTTCACTGGACTCATCCTCAGGCCAGAGGAACTATCAAAGGAGCGGTTTGGAGACACTCCGGAGTGATCCTACACACCAAAGAAACACCATTATACAAAACAACACTAGATCTGACACACATTTAAACCTTTAGTTTGCATCAAAACAGTAAGCCCCAAGTTCAGTAAGAGATTTGTAAGGTATTTTGACACAAGAAAGAGAAGAGCTGATAAAGATGTATACGATTATTCTATGACCAACTTGATATAAATGCTTCACACTTATATTATCTTGATATAAAAAAAAAAAAAAAAATCATGTCACTTTATATTACATGATTACACTATATTTTTTTGATGTTATTATATTATGGCCTTATTATTTAAAACAAAAAAAAATACTACCTTAGCAGCTGCTACAATGTACATAATTAGTTATATGTGAATGTGTTCACAAAGTGTAAAAATATCAGTTTATACCCTTATTTGAAAGATAGCATTGCATTATTTTATTTTATTTTGTATTTATTTATCTTTTAATCAGGTCATGTTTGGCTTTGTTGTGGTTTAATTTGTACAGCCCACACTTGATATTCTAATGTAGCATGTCTTCATTCAAACGCATTCAGATCTTCTCTAGTTTGCATCAAAATAGGAAGCCCCAAGTTCAGTAATTGAGAGATTTGTAAGGTATTCATGCTCTATTTTGACACAAGAAAGAGTAGAGAACACAAAGGTGGATAGGAGACAACTTTCCCGGGACCCTTGCATTTAAAAGCTGTTTTATTGTCTAAGTCTTTGTATCCTTCTGTGTGGTACTGACACTCACCCTAACACTTGGATCCTCTCAAGAACCCATCCTTTTATGTCTCTGATAATCTAATGGTGCTGTGCTTTTTACAGTAAGTATATTATTTATAACTGAATATCATTTGCATTCATTTGTATTACAAATGCGACACTTTTCCCTTTGATTTTTTTTTTCAATAAAATAGTATTCACATGTCTTTGTTCATTTCCATACATTTGTGTTATAACTCCAACACTGTAAGTCCATGAATTCAAACATGCATATAATTTCCCTTTTTTTTTTTTTTTTTTTCTGTAGCTAATTAACTTTTCTTTTAATTAAGCATTAGTTTGATCATAGACTATAATTAACTTGGGGATACAATGCTGTATGACTATATACCGTAAATTCCGGACTACAGAGCGCACCTGATTAAAAGCCACATGCTTTAATTTTAGAAAGAAAATCAATTTTGAACTTGTACAAGCCGCAAAGGATTTTAAGCCGCAGGTATCCCACGTAGTAATATGAAAAATTAGCGCAAAAACTTTCATTACAGTGGTCCCTCGCTATAGCGCAGTTCACATTTCACACTTTTTTTTACAGTGTATGCAGGTGCGTGTTCTGCGTCCTGATTGGCTAAAGGAGATGCTGTGTCTCCTGTACAGTACAGAATGCGTTCAGCCAAATTTATCAAAAAAAGTTTGATGCTGCAGCGTGACTCTGAAACACGTCAAGATCGCAATGGACACCTTTGCATTTGAAGACAAACGCCTCCGACACGCGTTGTGGATGCTCTGGATGCCTTTGGATGTTTAGTTTTCCCTGTGTCTTTGTGAACGCTGCAGGCCAGGTTGAGAGAGTGACTTTAGTGTATTTATTACATAAAACTCATCAACGGAGGTGATCAGCTCTGCGGCGTCTCTGACGCTAGGAAATGTGCCGCAGAAACGCAGCGCAGCCAAGACGCGCGTCCACGAGACTTTACATGTGAAACAACATAAAGAAGGAAGAAAATAACATAAGGACGACAGCAGAATAAGTTTTAACAAGGATGCAAAAAGGGCTGTAACCATGCGGATGGAGTCTGCTTTAGTTTGTGGATCAGTGACTGCAGGAAAAAGAACATTACAAAACATTACAGCAGAGCGGCGCCAAGACGAAGACCCGGGGAAAGAGGAACTGAGAAATACACCTGCAGCTGCAAACCATATAGAATAATTGTTAAAAAAACAAAAAAAAAAAAAAATGCTTTCTACTTTTTCATTTATCGCGGGTTATTTTTGGAACGTAATAAATGAAGGACCACTGTATATCTTACGAAAAAAAAAGTAGCAGCTTATAGTCCGGAAATTACGGTATTTTAAGAAGCAAGTACGAGCAAATTCTTAAGTTGTGTGTTTTGGTAACTAAAATAAGAATTAAAAAACTAAAATTATTAAACATAGTAAGTAGTAAACATTTTATTGTTTTTAGTACACATTTTTAGTTTTTAGCGCTTTTCTACTTTCAAGGCACTCAAAGTGCTTTACATCCAGGAACCACTAACCCATTCACACACACATTCACAGTGTATGCAGACACTGGAAGTGAGGTAGGTTAAATATCTTGTCCAAGGACACAACAAGCAACAGCATTATTCTGAGGGAGTTGGAATCACACCACCAACCTGTGGCTCAGTGGGATTTGGACTACCAAACTTTGGATTAGTGGATGAATACGCTACCAACTGAGCTACTATCGCCCAGTTCCATTGTGTACACTAAAAGTACATAATACAACTTCAGGTGGAGGGTGTGACACCTTCTTGCCTCAATGGAGATGTTATAGCTTTGCCTGGAATGTTCTACAGTATGGCTTAAATATATCTCCATGGAGACAAGCAGGTGACATCATCAGGTGAAGTTAAATGTCAGATCTGTGAAAATGCATGTTTTTCAAAACCTATAATTGAATCAATGCAAGATAAGTAAGTTTAAAGTCATACTGTGGCATATTCAAGGGAAAGCAATAACTTCTTTTAAACCAAACTGTACACATTTCAACATGCAATTTCTATGCAATGTCTATGGATGTTCTGAGCTGAATATAGACCAATTCTCCTCTGTGTTTTGAATGCTCAATGAATGAAAGGAAATGGAAAAAGTGGTAGATTAGAGTGTAGTATAAGGAGAGGGACATAAGAGAAAAGATCAGAGGGGAGGCAAGAGTGGTCCACTTTTGTAATGTTAAAAGCATCAATACTTAAGTCCAAAAAAAAGCTTTTAAAAGGTACAGTCATTATCAATGTGCCTTCATCCACCGTTTTTATCTGGTCTCTTCTATTCTTAAGACAAAGCCAGAGCCCGAGCAGCACTTTGAAGTTGCTAACAGCACTCAGCACAAACCTATTGACATGGGCGAGCTGAGGCCATTGACAGTCAATGGCCTCAGCTTCGCCCATACATCTACAGGGCCAATTAGTATACACAGCAGCAATAACGTGGTCCAATACTGTATAAGCAATTATGGATTACATTAAAATGGGACATAAAGGACAAAAATAGAATGTCTATATCAGAGAGGCAAAGTAGTACCAGTAACAGATCAGGAGAGCTTCATCTTTGGAGAGAGTCACTAATATATACTACTACTAATTACTAATTACTAACTACTACTACTACTAATTATTAATTACTAATTACTAATTACTAATTACTAACTACTACTACTACTACTACTACTACTACTACTACTACTACTACTAATACTATAATAATAATAATAAATAATAATAATATAATATAATAATATATATAATAATATTTAAAAGGTGTTACAGCCAAAAAAGACTTCACATTTTCCAGTAAGGAACTATGTCTCTTGGCTGGCCCTAGGAACACTTGGGCAAGGATTAGTGGAAGAAAAGGGATGGATATCTTGATAACGATAATCGTAATCCATTCATCCATCCATTTTCTTCCACTTATCCGGTGCTGGGTAGCGGGGGCAGCAGTCTAAGCAGGGACTCCCAGACTTCTCTCACTCCAGACACGTCCTCCAGCTCCTCCGGTGGGACCCCAAGGCGTTCCCAGGCCAGCCGAGAGACATAGTCCCTCCAGCGTGTCCTGGGTCTTCCCCGGGGGCCTCCTCCTGGTGGGACATGCCCGGAACACCTCAGCTGGCTCCTCTTGATGTGAAGGAGCAGCGGCTCTACTCCGAGCTCCTACTCCTCACCCTATCTCTAAGGGTGTGCCCAGCCACCCGCGGGTGACCGTTTCGGCGCTCCTGTATCCGTGATCTTGTTCTTTCGGTCATTACCCAGAGCTCCTGACTTGGCCCAATCCCCATGTGAAAAAAAACTCACCCTAAGATCTTGATTACAAGATCATTAGAACCAGAGAAAAATCGACTGATATGTTGTTTTTTTTTCTATGGATGATGATGACACAGACTGTTTAGAATCCAGAGAAACCATCGGTTTCTCTGGATTCTAAATAAGATCTGTCGATATTTTGGACTCATATGTAAGGCCAATTTAGATTATTTCCCGAAATTACATAATTTAAATTTACTACAAACTTACTCATGGCCCTTTTTGACCATAAACCTTTAAGAGAGCTGTGTAGTCAGCCTGACTACACATACTACACATACCCTTTTGTGAATCTTTATGTGGATTCTTTAGGCAGTAGATGGACCAAAACAAAATACTGGTGATTTGCAGAAAAGTGCAAATATCAGCCTGATATATCGGCCAACCAATGTATCAGTCTATTCCTAATAGCCAGCTACCTCAGCACTAACTGATGAAAACTTGCCTTACTTACTTAACTTACCTTGCTTCTGAACTAATGTTAAAATGTTAAAGACATGAAAGTCCCTAAGACATACACAACATGTTCCCAGAATTGAGCCCTGGTTTGAGTGTTTCCAGAGCACCTTTCTGCAACATTAAGTCTAAAAACAGAGCCTGCATCAAACACAAGAGCTTCACTAATGCAGCGTACAGTGTGCTTTTTATTCACTTCAAGCAGAACATGCAAAAGGCCATTCACACTCCAGCCAAGCACCGGCTTTCTCCACTCAAGGGTTTGTACAAATAATCCACAAAGCCGCATGAAAAGAGCTGAGAGCAGAGCAGATAGAAAGCACCTTTTCAACATAAAGAAAAGATACGGAGATACAAGGGAGATAGAGTGCACATGGAGAGAGGAGACAGGGAGAAAGAGGAAGAGAAATCGGACAGGAGGAAGAGGAACAGAGAGAGAGAGAGAGGGAGAGAGAAAGGGAGGAGAGGGAGAAAGAAAGCAGGAGATCGTGAAAGAAGGCGATGGGGGAAAAGGAATACAGATACAGATATAGAAAGAGACAGGGAGGGACAAGAGATAGAGAAAGAAAGGAGTATACAGTCATGCATAAATGAGAGAGGGAGAGTGCAAAAGGAGGGAGAAGAAGAGAGAGAGAAAGAGAGGAGGTGAAACAGAGGAACAGTGGGAGAGTAAAAGAACAAAAAGGGGAGATAAAGATAGAGAGAGTAAGAAAGGAAGGGGCAGAGAGTGTGATACAGCAGGTCATACACACAGAGAGAAGACACAGAGGGGCAGAGAGAGAGAGCAAGGAGTGGGGGGTACAGGAAAGAATGGAAAAATGAGACAGGGACGTCCAGAGAGAAAAAGAATGAAAGGGAGATAGGGAGAGAAAGAGCAAAAGAAAGGAAAAAAGAGAGCGAAAGAAAACAGAGCGGGGGAGCAGCAAAACAAGGGAGAAAGAAAGAATAAGAGGAAAGGATCGGGAAAGAGTGGTAGAGAGATAGAAAGTGGGTGGGGGTAAGGGAGAGGGAAAAACAGAAAAAAAAAAACTAGCTGAGAGAGACAGAGAGAGGGAGTAAGACAAGGCGTAAAACAGAAATAGTTTGAAAGAGAATGAGCAAGAAGAGAAAGAGTAATTGGAAAATGGTCTACAGCGGCGACTGATAAGAGCAGAGACCTGTGTCAAGTACAGAGTCACAGTGGAGAGATGGGTGTATTATGATGAATACAATTACTGAAATACGTTGTGATTATTATGTTATTTGTTAAATATTATTTGCTCCATATCGGTATTAACATAAATGTTCTCTTGTATGAACATTCTAAAGATATTTCAATCAGAATCATATTTGACTTGACTTAGGGCTGCAACAATTAATGGACTAATCATGACTAGTTGACATACGAAAATATATTTTTATAACAAAGACAGCTGCATTATTAAATCAAAATATCAAAAGAATACACTTTATTCATATTCTCAGTGCCAGCCCAGCCTATAAGCAGACTAAGCAGCTGCTTAGGGCCCCGAGGCCAGCAGAGGCCCATACATTTATATTGAAAATAATGGAAACAGGGCTTGTGTGTTTACAGCCGTCTAAATGTCCCTATCAAACAATTACATTTGTTTTATATCTATAGTAGCAAAATATCTGCTGCTGCTGCGTTTGTTTTTGAGCTGGCAGAGGTGAGGGCAGCTATGTGTTTAGACTGGTGCAAGGACCCTTTATAATGTAAATGTAAGCCCACTTTCACCAACTGGAATACATTAAAATCCACCAGACACTTGAATTATTGACACCCCTTATGGTGCGTTCACACCGCGGCGTCAGATGCGTCAAGCTCACATTCAAAGTCTATGGTGGACGCGCGTCTTGGTGACGCAGCGTTTTTGCGGCGCGTCTTCAAGCGTCAAGGCGGCGCGAATCTGGCGTCAGCGCGGCGCGTCTTGAGCTTCCAAGCGTCTACGTGTTCAGACGCCCAAGCGTACAAGCGTCGAACGCCTCGAAAGTTCAACTTGGTTGAACTTTTGAGGCGGTTGACGCGCGTGTCAACCAATCAGAGACCATGCTCCAGTGACACAGCGACGTCATTCTGAAGCGCTGGAGTCACAAACAAACAGTGACGGGGACAGGGGACAGGGACGTTATCCGTGCACCAATGCGGGACAGCAGGTCATCGAACTGGGCCTGGGTCACACGGAAATACCGCTGGAAGCGCTGATCATCCAGACGGAGCTCCTGGAGCAAGTAATGAAACTCGCCAAACTCCGAACGCCTCTGAATTATGTCGTGAACCCAGAGACGCCGCCGCCGAGCCCATCCCCTCCGTTGATGACTTTTGTGCAGTAAATACACCAAAGCTGTTCTATCAACATGGTCTGTCATTGTGCACAAAAGGAGCAGGAAAACACTCAACGCTCGAGACGAGCTCTCAGGACTCGCGGCTTGGACGCGCTTCCAAAGCGTCTGTCCTCAAATGCACACGCGTCTAAATAGAGGCGGCCAGCGCGTTTTTGACGCACCGGTGTGAACGCAGCATCATATGTTTGTCTACTGTCCTTGTGACTTTAGTAGTTGTTACATTCTGGATGTTTTCAGTCTGGTGTAAGTCATATAAATACAAATATAGTTGGTCAAGGTGATGAGAGCAGAGTCATAATGTTGTCAAATGTGAATTACCAATAGCTGAGCCAGGATATGTCCGCTGCCCCAGAGACAAATTCAGCCTAGGGCCCCCTGAAAGCTAGGGCCGCCCCTGCATATTCTCCATTTAGAAGCACAGACACCAACTTTATTTAGTTAAATAACTGACCCCTAGAATAATCATCAGTTGCAGCCCTACTCTGAATAAATATTGTCTTATTCATAGGTTATCTTCACAAAACTCAAGTGAAAGTGTGTGTGTGTTTTGTGTTAGTACCAGTAGCACTCTGAGGATCACCAGCTGAATAGTCCCCCTGACGTTGCCCTCCTGGGACATGGACCGCCGGAGCGTTTCCATGGCGTCATGGTTCGAGCGACCCAACAGCGATTCTCCGTTTACTGCCACCAACTGGTCATTCACACACAGTCTGCCATCCTGACCAGCCCAAAATAGAAGATACAAAAAAAAAAGGTTTGGTAACATGTAACAGAGATTCTTAAAGTGTGGTGCTATAGGCTCACTGGTGGTACATTGGGAAGTACCCGATACTTTGTTTGGGGTGGATTGATATAAAATATTCACCAAAAAGACTGATTTACCAGAAAGTATAGATTCTAATTCAAAATATCAATACCTCTCCAAGAACTACTGATGTTTTTTGTTTTTTTTTAATATATATAATTTTAGTATTTTGTTTATGGTTTAGTTCTTCTATACATATATTTAAGTACAGTTCAAGCTAGGGTGGCCAAGGTAAAATTCTTTCTTTCTTTATGTATTCTTATATTATATATATATATATATATATATATATATATATATATATATATATATATATATATATATATATATATATATTGGATAAGTATCATGGATACATGATGTGAGAATGACTTTGAATCAGAACACAAAATCACTGCAGAACCACTGTAGTCTGTGGTTGGTTCCACATATCACCTTATTCAAAATGGTACTTAGGAAGCCAAATTTAGTTTTAAACAGTCACAGGACCAAATTAAGTTTAGACCAGGATTACATCTGTAGGTCCAGGTTTGATTTATTTTCCGTGTATTTTACAATGTAGTTTGAAAACTATATTCTTATATGATTGAAAATGGGGTAAAGAATCAAAAAAAGCTAATTTCTTCAGTTCTAGCCAAGATTACTGGTGGACACTGCCTTATATGTACAGTGAGGCAAATAAGTATTTGAACACCCTGTGATTTTGAAAGTTCTCCCACTTAGAAATCATGGAGGGGTCTGAAATTTTCATCTTAGGTGCATGTCCACTGAGAGACATAATCTAAAAAAATCTGGAAATCACATTGTATGATTTTTAAAAATAATTGATTTGTATGTTACTGCTGCAAATAAGTATTTGAAGACCTGTTTATCAGCTAGAATTCTGACCCTCAAAGACCTGTTAGCCCGCCTTTGAAAAGTCCACCTCCACTCCACTTATTATCCTAAATTAGAAGCACCTGTTTGAGATCGTTAGCTGCATAAAGACACCTGTCCACCCCATACAATCAGTAAGACTCCAACTACTAACATGGCAAAGAGACAAAACTGTAGACCTCCACAAGACTGGAAAAGGCTACGAGGCAATTGCCAAGCAGCTTGGTGAAAAAAGATCCACTGTTGGAGCAATTATTAGAAAATGGAAGAAGCTAAACATGACTGTCAATCTCCCTTGGACTGGGGCTCCATGCAAGATCTCACCTCGTGGGGTCTCAATGATCCTAAGAAAGGTGAGGAATCAACCTGGAACTACACGCGAGGAGCTGGTCAGTGACCTGAAAAGAACTGGGACCACCGTTTCCAAGGTTACTGTTATTAGAAGTAGTACTGTTAATTTCACTCGCCGTGTTTGGAGGAAGAAGAATCTAAAGAACACCATCCCTACTGTGAAGCATGGGGGTGGTAGCATCATGCTTTGGCGGTGTTTTTCTGCACATGGGACAGGACGACTCCACTGTATTAAGGAGAGGATGTCCGGGGCCATGTATTGCGAGATTAAGTAGCAACCTCCTTCCCTCAGTTAGAGCATTGAAGATGAGTCGTAGCTGGGTCTTCCAACATGACAATGACCCAAAGCACACCGCCAGGATAACCAAGGAATGGCTCTGAAAGAAGCATATCAAGGTTCTGGATTGGCCTAGCCAGTCTCCAGACTTAAACCCAATAGAAAATCTTTGGAGGGAGCTCAAACTCAAACCTGACTGATCTAGAGAAGATCTGTGTGGAGAAGTGGGCCAGAATCCCTCCTGCAGTGTGTGCAAACCTGGTGAAAAACTACAGGAAACATTTGACTTGTGTAATTGCAAACAAAGGCTACTGTACCAAATACCAAATTGATTTTCTCAGGTGTTCAAATACTTATTTGCAGCAGTAATATACAAGTATATTATTTAAAAAAAAAAAATCATACATTGTGATTTCCAGATTTTTTTTTTAGATTATGTCTCTCACAGTGGACATGCACTTAAGATGAAAATTTCAGACCTCTCCATGATTTCTAAGTGGGATAACTTGCAAAATCACAGGGTGTTCAAATACTTATTTGCCTCACTGTATCTGAAGGGAAGAGCTAGCTACACTGAAACTCAAAACACCTATTTACAGTTTCTGTTTGTAGGTGAAACGTCTTCACTCCTACAATGTTTTGTCCAGTTGCCAACATCTCCAAAGCACAAAATGCTCTGTTCCATTGTGTGATGTTATGAAGAGGTAGTTTTCAAGGTATCAGCTACCTTTGACCTTGAGTAGAGATCGGCAATTCCTGAGATTGGCCAGCATATGGAGGGTTTGTGCGTTAAACACGTGTGAATGAAACAAAACACAACTCCAGGTATGTTTGTGATGAGGAAACTAAATTAGAAGACAGATCAGAAAAAAACAAAAAACATAATATGGGCCCTTTAAGAATGGACGCAAACTCCAAATATAAATATAGATACCTGTGCCTGAAACTAAACCGTATGTGATACATTTGTGGCAGTTGTATTTTTGGATTGAGGGGCGGTACAAGCATGGGGGGCTTCCAGGTAAAAAGGTTGTTCTAGGCTCTGCTATGTCACAAGTTAGTGGCAAAAACATCTCAGCCCGCACAGTGTTTTCTAAATGACTCCCTGACAGAATAAAACATGTTTCAATCCCAGCGTGCCACTTCAGAAATGGTCCACTAAAAGAACTGCACAGGTGTGGGGTAAGTGCTGGAGCTGTCGGAGGCAAGTTGAATGAAGAAGACTGTGATTTGGGGAAGATTATAAAAACGTCTTGCGAGGAGTGCTTGTCTGTTTGTGTGTGGGAGAAATGTGAGCATGCATTCATTTTATTTCATTTTTTGGAAACAATTGCAAGCATATTTAGGTTTAAAAATGTACCCTTAAAAAAGTATTATTAAAGTGTAAAGCATTTATTGTGGAATTTTGCATCCCCTGCATAGTCTTAGCAAGGACACCTCCATTTCCCTGTGGTTAGCTTTGGCGAAATTCAACTATTGCAGAATTGATCTTTCCTTGGTCACTCATCTCACAGAAGTGGCATGCTATGCACATCTCATTTAATCTCAGCCAGCTTGTCTCCAGACTGTCCTTCTTGGCTCCTATTTAAACCTCCTTGTGTGGAAGCATAGTCAAACTTGAATGGCCAATACTAACATGCAATACTGAGTATATTCAAAAATAATATAATGTAGTAATTTAGGAATGTCACTATAATTTGATTGGTTTGCGTCAAATTAACTTTACTTTTTTTGTGATTATGTTTATTTTTATAAAGCTGGTTACACACTAAATAAACATGCCTACTCTCACCATTCTGACCTCTCAACCCAAGATATGAACAATAGGACAATCCTCCAGCTGACCAAATTTAGCTCAAGATCTGGAGATGGGTCCTACTGCTCCTGGCAGGATGCCCCAGTGGTGTTAAGTGATGGGTCAAATACAGAGGACAAATTTCCCTACAAGGACATTTGAAATAACTTAACCTTAGACAATGTGAATAACAGAAAATTAAGGATTTAAGGTTTGGTCATGATGTCAATAATTGTGAATAATCTTAAAACTGTGATGTTTCTTCTCATAATAATTGAAACAGAAAGTTTTGGTGTTGATATTCTTCATAGTAACACAACAGAATAAACCTTTTAAAATATCTGTTTTAGCAATTGAACTTGTATAACTTCCCTTATATAATGTGATTATTTGAATTCCAGTTTTAGTATTCTCACCTTATAAGCAGCCCCTCCATGAATTATGGATTTGACAAAGATTCCCAGGTCCTCTCCGGTCTCTCTGGACTTGTTTCCTTTGAGGCTGACCCCGAGTCCGGCCGATCCCGTATCATTCAACGGAATCTCAAACATAAGCTGCTCCTTCCCACTCTCTGAAATGAAGTAAGGCCCACGCGGTACTTCTTCTTTCTATGGACAAAATATAAACAAGAAATGTACATTTTAATATGTCTAGGAGAATAAATACTTGAGAGAAGACTTGCTAATGTAAGAATCACATGCATTCATAATATCTTTGTAGGGGTCTTAACTATAGAGTTCGTAAGTTGCACATAATGAGATGAAGAGAGGATGTATTGCTGTCTGCAGAAAACAGAAATTTGCTAATTGTAACCATTGCAATTGCTCTGTAGATTACAAATAATAATAAATATTTTATTAGTAATTCAATCTTTATTTGAAAGTTTATTTAAGTATTGTCTAAAGTGAAGTTATAGAGGAAATATAGACTTAAAGACGCACTATGTAACTTTTCTAGTGTAAACTCTGCCACCTGTGTCCATAGAGATGTTGTTGCTAGTCGATATCCATGTACACAACCAGGTGACGCCACTAGGCCAATTTATACGTCAGATCTATGGAAAGGCAAGCCCGCTCACAGTAAGAATTAATGTTTTTCTTGAACAAAAACACCTGCAATTGAATAAATGAAAGATCTCTATGTTTAATGCCATACTGTGGAACCTTCTGGGAAAAGCAATAACATCTCGATGAGACAAGCAGGTGACGGACCTTCCATAGTTCACCTTTGATATTATAATAGTTCACATAGTTCACCTTTGATATCCTAAACAGCGAGTATAGATTAGAAGAGAGGTTTTGTTCCTTAACCCTAATTTATATTTACATTTGATTAATGTTTCAGGCCAAGAAGTTTTTAAGGTGCGAATGTGATAAACGAAGGTGAACCAAGGGTAAGGAAACAGGTCAGACTCAACTAAAAGCTTTTCCATTTGAGACAAACCATCACAAGGAACATTTTTCAAGGTAAATTTCTCTCAGTGAAAAATAGCAGTCGCTGTCTATTTTCCACGAACAAAAAAGAAGAAAAAAAAAAGAACACCATTTGGGCCTATGCTTTTATTCTCCCAATCCTTTCTCCCATCTTTCAGCTCAGCAATATCAATAAAATGACCTGCACATTTCCACAAGGTAATTGAAGAGGGGCAGGGTATGTAGTAGCAGGAGGTATAGAGTGGAAAGAGGGAGCAGATTCAAGATTTAAAAATGTTCAAAATGTTATAGCCATTATCATAGAAATCTACAAAATTAGGTGTAGAGCATATATAGCATATAGAGTATAGTTTTGATGGACAGTGCAAGATGAAAGGTGCAAGAGCCCATCCAATAACCCCATAAATAACCCCAGTGTAAACATTAGCACAGGAATGACATCAGGACAGCACATATGTAATAAACGTTAAAAGTCTTAGCAGCAGCATAAAGGGCATCACAGGACATGCAGTCAGATATGTGGAATATTTTATGTCATTGTGCAGCAATATAAACTCTAGTTCAGTGTTACTGTATTGGTGGATGTGGTTATTGGTGGTTTTCAGATTCTAGTGATGATGTCATCCCCCAGATAGGGGGTAAGAGAAAGATTTCCCTATTGATTGCACTGTACTTTGCCATAAAACATTCAAAAGGTAAATGTAAAAAATGTCAGACCTGATCATCTCTTTTATTAACTAAACTTTGCTGCATTACAACAGGAAAAAGTTTTTTTTTTACCTGTTTCTAGATTGAAAAAAGCATGTTACAATTATTCTGATATATCATTAGAGCCATAGTTTGGAGTCCTGTGTTCAAAATTTTACATGTGTTTTGTAAAATTGTGAACAAAATAAAAAGCCCAATAAGCTTGTCAATGCAATGTTAGAGAATCCGAAAATATCAATATATCACAAGACATATCACAATGAAAACAGCATTACTCTATCTGCTGTAACTTCTATTAAAGCTGCAAGATTCATTGAAATCGAACTGAAATCTCAATTTGCAAGGACACAATTCACAAATCACAAAATGTTTGAAGTACCATAATTTCCTCCACAAACAATAAAATACCCTGTCTTATTCTGCATAAAAACTGCTAACCCTGTAGTTTAGGTCTGTACAAACATATTCTGAAGTGTAATTCTTGTATTAGTTGATCAGTTCATATTTCAGTCTTTCTGTCAATTCTTCAAAAGGCATTTAAAATGTAAACTTTGAACAGAATCCTACTAAAAAATAAAAAGCAAATCTAATCGCAATCACAATGCTTATCCGAAAAAAGTTGCAATTAGAAATTTTTCCCAAACCGTTCAGCCCTAACTTCTACTCAAACTGCTTTCTCAGGCAGTACATCTAAATTAAACAGTGATAAAGCAATCAGCAATGAAGTCTATGCTTGCACACTGTAATCTCTCCCTGTGTATTTGTGTGTACAGTTTGTGTATATTTTGTGCGTACCAGTCTGGGCAGGTCAGCAGAGTGCGGTTTAGACGCTGTTTGTCTGTAGGGATTGTAGGTTTAACAGGAGCTAATCCAACACAAAGTCTTTACTCGGCACAAAACTGCATTCCCCTTCTCTCTCACAGACTGTCCACACCTGATAGGAGAATCCAGGAGCCTCCATGACCTTCTGAACAACTTCAAAACAGCAGCGGAAAAACGGAAGCTAACCTGGCAAATAATTACCACAAATCGGACTGCATTGGGTTTTACAGATTAAGAGCGATGTCTGCAAAATGTCACTATTTTCAAAAGCCGTAATCGCTGGTTTTCAGCTTGAAATCAGTTGACCCCCTTCTGGTAATTTTTTAATGCATTTTATTTTTTTTAATTTTGGGGGTACAATTATGACTGATTACCTGTACTTTGCAATGCATTTTATTCTTTCGTTTATCGCGGGGGTTCCAAAAATAACAATACGTGAAATCCACGAAGCAGTCAGGTTTATTTTTTACAATTATTATATATATTTTGAGACTGTAAAACCCCTCACCATACACTTTATACACTTTTTCTCAGACAGACATTAACATTTTCTCACATTTCTCTCTTCATATCAGATCAGAATCAGAATCTGAAGAAGAAGTTTTATTGCCATTGTCAGTGAGCACAGCTCACAGACTAGGAACTTACTTTGGTGATAAAGTGCACATAAAAAAAACACAAAAAAAACCCCCACACTGAATAAATACAAATACAAATAAGGGCATGCACAAAGTTAAAAAAGATATGTTTAAAATAAAATAAAATACTTAGGAGGTAGAAAATATATACAACAGTAGCGTCAGAACAACAGTGCAACAAGGGTCATTAAGGTGACCAGTGTTATGAAGTGTCCAGTCTAGTGCAGATATTATAAAGTGTTCATGAGACAAACAGCAGAGGGCAAGAAACTGTTCTTATGACAAGAGGTTCTGGTCCTAATGGACCGCAGCCTCCTGCCAGAGGGAAGTGGCTGAAATAGTCCATGTCCAGGGTGAGAAGTGTCAGCTGTATATTATATATTATATACTATATACTATACTATACTATATTATATCCCTCGTCCTCGATGATCGCTTTAAATGTGTTGTTCACGTGCCTCTGCTCCAGTTGTATCCACAGAGGTGGCCTCTCCTTGCAAAGAAACACTTTTAAGTCCAAAGCGTTACTGAAATGTGTTGCTGCAGAACTTTTCATCATTCATTTCATTGTGGGTTTTATCGGGGGGAAAACTTTCAAACATAGAGCACTGCTAGCAATAAAACATTTATGTAAATTTGGCTGAACGCATTCTGCACTGTACAGGAGACACGGCACGGAGGAGACTGATTAACAATGGTCTACAGTCCTTTGGCCAATCAGGACACAGAACACAATGCGTGCTCATACACTGTTAAAAAGCATGCAAAATTACACAAAAAAAATCCGCAAAACAGCAAGGTCATGATAGATGAACTGCGATATAGAGAGGGACCACTGTTGTCGTTTTTCCACAACAGCTTTTTCATTCTAACAGAAAAATAACTCGTAAGCATGGATTTAAAATAAAGCTGTTAAACTGGGCAGTACCTAAAGGACTAAAGAAGAGAATGAGAGGTGTTTAGTTAATTTAGCAGCAGTAGTAGCAGTAGCAGTAGCAGTAGTAGTAGTAGTAGTAGTAGTAGTAGTAGTAGTAGTAGTAGAAGCTCCCAAGTCATGCAAAACTGTTTTTTATTGTTATTGGACAAACCACGCTGAGAACCTGCATGTCTTTAAGTGCATCTGCCTGAGCTACAGATGTGTGTGGTGAGCCTCATGCTGTGTATATGGGTTTCCAAGGATTAATTTACAACACTACAGAAATGCCTTAAATGTTATGGGAGGTGCAATGATGTAATGACACATACACAAACAAGGTCGACAGGTGAGTGCTCCCATGCAGGGATACAGTAGCTTAATGGAGGGCTGAGGTACTTTATGAAAATGGAGATAGACCCATGGCCACAGACCACTACAGTCTTTCGCCCACGTCCTTTAACATTAATAATCATAGGGCGGTTTCCTAGGAGACCCATTTATCACACAATTATTACTATAAGAAAAGCCTTATATAATAATTATAATATAATACTATATATGCAAGGAGAGAAAAAAATATATATATATATATATATATATATATATATATATATAATATATATATATATATATATATATATATATATATATATATATATATATATCATCTCCTATGTAGAGAACGGGAAACTAGCAGCAGATGTTGTGGTTGAGGGTTCATGTGAAGAGGCCACAGGAGTCACAAACTGTCACTGTGGAACATGAGGTCAGGAGTGAGATGCCCGGGGTCAAGTCTGAGATGCCCAGCTTCTGTAAACTAACTACATTATGTGGAAATAATGGCAGAGTCACAACCTGCTGTGGGACAGTAATTGTATTTTGGCTCTCAGTCCTTGTGTGACCCTAGGGCTTTATATTCAGGGTCCTTCACTGTTAGCAGTGTGGGCAAAAATTAGCAATGCGGGCTAGAAAATATATGACTGTCTGATATTGCTCTAAATGTTTAATGCAATTCTAAATCGGTGTAAGAAATGGGTAGAGACTCATTTAAATATTTGTATTACTAGTGTTTTTGGCTCAAATACCTTGTAAAAACTAGGCCTGTCATGATAAATACTACATCGACTTATCGTTCCAATACATGACAGATGGAACAATACTTTTTGAGGGTCAATATTTATTCTGTTTAATGTTTTGGCTTTAATATTGTCAGTTATCATCTATATTCCATGTCCTCTCCAGGTGGGTTGTGAGTCCTCGCCTCAAGTGGAGGAGTTCAAGTATCTGGGGGTCTTGTTCACGAAATGAGGGAAGGATGGAACGTGAGATTGACAGGCGAATCAGTGCAGCGTAAGCAGTGATGCATTCGCTGTATCAGTCTGTTGTGGTAAAGAAGGAGCTGGGTCGAAACGCAAAGCTCTCGATTTACCGGTCAATCTACATTCCTACCCTCATGTATGGTCATGAGCTCTGACCGAAAGGACAAGATCAGGGATACAAGCGGCCGAAATGGGTTTCCTTTGAGCCACCTCAGCTGGCTCCTCTCGACATGTAGGAGCCAGCTGAGGTGGCTCGGGCATCTGCTTAGGATGCCTCGATAGGGAGATGATCTGGGCATGTCCCACCGAGAGGAGACCCCGGGGAATACCCGAGACACGCTGGAGGGACTATGTGTCTTGGCTGGCCTGGGAACACCTTAGGGTCCCACTGGAAGAGCTGGGGGACATGTCTGGGGTGAGGGAAGTCTGGGAGTCCCTGCTTAGAGTGCTGTCCCCGCGACCCCGTTCCGGATAAGCGGAAGAAAATGGATAGATGGATCATCTATATTCACTTCAGCAATATATCGCACTTTAAAATTTGCTATCGAGACAGGCCTAGTAAAAAGATATTTTCTTCTGTGAGCGGGTGTGCATCTTCACAGATTTGATTTTGCCTTGGCTTGATTGGAGACAGCCACATTTAAACCCATGCTGTGTTAAATTCTATAGTTAAAGCAATATAATTTCTGTGGAGACAAATGATAGCGGACGCGCTACCAGAAAAGTAGCAAAGTGTACCTTAAAAATCAAGTTGCCATTTGTGTTTTACCAATATTATTCGGCTTGATTTTCTGTAATTATAGGGGGGCAGGCTGTAGTCGTAGTCGTAATCATAGTACTAGTAGTAGAAGTAGTAGAAGTGTTAGTGGTAGCAGTGGTAGTAGTCATAGTTGTAGCTGTACTAGAAATATTTTATTTATAAAACTGAAACACATTTTTCCAGATGGTCACATGTTCACATCAGCTGACAACCTAATTAGGCTTGGACTACATGCAATCAATGTTCTCAAAGTAATTGATAATGAAGAGGTAGCAGAAGTCACATCTTGCTTTGACAACAGCTGCGTTTCTCCCCAGTCCCCTGACCCTTAGATCTGACAAGTGCAAGGATGTGAGAGCTTTAAACCAGAGCAGGGACTGAGCACAGATAAGATGAAAAGGCCGATAAAGCTTCAATAAACAGCAGATAGAGAAGAGAGAAAGAGATGTGATACCCTTTGAGCCCCACAGATGACAAACTGACACCTGCTTTCAGTGAGTGAAGGTAGCACTATGAAAAACACGGGCTAAATGTATTAATAAGAAACACGATGATACAAAAAAAAAAAAAAAGAGGTAATTATTTGGTCTAACAATGAATTGTAAATAGGGCTTCAGCTAACTATATTTAGCTAATTGATTTATTTAGCAAATATTTGGATTTATTTGTTTTTGTTTTATTTCAAGTTTGAAAGGCAAAAGAATATAATAATATGATGTAGGATTTTTTTTTTTTTTTTTGGTCACACAAAAACTTATCAAATTGATTTATCTAGCAATTATTCTTTCAATTAATCCTTTAGTTTGGATTGTGAAAGGCTCTTGAATAAAAGGTTTTATTGAATTTGATCCAAATAAAGTGAAGCAGCTTGAGGCCACCCTGATTGAGAACAATTAGAGTTTGTTTTGTATTATTTTTATTTATTTATATTTGTGATCAGAAACACAATATTTACACATTTCCTGGTCTTTTTGGAGTAATTACAGCTCCTTCTCCGTCATCAAGCCTCCGCGTATGGTTAATTTTGAACAATGTTTATAGTCCAGATAATAATTATTTGACTACTAAGTTAGTTGATTATTGCAGTATTTAAAATACTTTATAATTAGATGCAGACAGGACACTATATTTTGACTATTTAAAGGCTAGGGTTTAGGTTAAGGTTAGGCTAGTAGTCACTATGGTTAAGGTTAGAGCCAGTCTCCAGGAAATGAATAGAAAGTTAATGTAATGTCTCCAAAAAGCATGGAAACCCAGTGTGTATGTGTGTGTATGTTTTCTGTATTTTTGTGTGTCCACCCATCCTCCTGTTTCTGAGGGAATAACAGATGGGGATTCACTCTAGTTCCACTATGAGGTCACATGGCTGACAACATGGAGGTAAATGTAAAATTGTTTTGTACATGAGGTCAGGCAGACTAGGTGTAAGGTGCAGTGGTGATGGATGGGGGGAGTCATCGTGAAGAAAGTGTTCAATAAAGTTGTTTTGTTTTGAATGTGTCACCGGCTTTAGCTGATTTAACATGTCAGTGTGATAGTGAGGAGCATATGGTACAAAGCAGGATGTTGTCTGTCAAAGAAATAAAGGCAAGGAAATGGGAAAGGACGTCTCAATCTCTCAAGTTGTAAAAACAAAACATGAAGGAATCACAACTATGGAGAGTAATATTTGCTGACTGTGTAGTGGCTACGACTATCAATATTAAGAGTGCCTGTTTAATTTGGAATTAAATGAAGAACAATCAGACACATTTTTTCTATGCATTGAAAGCTACACATTTTCTGAGCAGTGGTGTAGAGAAACCACAATAAACATGAACTTTTTTTTACACTAAAACGTATGCCTTTAATTTAAAATGTTTTTTGTTTTTTTTTACATAAAAAGTTTTGGTTTTTTTATTTTTTATGCTTTTAGTGGGCTGAAAAAATAAAAATAAGAAACATTTGTGCAGGCTTGCATCTCCACAAACTTGACTCTTACTTGGCTTGGAGGAGAGCCTCCACCTTCTTGTTTCAATTCAAATGTTGTTGCTTTGGCTATAATATTCCACAGTATGGCATAAAACTTACTCCATTAACAATATTATTATTTCCACTAAATCATGCAAGTCATTGACAACTGTGTCATGCCACCTCAAAAAGTAATGTGGCATTAGATTAAAATCATGATTCACTGTGAGCTATAACTTTCCTCTACTTGTATCCTACAATATGTGCTAACCATACACTTTTGAATAATATTTATACAAATATTTGTGGGTATTAACTAGAAAGATTTATTTGTGGCTAAAGAGCAAAGTAATATGAGCCAATAGTTTGTATTAGAAAGCAAGTGGAGGAATGAACTAATGAATAAGAATATTGAAAATGACACAACCAAGACATACATTTTCTGCAAATAAAGGAATGCCACTTAAGCACTGATCAATGTAATCAAGATTACCACTACAACAAGTTGCATTTATTTAATAGATGTATGTATTTTGTGGATATGTAAATCTATACACCACTGCTATCCTGCTACTCATACGCCAAGTATAATTATGTTGCATTAGTTAGCCATCCCATCAGGCAGTTTTGTATCCTTATAGTTAGTGTGTATTGCCTCACAAAGTAATAGCTGGTGTAGATTTGTTCTAGGATAAATGTGTGTAGTAGTAGTTTGAATGCCTTTGTTTCGCCAGGCATTGGCAGACAGCAGCAGATGGTGGGCTCAAATGACAGAAACAAAGGGAGAGAGAGAGAGAGAGAGAGAGAGAAAGAGAAAGAAAACAGGCTGGTATAGCTCAATAAAATCACAAGAATCAGTAAGTTTGAACATGTGAAAGTAAATGCAGCCAGAAAATACATGTGTAAGATTGTCAACCTCAAATGCGCATACACATTTTCAAACTGGAGAAACAACGATTAATCAAAATTATTCTGACTTATTGTATATGGTCAAAACACATTTACGGTGCTGTGAAAAAGTATTTGCCCCCTTCCTAATTTCTTACTTTTTTGCATGTGTGTCACACTTAACCGTTTCAGATCAGAACAAATTTTAATACTAAATAAATATAACCAAAGTAAAAATAAAATGCAGTTTTTCTATGATGATATTTAAGAGAAATATACTATCCAAACCTACATGATCCTGTTTGAAAAAGTAATTGCCCCTGTTGTTAAATTTCATAGCCACACCCAGGCCTGATTGCTACCAGACCTTTCAAACCGAGAGATCACTTTAACAGAACCTGTCTGACAAGGTGAAGTAGGCCATATTGAACCCAAGATATCATGCCATGATCCAAAGAAATTCAGGAGCAGATAAGAAGAAAAGTAATTGACATGTCTCAGTCTGCAAAAGGTTACAAAGCCATTTCTACATCTTTGGGACTACAGCAAACCACAGTGAGGGCCATTATCCACAAATGGAGAAAGCATGGTACAGTGGTGAACCTTCCCAGAAGTGGTCGGCCTACAAAAATTACCCCAAGGGCACAGCGATGACTGATCCAAGAAGTCACAAAGGAACCCAGAACAACATCTAAACAACTGCAGGCCTCACTTGCCTCAGTAAAGGTCTGTGTTCATGACTCAACCATAATAAAGAGACTAGGCAAAAATGGCAAGCATGGCAGAGTTCCAATGCAAAATCCAGAGGTGACAAATAAAACATAAAGGATCATCTCACTTTTGCCAAAAAACATCTTGATTATCCTCAAAGCTTTTGGGAATTTTTGTGGACTGATGAAACAAAAGTTGTTGTAAAGTTAAATCTGGTGTAAAATGAACACAGCATTTGATAAAAACAACATCATACCATCAGTGAAACATGGTGGTGGTAGTGTCATGGTTTGGGGCTTTTTTGTTGCTTCAGGACCTGGACAACTTTCTGTGATTGAAAAAAACATGAACTCTGTTCTCTACTAACAAATCCCGAAGGAGAATGTCCAGCCATCAGTTTATGATCAAGCTGAAGCGCACTTGGGTTCTGCAGCAGGACAATGATCCAAAGCACATCAGCAAGTACACTTCTGAATGGCTGAAAAAAACAAAACAAAATGAGGGGTTTTGAGTGGCTTAGTCAAAGTCCTGACCTGAATCCAATAGAGATGCTGTGGCATAACCTTAAAAGGCGGTTCATGCTCGAAAACCCTCCAATGCTGATTTAAAACAAGTCTGCAAAGAAGAGTAGGCCAAAATTCCTCCACAGCGATGTGAAAGACTCTTTGCCAGTTATCACAAATACTTGACTGCAGTTGTTGCTGTTAAGGGTGGTTCAACCAGTTATTAGGTTTAGGGAGCAATAACTTTTTAACATGGGCCATGTAGATCTGAATGGCTTTTTTCCCTTAATAAATAAAATCAGCACTTAAAACTGCACTTTTGTTACTTTGTCCAATATTTAAGTTTGCTTGATCTTAAATGGCTAAGAGTGACAAAGCTGCAGAAAAAGTACAAAATCGGTAAGGGGGCAAATACTTTTACACAGCACTATATATAGCGCTTTTCAACCTTCAAGGGAAAGAAAGCGCTTTACAACAAGAAACCACCCACACGCACTCACTGACACACCAATGTATACAGACACTAGGGCCAAAGGGGTTAAATGTCATGCCGAAGGACACAACAACAGCATTCATCTGTGGAAGCTGGAATCGCACCACCAACCTGTGGATCAGCGAACAAACACTCTACCAACTGAGCTACTACTATTAAAATAATCGTAATTTGATCATCATAATAATTTTCTGCACTATACAGACTCTAAAACACAGGCCAAAAGACAGTTTATCACATTCGTTCACTTTAATTGTAACTTTACTCAATTTTTCAGTCACCATTTTCAACCTTTATTTGGAAAAAGTCTGTCTATAACTATTAGAAATAATAATTTCACTAGTAGACTAATCTAAATGAGCACTGACAAGCTGGCTTCTAAAATAGTTGGTTGTGACCCTAATTAAAACAGAATATTTCGCAATAAATACAATAACATTTGCGTAAAACCAGAAAATGCGCACGATATTTTGTAAGCTGCCAGTTTAGGTGTGAGTTTACTACTATAACTAAAGGCTCATCGTTGTGTGAAAATGACTGTGAAATATATCATGTTAATGCTAAACAAAAGAGTGAAAGCTGTGTATATTGTATGCATCGATTAACTGTAAGACTACATTAAAAAAGCCTGACATTTAATAACTACTGTATCTGCTTAAAAGTTTCATTATGAAAGATAGTATTGCATGAACATGGGCAACTTTGTAGTAGTGGCAATGGACAATGTTCTGACAATATGACAATATTCTAGATGCTAATTCCAACCTGATTAAAAAGAGAAAATTGCATAGGAATCCAGTCTATAAATTCAGACCCACATAATCTACAACATTACATTCATCTGAAAAATATTATTTTGACTAGAATTTTAATAGATTTAAATAGGTATGAGATTAGCCCTATAATGTAATGGGTATTGTTTGTGTGTTATATTTTAATACATTATGGGCAAAAACTGATGCGAGCCAATACTGGATGAATGGAGAAAGTTGCACCATGAAGAGAATTATTTTCGTAAATAAAAAAAATTAAAAAAAGTCTTAGATATTATATTAGATAACAACAGTCTACAATCCTAAAATGCCCATATTTTTTTGTTTTTTTTCTCATTATGTGTGTGTGTGTGTGTTTGTGTGTGTGTGTATGTGTGTGTATATAGCTCCTATAGCTTCTGACCATGCATGGCGGGTTCCATCTCAAATCCAGCACCCTGAGACTGTACACGAGCCGTAACAAAGGAGGCCGAGGACTAGTGAGTGTGAGAGCCACAGTCCCAGGATGAAACATCCGAGATCCACAAGTACATCCAGGACAAGGCCCCAACAGATGACGTGCTCAGCGAATGTCTCAGACAGTGCAGGGCAGAGGAAGAGGAGCTGGTGGAACCATCATGGAAGGACAAGCCCCTGCATGGGATGTACCACCGGAACATAACTGAAGTGGCTGATATCAAGAAATCCTATCAATGGCTTGAGAAAGCTGGACTGAAGGACAGCACAGAGGCACTCATCCTGGCTGCACAGGAGCAGGCCTTGAGCACAAGAGCAATAGAGGCCCAGATCTACCACACCAGACAAGACCCAAGGTGTAGGCTGTGCAAAGAGGCCCCTGAGACAATCCAGCACATAACTGCAGGTTGTAAGATGCTGGAAAGCATACATGGAGCGGCATAACCAAGTGGCGGGCATAGTGTACAGAAACATCTGTACAGCGTGCGGACTGGAAACCCCCAGGTCAAGGTGGGAAACACCTTCAAAGGTAGTGGAGAATGATTGAGCCAAGATCCTGTGGGACTTCCAGATACAGCCTGACAGAATGGTGATGGCGAACCAACCGGACATAGTGGTGGGGGATAAATAACAGAGCAAAGCCGTTGTGGTGGACATCACAGTACCAAGCGATGGGAACATCAGGAAAAAGGAACATGAGAAACTAGAGAAATAACAGGGGCTCAAAGAAGAGCTGGAGAAGGCCTGGAAGGCCTTGGGGCAGTGACGCCCAAACTGGAGGAATGGCTACAGCAGATCCCACGAAAAACATCAGAAATCTCAGTCCAGAAAAGTGCAATACTAGGAACAGCAAAGATACTGCACAGAACCCTCAAGCTCCCAGTTCCCGAGCGTGGGAAAACAGGGGATAAGACCATATATATATATATATATATATATATATATATATATATATATATATATATATATATATATATATATATATATACACACACACACACACATCTTTTTTTTTAATGGCACTACATTTTTAACAAAGTATATTAGGAGCAAAATATGTTTGTGCTAATCCCAAACCTGGATGAATTAAAATGTGACTGTGAATTTACCCCTGCATAATAGTATTCTTCTGTTACATTGCAGTTATAGGATAAAGAAAAGATTTTTGCCTCCAACTTGATCACAAATACAGCTTGAGGCAATGGCGTGAAACAGCGGAGTCTGTAGTTTTCCCACAGCAGAATAGACTGACAGAGGTATGTGTGAAGGGCTAAATCAGGAGAGTGTTCACAGTTGCAGCAAGTTAACTGTAAAGTGTTGTGACAGTGATACAAACACTGAGCTGTAAATTAGACAGAGGTGAACTCCAGGGGGCAGCGTCTGAGCCGAGAAGAGAGACAGGAAACAGGCACAGAGATAGGAGAGGTACGAAGTATAGTATATGAGTTTGGTTATGGAAAACTGGTTTAAATTTTACATGTCAGTTTTTCCATGGGTTGGGAATGCAAGCTCTTTACATAAACACATCACTCACCCTTTCACACAAACACAATCATATAATCATATACTTGCCTTAACCTTAACTTATTTCAACTATTATCTGAATTTAAAGAAGACATAATGTGATTGTGTCTGCAATATAGCTATAATCTATGACACCCATGGATCATTATGTTATAATTTGCACATTTTAATTTTCAGTATTCATCTAAAACAACTTGAAAAGTCTACTGACTTCCACGTTAGAAAATAGCGGGCTGAATAGGAGCTGATGTCGCACCTCTGACAGATAGTTGCAGATCATGCTACCAAGCAGCAGATTTTTCTCCATTTGTACCAAATGACAATGCAACACTGCCAAATCCTGCGCGTATCACTGATTAAGAAAATAAAATTGTAGCATGACATAAGTACACACCAGTCAGCGTATGCTGGTGGTGAAAAAGGGGTTTGATCGGCAATACGGCATCTTGAAAATAAGCGATTAAAGACTGCTCAAACACAGTGAGGGGAAATAACTATAACATGGTTAAAAGCTCTGAAACGTTGATTTTGCATAATAGGTCTGTTTTAAAACGCAGTTGTTGTCCCAATAATAATGTAATTAGATCATGGGGACCTGATGTTTGTCCCCACAAGGGAGGCATGTTCCAATGATGTGAGTGTGTGTACAGATTTTTGTCCCCCAAAACACACAGCCACCAGTGTACGCAAACATTGCATGCCTTGCCCAAGGACCCAACACCAGTAGCTGAGCTTAGACTGAACAGCGAATGTTTGGGTTTTGAAAAAAAAAATATCCTTAGTGCATGTGTATATGGCATGCACGCAGAAGAAGAAATAGGCTATTAATATACTACTAATAGTAATTATTATAATTGTTGAATTATAAAAGACTGTTATTGTGATATCAAAGACATGTTTGTTTTTATTATGACAAATATAGCCTATATAATGTAAATAAAAATACAATCTGAATGTTTTGTTTTTTTTTTTTCCCCAAGAATCGCAAGTAATCACAAAATTGTACTATATTTTTCCCTCACAATAATTGTAACAAAAATGTTTTGATATTGCGACATCCCTACCACTAATCATTGTTGTACATCTGGCTCAACCCTGTTCAAATCTCATGTTATTTTTCTGGGAAAGTGTGGATACATAAATAATGATGTGTGAATTATGTACGTCATCTTGCTAAAGGTAAGTGCTAAAACGGCTGTGAGAAAAAGTCAGCATTTAATGTGTAAAAGATCAGTGATTTTAAACAACACATACCCAGAAAGTATTTGACTTTCAGAGTGCAAAGGACTTTCTGCTCCATAAACTACGCCAAGTATTCGAACAAGGAATAAACCAGATCCAGCCCAAGTCTATTCCAGATAAAATCCAAGATCAAATGAAGAATGGCTCTAGATTAAAAAATTTCAAAATAAACACATAATTAAGCACTACAACTACTACTTCTACTTCTACTACTCATTATGCAGCCATGTTAACATAAATTACATTTCACGTTTAAACCACTTTTTCAGATAGGGGATATATACAGTGTGTTAATTCTTCAGAAACCAGGAAATGCACTGTTTGTATGCTAGTTTTTTGTTAGCTCTACCATGAATGTAACATTGGCCTTTGGAGCATGTGCTTACAAACTTTCTATGAATAATTAGGATGCTTGGAATGCATTAGGAAAGTGAAAAAT
The DNA here is from genome assembly GCA_019594935.1 of Periophthalmus modestus. Taxonomy (NCBI): domain Eukaryota; kingdom Metazoa; phylum Chordata; class Actinopteri; order Gobiiformes; family Gobiidae; genus Periophthalmus; species Periophthalmus modestus. The sequence continues at coordinate 6,569,765 of JAIEZT010000009.1, forward strand.
AACTTTGGACAGCTGCAAACGGTTTTAAATAAACTACTCCTATTTTCCACTTTTTTAAGACTGTAAAAACCTTTAAAGTTATCTTCCATATCCTGACTTTTGACTTAACTTGAGTCCTATCACTTGGCATCCTAACCTGCATTCTGATCATTTCCATGTCCATAGTGTTTTATGTCTTTTTCCGTAGTGTCCTTGTGCGTTTGTTGACTGATGTTTCCTCTCAGCTCGTCAGGATGTAGAATGTGCACACGACCGCTGCCCCATAGGAAATTCTGTTTATTGAGAGCGGAAAGGCAGTGCTCCACTTGTGTTTGCATAGAGCAATCTCAAGTCTACTGTGGCTGATAAAGCCATCTGAATGTTTACCATATGCTGAGTTATGACTTCAGACTCTGTAATCTCCACTATCCCTCCTCTGGCACATTCCGCATACAGGCCGTTATACCTGTCTAGTATTATAAAAGCATTTATTTCTGCTTCATAGGCTCGATTAGTTAGGAAATTCACTGCAAGTGTCATTTATGTTTTGATTATGCATTAAAGTGGGACTAAACACCTAAGGTCCTCCCACAATGACATTTCAAATAGAAAGCAATGAGGTGGGAGGAGGGGTTTTGTAATCCAGAACCCCTTGCTTAAGACACATTTAGTGTGTGCCGTGAGCCTCATGACACCAATGGACCACTTTATTCTGAGGACTGGACACATATTTTTTACCTTTACTTTGACAGCGTGCAGTGAATAATTATCTCAAAGATGTAGTTGGATCACACGGTCACATTGCGTGGATGCAACTCCTGAACTCATTTGTATTGCATTCTGCATTGCACCAGAGGTTTCTGCAGTATGCTGTATGTTCTAAAACCCCTACAATTAAGGTAGCATGCCCAAAAATATTTACAGTAATTGAAAAATCTGTTAATCTTGATACCCCTAGTTAAAAGTATATGAAGAAAGAAGGAAAGGACAGGAAGGAATTTAAAGATTTTTATTAGGAAGTTGTGGAATTTCAAAGTAACAGTCAAGAAAATGCCAAATTTCAACTACAATTTTAAAACAGGTTTCAGATTAAATAAAACCATGTAGTTTAGGATGTGAAGCAATTATTAGTTTAAAATTGTTAGAAGAAAGAAGGAAGGAATTAATTTAAAGGTTTTTATTAAGAAGTGAAATCTCAGTTGAACAAGGCAGATATTGTGAAACTTCAGCAAATAGTTATTGTCAGTATTATTCTGTTACAAATGTAGTTGTAGGAGTTGCTGTGTTACAAGAGGCTCATTCAATGTACTGAATAATCTCAAAGTATTAGCAATGCCAACAAAGCCATTGTCACTATTGTGCTGTGTATCACCAAAGCAAACCTTTTGAATGGACCTAAAATAGCAACATTATAAGATTATTATATTGAAGTATTGCCCTGAACATTTAAATAGTTTATAGTATAATGGTAGATGGAATCTACATCTTGAGCTAGACCCGTGGTTCTCAAACACTTTTTCACCTCAAATACAATCTAAGGCTGTGTTCCAGAACATTGCCAAATCAAGTCCACATCAGGACTAAACTGATCCCCAACCACGAGTAAACCAGAGACTGTACTTCAAGAAAAAATTTGGCCTTATGAGTACCACTAGATCTAAACCAAATCTAAAACAGTTTGCTATAATAGTTCTAAAACAAAGGAGGACAAAAATATTGCTCAAATTGACTCTAAGGGTGCGTTGAGTCCTGCTATAAACCCAGTTTAGTCCTGATGGTGAGACCTGCTTTGGTCCTGTTCTAGTCCTGGTTTATGGTGCATTCCAGTCATCCTCAGAGGGCGGATTTCTGAAATCTAGATTTGTAAATGATGACTGGAACGCGCCACGATCTCGGAATTTCTACTCAGAAAATCAGAGAACATTTCAGAGTCCAAGTCAGAAAATCCAACATGGCGGTGCCCTGAATTTGGAGTTTGACATCCAACTGTACAAATAATGATGGTATTTGGGTTATTTTCCCTTTAGTTGCTACCTGCTTCTGCACAGTGGTTGAGCCTCTACAGTTGTAAATACATGCTTGGTTATGCTAATGGTGCTAACGTGTACACGTCAGCAACATTTGGTTGATTTGAGGCATCCGATGTTGAACTCAGAGATTATGTTATTCTGAGATCCGAGTTCCGATCTCCAAGGGCAACTGGGATGCAGCATTAGTCCTGGTCTAGTCCAGGTTAAGTTCCAGATTTAGTCCTAGTTAAGGACTAATGTTGATGTTGGAGTGTGAATGCACCACATCATAATATTTGGCCTTCCAAGTACTAGCAGATCTAACAAGTCTAAACCAGAATTATTCCACATCTAAACTAGGGCTAAATTAGATCTGCATGCTTGTTGTAATAGTTATAAACAAGTTCTAAGCCATAGAAAATTGACTCTAAATTTAGCAAATATTTCAATGTACCACAGTTTGAGAACCACTGGTCTAGAGAGAGAGTTCCAATCGGAGCTGCTTACCATTTCTCGGGGCAGGAACATGTCTTCTTGCCTTAGGACCACAAGGCTGACGCTCTCTCCCTGACGAGTGCTGCGGAGCATAGTGACCAGCTCCTCCTGACCCACGCCTGTGATGTCAACTCCGTTCACCTACAACAGCAAAATATGTTATCATTATTAAAGAATAATGGATGATAATCTTGTAGTTGTATGAGATTGGTCATAATGACATTTAGTGTATGTAGGAATCTTATAAAATAATTTAGCACCATTTAAGTGGTTTTAAGTAGTTTTTAACACCTTAATTAAGAATGACACAAGCTTAGTAACAATTCCATTAAGGAGCTGAGGGCTAAGAGTTAGGTGTACAGTGTTAATTAAGTAGTTATTAGGCCTGAATCATTCTTACTAGTATTTGTTATGAATGAAGTCTTTCTTCGTGCTTTTAGTTAAATTAAGGAGTAGTTATTATAAAATACTACTACATATTGGGTACATATTACCAGTTCCTGCCTGATTTGCAAATGAAACATTGATTTATTGTTGATTTCATTTCACATAACGGCAAGTTATTTAGGTTAATCTTTTAATTTGTCAATCCAATTATCCAATCAGAAAACATAATCTGCTTACTTAGGGTTACCAGATTCAATAGCTATATATATATATATATATATATATATATTTATATATATATATATATATATATATATATATATATATATTATATATATATATATATATATATATATATATATATATATAATATATATATATATATATATATATATATATATATATATATATATATATATAATATATATATATATATATATATAATATATATATATATATATCCTCCCGACTACCAGTAGTTCCTCTCTAGAGGACATAAGTAAACCTGAATATCTCCAACGCAGTGCATACAACTGAAATAAGTCCTTTTGACATCTACAGAGGACGTTTAGGGCTTTTCAATGAGACCAAATGTGAAGGGGTGGGGCTTTGGTACCTGTTTTTTTTTTTCCATCAAGGAAAATGCCGTCCATCACTCCAAGCACATTTCATGGGAACAATAAAAAAATAAATAAGTGGGAATGGGAACAATAAGTGCATTTTTACTTTTTATTGAGCAAATTTTGGCTTTGAAATGTTGATGGCATATTTAATATAAGTCTTTAAACAACACATTTAAACATTGTCTAATTAATTTTAACAGTTTTTAGTGTAGTATGAAAGTGTTTCAAAAATGTAGTGGACAGATGATATCTGGAAAATAAAAACTTTTTTTTGAAAAAAAAATGTTTTCAGTATTCTAATTACCTTACAAAGATGAGAGAATTTAAAATAAATAAAGGTGATTGGACAACATTTTTTTCTTCTGGTAGTCAGGAGGATATTATATATATATATATATATATATATATATATATATATATATATATATATATATATATCTATATATAGATATAGATATATATATATATATATATATATATATATATACAACACATATATATATATATATATATATATTTTTATTTTTTTTTAAGTTTAAGGTATAATTTATGTCCCCACAGGGAAATTTGTCCTATCCTTCAATGACACTGGGGCATCTCCTCAGGAGCAGTGGGGACCCATCTCCATTATCTTGTTGCTAGGCTTGGTCAGGACCACTTCGCCTATCAAATCAAAATATCATATATTTTCAATGGGGAAAAGGCCTCACAAAATCCTTCAAATCAGGAAGGAATTATTCCTGCAACACATAAATACGGTATATAATGGCATCCCAAGTTAAGGATGGCATTAGTTTCTTTTAATTAGTAGGAGGCTAGGAGCATATGCTAGGAAGACATTTAAGTGGTTAAAAATATAAAATAACACAACTCACATCTACATAACTTAAACCATCTCATTGAGTACATGTGGAACACTGTGCAATGCATAAACAGCAGTTGTAAAATTCTAGCAATCTGTCTTCTATTTTGCAAAAAACCCACCTTTTTCCTCATGGTAGGAGACATTGACAAGTAGCATTTATTGAGCACTGAAATGTTGGCAGCACAATAGTGATACAGAGGCTGCTGGCTTAAGACTGCTCCAGGCTCTGAGTACTGGAGAGAGCGCTACTGTCAAGATGTGATTTTGAATCCAACAAACAATAGAAGTGCATACAACATCCATGGATTTTTGGGGTGGAAAAAGGTTTCACATTTTCTTTTGTGTAAACATTTGAAAGACATTGGAAGGTTTACTGTTGTCAATCTAGGCACATAGTTTTTTCATGTTTAAACTAGTAATCTTTGCCTTCTTGGTTTAGCCTCAAGCAAACCTAAAATTTTAAATAATGTAAACCTGGTTTTCGCTAATCTAAATATCACAAATATGAACAAGGGTTTCAACATAGTATGATGTTAAGTTAACTGCTGCCTGTTAAAATAATAATTGTATCATCAAACATTGACTTTTTTTAGTTCTTCAAATTGAAAATTGCATTACCATAGTACCATATCATTAACATATATTTGATTTGGTTTGAGCAGCATTTAAGGGTCAAATTAGACAAAACATTTGGTAATATTGGTGGCCCAGTGTGATTATAAATAATTATTCAATAATAAGTCACTTCAGTTACACATTAATCACTAACAAAGTGATAAGAATTGGTATGTTAGTTAGTGGTTATTGTGCTATTAGTATTAGCATTAATAATAGACTGTATATATAAATGGACGCACGTTTCAGATAGGAAGCAATCATGGGCACACTTCTGGCTCCAAACCATTTTACATTGAAAAATTGTCACTCCTCTGTCTGTAGCTGCTGCAGTGAGCCTCGCCATTTTGGGGCATTGTCCTTGAACCAAGATATAAACATTAATAACATATAAATCACGTGCTTTCTTTCTGTCTTTCCCTGAGGTCACTCCCGCCAACATTATCAACTCTGTCTATCAAACCTGATGCTAAGTGCCCTGCTAAAGCGGTGAGGGCAGGGAGGGGCGTTACCTTCACAGCCTAGCTCCGGATTGGCTCTTTGGTTGCTATGATAGTAGTGGTTGGAATTCCAAATGGTGGAACTCGACTGCAAATTTACCCCTGCAACTGCTAGCCTTGATGAGCTTCATTTGACTGGAGCCTTGTACAAAAACATCTACCGCTAATAGTCAGAGTAGGTTCATTAGGTCTTCTGGAAGTAAAAGTATAATTTATATAGTGTTTCCATTATATTGGCAGGGGATTATAATAAAATCTATAATTAATGCTTAGTAGCACTTTGTGAGCAAAACAAAATGCAAACCAAATCTAGCAGTTCAGATAAAGCTATTGCATCATTTTGTTTCACATATATTAGTTGAACATGGGTTAGGC